>JAHTLZ010000237.1:45583522-45604993 GCA_023846285.1 Phrynocephalus versicolor | reverse complement strand
ACATACATACATACATACATACATACATACATACATACATACATACAGTTTATATGCCGCCCACTATCCAAGTTCTCTGGGTGGCTCACAATTACACATTGGATAAAGATCAATAGGCATATTGTAAAAAGAAACAGGAGAAGAGATGGTTTAGCAGCATATATTAAAGCACGCTGAAGAGCTTCAGGATTTTTTTTTTTAAAAAATAATTCTAACATGCAAGTCGTTATGTTGCCTGTGTGGTTTAAAAATGCAGCCATTCATTTTCCTGCTATACAGTCTTATGTGATGTTAACTGGATGTATGACTAATACTAACATGTTCTAACACTGTTTGCTTACCAATACAAATATCAAAGTATATAAAATCTTAAAGATGAACAGATGTATTTCATTGTGAGCTTTGGTCGACTTCCTCAGTAATCCATGGAAGATCACAATGAAGTACATCTGCTTAGTGTTTAAGATACCACATCCTTTCATTTTGAGTTTTGTTTTGGTTTTGTTATCAAGGATCGGAAAGACTGACACCTTTGAAATGCAGTAGCATAATATAAAGATAAATTTAGGATGCTTGATGTTTGGGCTTTTTATCTCTTTAACATCCTAATTAATCTAAAACAATAATCAGGTGCTGTCAAGTCAATTCTAACTTATGGAGACCCATTTTGGGGTTTGCCAGGTAGCGAGTACTCAAATGTGGTTTACCATTACTTTTTTTCCCTTGGACTGTGCAGCCTGACCAATGCCACACAGGTTGGCTCAACTCATAGGAGGCACAGTGAGGAATTGAACAACCTAACTGGGGCTCTGCAGCCAGACACCTAAATCACTGCGCTGTCCAGCCAGTGGGTATCCAGTGTGGTGTAATGGATCGAGTAATGAACTTGGATTCAATCTCTACTCAGCCGTAGAAACTCACTAGGGTTGTGGAACTGATAAAACCACTCTTTAAATATCTTGTCTACCTTGAAAGCTCTACTAGGTTTGTGATGAAGAGCGAGTCTGGAATGCGGCTACATGTGGGTGTAATGGCAGATATTTGTTTTACCAGTGAGTGATCTGTGACACAAGCACTCCATCATATAGTTGTATAGACAAAAATCACTGCTGTCATTTTGTTTATTAAATTACTACTCTTTTTTACATGCAAAACTATGTGCTCATTCCATTATAACTTGATTATAAAACACAGATGCCTCTTCTTTGTAAAGGGAAGTCTTGCCTTGCTGAATTGATAGAATCATTTGCTAGCGTGAGCAAAAGCAGACATTTTTTCTTGCAAAGGCTAGTGAGGAGATGATTTTGTCAACCCCCAAACGTATCACTTCTAGCCCTTTTTTGTAGTGTCCTCTAGTTCTCTGAAACAGACTTTGGAGAGCCCAGCGGTTTGAGACAGAAGAAAGAGAAAGTGAACAGAAATGGAATCTGTCATTTCTGAGAACACAACAAAAGCCTACTTTCTGTGAAGACAACTTCAGCTGGAATTTCCAGTACTAGTCATATGGTTGTCAAAAATGTTTCCAATGGTTTCTGAACAAACCTACACTACAGAAGGCTATATTGTACCTTGGTTTACACTTGGTCTTCTAAGATTAACTATAATTCCATGTTACTATAAAAATGGTAATACTTACCAATCCTCTGCACCAGTGGTGATGAACCTTTGGCATTCCAGATGTTTTGGACCACAACTCCCACAGTCCTTTGCCATTGGCAATCTAGGCTTGGAATTCTGGGAGTTGGAGTCAAAAACATATGGAGTGCCAAAGGTTCGCCACCACTGCTATACACCCTTATTTAAAGTTAATTTGATCATATAAAGACTTAATAAATTTTCAATTACTATATGCTTTTTTTTCTTTTCTGAGTGGAAACATCACCCGAATTTTTGCACCAGATGGACAGATAATATAATTTTGCCAAGACATGAATTTGCTCAGATATGTATTTCCAGGACTTTTAGATATTAGGATGCGTTCCAAAAACAAGGAAAATGTTTGTGCCAAGATTACCACAATTCCACGATGTATCCTTAGCTCTTGTAACCAGTCTAAAGATAAATCAGCCTGAAAAGAGTTCACAATGAACTTCATGTAGGATTGATTTCCATGTCTTTCCCCCCTCCCCCCAGGTCTCCAGTTTTTTTTCCTTTTCCATTTTACTAGGTAAGTTCTCCCTTGCTTGCTCACATTATCTGTGTTAGTAGAACATTCCAAGGAAAACATAAAAGAACCTATGTTCCCTAGCATATGAAATGGAAATGGTGATTCCACTCATAGTGTATACACAAAGTACAGTGTTATACAGCACCAAGAGCAGCCTATCTGGGTGCTAATAAGACAATTTTATATAGGTATATGTTACAGTTGTTACTCATTCCCAAGATATCATTAATTTATACCTGCATGCAATCTAAAAATTATAAAAGGGGAAAACAGTACATGAGGATGAATATCGCAGTGAAATTCAAGTGTTTTCAAATAGCTGTTGAGGATCGTTTGTTTTTCATGGCTCTTCAGTTCGTCACCATTTTGCTAAGTTGGAGACATTATTTATTTTGGTATGTGTACCCAGCTCTGGTGAGTATATCTTCTCATACAAAAAGGGAAACAGATGATCTATTAACTTTGGGCAGAGGGAGGGGAAACCCTAGAAAAATAAAACCACCAACCATAAAATCGGTTCAGTTTGTCCTTAGTAGCAGATACCAAAATGTTTTATTTCTTTCTGCCAGCTGCAAATTTGTCTCCTTGGCAGTTGTGCTAATGAAAGAGGTTTGGTGGTGTGAGAATGGTGGGCTTTGTGAAGAGCTCAGAGCCTGTTCATCAACATTTTTTCCTGAGATGCAGACATCACTCTAGAACATTTTGTATTTCAGTACAGCTTGTTCATACATACCCAAGTTGCTTGACTACCTCATATTTTAAAAAGAGCATTAAAAAGTATCCCAAGTCTTTGGAACTGTCTTGTTTCCAGCAGAGCCGGGTCAGATGCTTCTCACAGCATAACTTTGAGACTCCTCCAGCGAGCATGGATATGGCTGTGTTGTCTGGAACACTCCAGGAAGTATAGTCCAAAACCATATATTTTGGAATCCAAAGGGTGTGTTCACAAACATGTTCGCCCTATGGATCTACGCATAAATTTCTACTTATATTACAAGAGTAACTCTTAGGCTCTTAAACATGCCAGTTTATATCTCAATATTGTATCTGTATATTTTATTGTGTCACTACAAGAAAATCTGACATTGTAGATATATCTATGTGTCTTTTGCACTGAACATAAAACAGTTTGGAAAATCTGTTTGGCAGTTAACCTTTGAGAAATAACCAATAGTTTATTAGCTTTATTTCACATAAACTTCATATGTAATTTTTCCAGCTTCAACAGAAAACTAACTTGACAGATTATTTTTCTAAAAACAGCATTCCCTGACCATTCAAGGGTTTGTATTTCTATGCTTGAGAGCAGGCAGTGAACACAGTTAAATGACTGGTTGCATTTGAGCTCTTTTGCCCCCCTATGTATGAACTGGCACTTATTTGCTATCTTTATTTGGAGACCAAATAGGATTACTCAGCTTGCTTCTCCAAGTGACATTTAAAGGAAGGCAGCTCTAAGAAGTGAAAGTCAGAATATATCTTTCAGAAATTTACTGTTCTGGAAGGAAAGGATGAAGGGAAAAATGATTTGAGACAGCAGTCGATTATCAGCGTTAGCATTTGAATCTTTCTAGGTAATAGCTCTTTTTCAGCCTTTCTCTGTTGATGGCCTGAATTCTAAGCGACTGATTGCCATTAACATGGTTTTATAAATAGCCTCTGATGATTTCTTATTAAAAATACATGCAGATATATAAGGTTTAAGAATGACAGGTGGAAAACTTTGAAACAATATAGCATTTTAAAGTTTCCTGTCATGAAGGGAATTGAAATAGGGTTTTTATTTGTATGCTCCCTCAGAAGGATCATGATATCCTCCACATGTAGAATGTCATTCAGTTGGGGATAGCAAAAGGTAAGATGAAATAATTACCCCCCCCCAAAAAAAAGGATCACCAGATTCATTTTAGGGGATTCCACAATATTACACAAGATCAGTTTTAGCATCAACAGGTAGCAGCATCCTTTGACACCTGCTGGGTGACCAGGACTCTTTATGCTGCTGCCCTGTGCCCCCTTTGAACTGTTCTGTATGGTGTCCATTGTACTATCCGCCTCCCTAGTTCCTCTGGAGCAGTCACAGAGGTTGATGCCTGGAGCTTTCAGAAGACTAGTTGCTATTGCAGCTGCTCCCACCTTTGATCTCCAATGCCTCAGCTTCTACCAGGAGAGCCACTCACTTGCCATAGTGATAGACCTCCACCTGCTATTGGGACCTTCTGAAGCTCTGTGCTGAGGGCCTCTTTAAGTTCCTCCTAGAAGGTTTTCTTTTTAAGTATGAAAGAGTAGCAAGCAACTACTCACCAGTTCTGTCACTCCATAGCCACAAAATGAAAGTAGATAAAGCATTAACATTCATAACTGCATTCAGTACACATGATGATGATGATGATGATGATGATGATGATGATGATGATGATGATGATGATGATGCAGATATTTGAAGCTTGCCTATTATGTAATTAATAGAATGAGAGTAGGCAGAGAAGTGCAATTTATATCTTTCCTGTGCTTCATTAACAAAATGTTAAATGAAAAGAATCCAACTAATAGCCTGTACACTTTTGCCCATATATAGAGTTGCCCACATATGGGTATTACACATAGATAATTACAGCATTATTAAATCAAATCAGCCTAAGCCCTCATTACATTATATGGGAATATGCCATGCAAAGTACACCATAGGATCACTGGATCTTTAGAAGATTCTAAGGAAATCAACGAATTATACACAGAGACGGCCCATTCCTTTTCTGCAGTTTTATCTCCATTTCATTCCTGACTGAAAATATGTCTCCAGATGCTACACAGGTGATAAATACTTGCTCCAAACTAGTTCTGGCTACCAGCTTACTCCCAAGAATAGGTATTCACATTCTGGATATCAAGGAACCCCGAGCTGCAGAAAGTAACCAGTTTTGACCCAGCCTCATTTTTATTGTGAGAATGACATGCTGCTTTATTCACCAGTCTTTCATGTAACATTTCAAGGTTCTTTGTCCAGTTTTATATACTGTACTGTATAGGACCTAGCTGAAGTTTGAACTTCATGTAGCAAGTTCCCCTCTTGTCAACGGCTGAGTTTCTAAAGTTATTATAAGATGAATATCATACAAGATTAAAAGCCTGGTGACTGCTATGTTTATACAAAGTCAACACTGAAATTAATTCATAGTTACATATGAACAGTTCTTTTCAGTTCTGAGCTCTGATGCAGTAATCTTTCATTCTGTGCCTGCCTAAGTGAATGTTTAAGAACTGTTTATATTTCTGCAAGTAGTAACTGAGTTGGTAACAAGTCCAGAGCTTCTGAAATGAATGTAATTCATGTAGTCATTTTGGCCAAAATCTATACACACTAAATTTAACTCATTCAGTTTCTAAGCCATTTTTAGATTTATGTTCTGAAAGATGAATGCCCTAGTCCAGAAATACTGCTGAGCTTGCCAAATGTTTATGAAATGTGAATTAGGCCGAACTGACAGAATTCATTCACACAGCTGTATGAAACACTCATTGGCCCAAAAAGACAGGCAAAGAGGTATTTATGGGCAAGTCTTAGAAAGTCTAACTGCCATTGGAATGACCTAATTATGTATAATTTGCCAGCTGTTGAACTGAATGAGGCTTGCTTTAGCACAGAAATTATTATTTGGCCATGGAGCCAGTTATCTTTACAGATTTACTTCCAAAACCCACAATAGATATATCAGTCTTGAAGCTATATAATTTAGATTTAAAATTGAGACAAAAATGTCTTCAGGCATAGGGATGGCACAGATTTATTCTAAGACTTTAGTTGATTAGACAGGGGCAGTAGCCCTCAGTGGTTTAGACTTGGTTTCTTTCTGGCCGCCATTATATTCTGAGGTTGATAGGACAGGATAGTCAGCCCCATCCATGTTGTGATACTCCTGTACTATATGTAAATATAGAAAAGGCCCTTGTATCCAGAAAAAGTCTGGAACATTTTTTGTAAATACGTAGTAAGGCACATTTCAAAAACTTTCCCAGAATATATATAGATTAACACTAGAATTTTCTACTAAATCTTTTTATGCATATTTGACTCTTTTTTTATTTTGTTAAAATTTGTGTGTTCAATAGCTTAAAAACATAGCAGATTATTAGACTACTTTTGTAAGTTGAAAGTTTTATGAAAGTATATTATGTTTGACAGAATTTTTGTTGCTGTGTCACTGATTTTTATCATTATTGTCTATGACCGTGTTGTCCTTCTGTTAGTTGCCCAGAGCAGTAGCCTACTAGTTGGACAGGATAGAAATGTAAATAATAAATAAATAAAAATGAACAACAAATTCTGTTGTGTTTTAATGTAGATGTTCAAGAGCTGAGTATGAACTTATTATATAAATGTATTATTGAAGGCTTTCACGGCCAGAATCTGACAGTTGTGAGTTTTTCGGGCTGTTTGGCTATGTTCTGGAAGTTTTTCTTCCTGATGTTTCACTAGACTCTGTGGCTGGCATCTTCAGAGGGCAAGGAGCTCAGGGAACTAGGAGTTCTCTCTGCACTCTGGGTTATAGAGTTAGTGAGACTGGGGTTTTTTAAGTTCTGGGAAAGAGGAAACTTGACCTATGCAGAATAGGTCCTAGTCATTGTATTGTGATTTAAGAAGTTTATTATATAAACTTTGATTTTGCACTCAAATCTGTTATTTATGTATCTTTATCTGTGGAGGCAGAAATATGCATTTCAAAAATTTAGTCAGGGTTGCTAATGCCTCCAATATACCATATCACCAATTACCAGCATAGCCTTTTAAGCACAAGGATGTGTAGGGCAGCAGCATAATGAGAGATCCAGCTTCTTTGGACAATTTGAACAACTTTCCATAAATGCATTGACATTCTAGCAATACTTGGCCTGGGGTATAACATGCCTGTATAAATGAAGTTGTGAGTGCATACAGCCCTCACTAGCTGATTCTCAGTTCATTTTACATAAAGCTCAAGAGGGCTGCAGGATATAATTACTGGCACAGCACAGACAGGTACTTAGATGGTAAAAAGCAGAATCTAGAAAGTTTACTTCTTGGGATAGTGCAAAAGAGCTGTGCACAGAATGAGTTCTCTGGACTTTGGAAATAGAAGGGTTTTTCTCCAGTGTTTCATTTACCCTTAGATCAGCATGATAACCTGTTTTTAGCTGTGTCTGCTTGCAGAATCCTGGCTGAAACATGTGGGATCCTGCTGGATGAAGCAATAACTGCATCAATCATTTGGTTGACAGAGGAAGACTATATTCTTCTCCTGCTTTTCTCTCCATGCTTTCTATCTTGAAGGAAGTGAGTGTCTTGATAGACCATAATTGCACATGAATAAATGGTGCCTTCTTCAGAAAACACCATACATATACATCTTGATCTGAACAGCTTGGGCTTTTTTTTGGTGCACCACAGCATTTGTATGCAGTTATGGCCTATGAAGACAAAAGTTACAATGTATTTCTCTCGAAAAACAGTAGCTGGCACCCTTTCTAAGCTACACTCATATTTGTGCATGAGGATTTTTTTTTTAAAAAAAAACCCCTTCATGAAACTTGAAACGTTGCTTTGTAATACTTTGTAATGCTTTGTTTATTTTAAATCATATTTTAAACAACACTGAAATTCATAAGAACCCACAAACAGGTGAGTTGTTGGTGGTGGGAGATAAAGGTAAATGGTCTCCCCACACATGCATGTTAGTCATGTCTGACTCTAGGGGTGGTGCTCATCTCCATTTCCAAGCCAAAGAGCCAGTGTTGTGCAAGTCTGTGGCCATATGATTGGCATGGCTGAGCACATTTCTGCACATGGAACACTGTTTAGCTTCCTGCTTCCTTCCTGCAGGAGGACAGACCCAGAAATGAAACAAAAATAAAAGGCAAAGTATGCAGCAACACTAATGAAAATTCTAGGCACGGGGGCTCACCGAGTCTAAAGTCATCTGAACACAGACATTCAGGAAAGATGCCCAAATGTCCAGATACACAGTTGCTCTAAGTATGTTACACAGTTGGAAAACATATCATCAAGCTGTTCAGATCAAGCCCAAGCTGTTCAGTCGCCCAGAGTGACCTCGCTGCCAGATGGGCAGTATAAAAATCTAATAAATAAATAAATAAATAAAAGCCTTTCATGGGCATTTGGCTGGCAGAGAAGTACTGGTGGTGCTTATTAGTAATTAAACATGGGGCAGAGTGTGTCTATTTCTATCGTCCTTGGTTAAATTTCATTAAAAAGGTAAATAATATAACAATCTACATACATTTACAAAGTTCACAGAATCTGTATTGTTATCTAAAATTAATTCTTGATTCATTTTCTTAAGACAAATTAACCTTCTGGGACATCCCATAATTGTTCTATAAGATTAATTTTGCAGTGAGAAAATGAATCAAATTGTAACCATTTTGATATGTCCCAAAGATATGTATTTATTTTTATACTTATTAACCGCCCGACTTTCGGTCAGGAACTCTAATAGCTAAAAAAAATTATAAGTAAAATATGACACAATGGTTTTAATGCTTTAATATTATATGTTTTAAACATTTTAAAATTTAATTGTTCTAAAGGTCTTATGCTTTTAAATTGTTTTATTCAGCTCTTTAAGCTGCACTGATATAGGACAGGCTATACATGTTTCAAATAAATAAATAATTGCACAGGGAGTGAAACCTGCTGTGATTTGTTTAGGTCCTAATACCATCCATCTAGAAAGGGAGTAGAGGCTGGAACAGTTCAAAACTGCCTGAGGCAAAGAGTTCGATAAGGTAGAAATCTCCCATCAGTGAACATAAGGAGCTCTGATGATGTAGTCTAAGGTAACAGAAGAAGCTAAATTCCACCTACTCAACCCCACAGAATGGAAGTTTCATCCTCTTTAAAAAGCTATTGCCATGAGGAAGCTCATATGACTTTCCTAAATAAAGTGTTCATAATGGATGAAATCCAGTATTAAAGCCATCACTAGAGTAAACCATTTGAATCGGCGAGACTTTTGGAGGATTTAACCTACCAAATTCCCACTGGTTCAATGGGCCTAGTTGTGGCATTTCAGCCAGTGTTTGTTGCTCTTATGATCATTTATAGCCTTCCCTCCCTAAGTTTACACAGAAAGATCATGATTTACCCTGAACCTCCCAGTTAACTTTGTAGCTGAACAAATATTTGAATTTAGATTTTTCATGTCTAGTCATGGGCTTTCACACCATGTGCCCATGGTAATTGAACAATATCCTTCTCTGTGGCTTTAGGTCCTCACTGCTAATGCAGTGGAGGTGATATCACCACTGTGAATACTGAACCGGTAGAGAAACATGGCATGATGGCAATATATGTCTTGTCTCCCAGAAGAAGAATACTGTACTTCATGTTTATAAGAGGGCAAATGTTTTGTTATAAATCTGAATCACAAAGTTTTGGTATTTCCAGTGGGTGATGCACCATATTGCCCATGTTAAGTTCTGGATAGGCAGTGTCTCTCTCCCCACCAGGATAAGTGGTGCACTGCTGGAACCGATCCTTGGAAATCAATAGTACATCAGTTAATTATAGATATGTTAGTTGTGAATGGTACAATTCCCACAGATTTCAGTGGGTTTATGTTACAAATTGACAGTCCTGGGGTGAAGAGGTAAGTGTGACATCAAAGCCTTATGGAAAGATATCTCTTTGAATAATTAATTTTATCCTCTCACAAACACAAAGAAACCATAGGTTTCTTTCAGTTGAGCACTGAGATATGATTGGGCCTCAGATCCATTCATGCCTGTAATACCAAACAGCTTGGGTATATCTGATATAACTGATAGATGTTGTGTTTCTTCGATTTTATGTAAGACTCAAAAATGCATTTTCTTTACCTTTGAATTTCTGCCTTCAGTAGCACCAGAGAGCAAGTATGTTTATGAACATTCCAGATATCCATCTCTTTTTCGGCCTTGCTGTTGTGCTGCCTGATGTTCTGAAGAAAATGGAGCTTTCATACTGCTGTTTGTGCATTAAATTATGAACTGCGACATTCCATATAGTAAAGTTGTATTGATACCATCACAAGCTAGGGTCTGTCAGCATCTATTCAGAGCTGTGATGTCATCTGTGCTCAGACGAAGCTGCAACTGTGAAATTATGTAATTTGCTGTAAAAGTAAAATTGGAATGTTTGCCTTCTTGGCTGCTTGCCTTCTTGGGTTTCATTCAAATATAAGGGTCTTTGTACACTGAGAAGACTGGGAGCTAAAAGCTCCTGCAGTTTGCAACCATGCTTCTTGTTCCATCTCTCATAATCTTTACCTCTAAAAGAGAAGAAATGACACGTCAAATCCAGAAATTGACCAATATATAGCACAATATTTATAGAACTATGGAATTGATATACCCAAGCCTTTCTCTTATTTTCAGCTATCTAAAATGGAGATAATACAATTCCAGGAATCACTGGGACTTGATTGCATTTTGCATTCTAATAATTTATTCTTTTTTAAATCCAGTGGTATAGTGTTTTTTTTAACCCATTGGAGGATTTGAAATATTCTGGTAGAACTCTTTGTTTCATTATTTTATATGTTGCGGATGAATCCTAAATGTGTCAAATTGTATTGCATTCTCCACTGCTTGAGGCAAATTCAGAAAGTAAAATGACTGTTTATTATTCATTGCCAAAACTATATGAAGAAGGTAGCCTGGCTTTAAAAACGTCCATGTTACCTACATTTTCCTCCTTCCTAGGCAGCCTTTCCTCTGATTCCCCTGCACCAGATTACAAAATGCTTATTGACAGCAGAAATTCCATCTGTCTTGCTCCTTCCTTTTTTTAAAAGTCATAAGTCTACACTGGTTCTCAGCTGAACGCACGTTTATCCCTTTTCCTAATTATCTCTCACCCAGATAAATTTCTCACACACCCGAAAAACCTCTTTGGCGTGCATTCATTTCTTTTTCAATCCCAACAGTTTCTATAGGCATTTGTAGATGGCTTATGCCTTATGGCAAAACTATAACACAATCGTAAAAAGAACAAATTGCACTTACGCAGCAAACAGATTAAAAGAGTGCAAACAGCAGTTGTGTAGAATGAATTTAATTGCGACACTGTGCAGAATCTTACTGACATCATCTGTCTTGCTGTCCATCCAAATGTAAAGGGTAAGGAGCTATGTGGACCTCACTTTGTGAAGGCATCTAGCCTCTGTTTCTCAGCCCAGCTGAAAGAGCTGTGCCCTAGGAACCCTACCCACCCATACCCATCCTAACTGCAGATTTAACAGGAAGGCAGAAAAAAACCACAACAACATTTGAAAGAACTTCAGAGTGACATTTTTAAAACCTCAGCAAATCACAAAAAGAAAGTTTCTATATCACATGCCTTAACAAGCACCACACAGTTTCATTATCAAACATTTTAAAATGTGGACTTTTAAATTTCCTACTTAAACATGTCCTACTTGACCTATTTTTCTTTCTTTGATTGGGGTTGGAGAGAAAATCTTCTTTGCAGAAAAGCAAGGTATTTCTCTTTTGTTTCAAAATATCTTTCAATCCTGTCTTATCCAAAACAATGTATCTACTTTTAAAGCTCCAGCTTTAGAGAATTTAATGCATTTAGTTTTTATGATGTAGTAGACAAAAAACTCGCAAGATGAATGCTGCTCCCAGCAGCCTGACACACAGGTGATTTTGACTGTTCAGGCTGCGGGGAGAAACATTAGGCTGCAGCTTGATTGAAGGATTCCCCCCACCCCAACCCAGCAAAGAAGAAGAAAGTCATAGTGGGGGATAATATTGTATGCATATGAATTAATGTCTTAACTACAAACAAAATGGAGGAGAATTCAGGTTTTAAGTTGCACGGGCAGAATATAGGTTGTTAATATGGCCTAAGCAAGCTAATGTAAACCTCCCAACAGCACTTGGTTGTATTGAGGAGAAATTCTAGGGGAAAAGCTGACAATCGTCCCTGTCCCTGTCCCTTTTTCCTGTTTTTTAAACATCTATCCTATGCTATACCACAGGAGATACTACTTGCAGACAACTCTCTATATTTAATATTAAACAAAATAATATTAATAAAAAAACTTTATGAAATTTTCTCATTAATCTCAGAGCTTCTACTCAGTTAAATGAGATTTCTACACTCAATCTATAATCAGTATAGGACTCTATTGTTACTGAATGCTGCAAATCATATACCATAAAATGTTTAATACATAGCCATTTAATACAATCATTTTATAATATATCCATTTAATTAGACCATCATGGAGAATTACAGCTTTGAAAACTGAGTACAATTTAATAGCTGTATATATAAATTATAGGTGTTGCATATAATCTAATATGTATCTTAATGATCAATTTTTCTTCAGTTTCTTTATGAGAAAGGCTGTATACAGTTACCATTTTTTACCATTTACCTCAGCTTTTGGTCTTCATCTTTTCCTGCTGCCTTTCACATTTCCCAGCATTATTGTCTTTTCCAGAGAACCCTATCTTCTCATGATGTGCCCAAAGTAGAACACCCTCAGTTTCAGGACTTTTGCATCCAGAGATAGTTCAGGCTTGATTTGATCAAAGCTTTTCTCTAGTACCACATTTCAAATTAATAATTTTCATTCCTGTGAGCTTTAACTGTCCAGTTGTTTCAATTTATTCACTGTGAATGTTAAAGTTGTCTAGTTCTGTAGTCATGATTTTTCTTCTTCTTAACATTCAGCTGCAGTCCAGCCTTAGCACTTCTTTCTATTTCCCTAAGAGTTGTCTGCCAGTAAGATGGTGTTATCTGCCTATCTTCAATTATTGATGTTTCTTCCACCAGTTTTCAAGAATATGTTCCCCTTCATCTGAATCCAGTCTGGCTTTCTGTATATGTTTTGCACACAGATTCAATAGATAAGGGAACAAAATGTGCCTTTGTCTGACATCTTTGACTTTAGGAAACCATTCTGCCCCTCCATAGTCTGTCCTAATAGCAGATTCTTGCCCATAATACAAGCATCAGAACAATCAAGTGCTGAGGCACACCCATTTCTTTAGAACAACCTGTGATTTACACAAAGGCTTAGCTGTAGTCTATAAGTCACAGAACAATATTTTTCTGAAATTCTTGAGTACTCACTATTACCCAGCAGATATTTACAATATGATCTTGAATGCCTGTTTTTTTAAAAAATCTGTCTTGGACATCAGGCAGAAGGTAAAAGTGTTTGGTAGCAACAAAATGCAGCTCATTTTGCTAGTGTGAGAATTTGCATTCCTTTACATCACTTAGGAACTGGAATGTACATTGAGCATTACAAGTCTGTATGCTATATTTGTTGACATATTCTTGTTAGGATTTTGACATTCACTTTCTGTGACTTGAAACAGATCTATCAGTATTCCAGCTACACCTAGAGATTCCTAATCATTTCAGAGTTTTCACTTAACTTTCTAGAGCTACAGGTTCCTCGTCACAGGCTTCCTCTTAAAGGAATCTGACATCCTTTTGTTTCTTCTAAATTTTCATACTAGCCACTAATAACAAACATACCTACATATGACTGTGCCACAATTTGTGTAGATTTTCTTTTGTTTTAAAGAAGAAGCAATGCATCAATTTTCAATTTTCAACAAGTGAAACCTTCAAAAAACTGTTGCAGTGCATCCTACCCTTGTGACAGGAACTTTCCTATTCAGCATTCTAACTAGCCATTCGCTACCAAGTAGATCATGCCTATGTTCTCCCCCATCAATTCACCCAAACTTATTATTCCATCTTGTTTTGTTTACCACTATTCAGTATGCTTTAAGTATATTGAGGTTGGTTTTGCTCAACATCCATGCTGTACCTTCCTTATATTTTTGATAATTTTTGACCTGTTTCAATACATTTTAAATATGCATTCAATATTTTATGTGCTATGTTGCTTTTAACTGTACACTTCAATTTCAGTGGCTTTTAGTTTTATTTGATTTGGACGATTTTGTTTCTAATTGCTTTTTCCCCCCCACAAACCCTTTGAGTTGTCTTGAGTGCTTTTTAGAGAAAAGTATATAAATGTAGAAAATGAATAAATAACCAAAATAACTGTCTGACTTTACTTTTGGTGAACTCAAGTAATTTTTTCTTTACTTCCTTTATTCATTCATTCTTCCAAGGGAAAAAAAGTCAAATCGCCTTATCAGTTTTTCATTAAATTTACTAGGATTCCTGTTGATTTTTAAATACTGTAAACTCTGAAATGGGGTTAACATATTGCACTATATCACCAACACTATCATTTGGATGTAATGTAAGTGAAATTTCATTGGCAGCCATGCTGTGTAATATCATTTCTCTTATGTTCAAGTATATCTTAAAGCTCAAATGGGAAATTACACAGTATGCACAGTTTGTGTGTATCTACCAATTCTCCACAGGACACTTAATGCATCTGCTTTTTATCACTTCCAGAGAGGTTGGGAGCCAGTCAATGTGGGACAGAAGAATCTAGAAGAGAGGTGATCTGATTAGAATGGAAGCTTTCCGCCAGATTTCATTAGAAATGCAGGTTTTTTAGAAGATCAAAGTGGTGGTGGGTTTAATTAACCGTACGTGTTGATACTGACATAAGAGCTTATGGATTTGTAGAAGGAAATAAACTGCATTCCCGAATCATCCAGATGTTCTCTACAGCTATACAGAGACCTTGTTGATTAATCAGCATCTGTGTGCTACGTGCAGAAATGAAGCTTAAGAAATTACCATTTTAAGAGCAAATTCCATTTGCTCCCTATTCTCCATCACCAGAATCTTCCACTGATACAGGAAATAAGAGATGAAAGATGTTACTGTGACTAATAAACTGTTTGTATCATTCTCATAGGATTTTATCTATGGTTGTGAATGAATAACACCAGTGTTACAGTCAACATCTGTTGTATATCTGAAAGCGGTTAGATATTTGTACTTTGGGACTCCAATTCTATGAAGTGAGGCAGAATACTCCAACCTTTAAAAAACATGGAACAAGTAACACATATATCATGTTATCTTCTCAAGTTTTAGTGTTACATCTTTTCCTGTATCAGGGCATGGGTTCACCCCTTTGTTACTAAGAGGTAGACATGTTCTTGGTATGCATGTGGACATCAGATTAATTTTATCCGTGTGTAACAAACAGGATTTTAAAAGTGTTCAATCCTCTTAAATATCCTGATGTTAAATTGTGCTGATCCGATTGAGCACAATGTTTGCTGTATGCATAGATCAG
This sequence comes from Phrynocephalus versicolor, assembly GCA_023846285.1. Taxonomy (NCBI): domain Eukaryota; kingdom Metazoa; phylum Chordata; class Lepidosauria; order Squamata; family Agamidae; genus Phrynocephalus; species Phrynocephalus versicolor. The sequence continues at coordinate 45,589,585 of JAHTLZ010000237.1, read as the reverse complement.
GTAAGGAGGAAGACAGCCCTCGTCTGCCATCTCTCTCATCCCATAGATCAGAGGCAATTGGCAAGAAGGACCCTTTAGTCTTAAGCAGTTTTATGTCCAACAAACAGACCATCACCCCTTATGGGAGTATTCATATTATTTTAACTTGGAGGAGGGAAGGAGGGGGATAACCTGCACTATCAAGATGATTCTGATTTATGGGACTCTTCCTCAGTATTTTCAAGATATAAAGCTCTCAGATGTAGTTGACCCATCCCTTTTTCTTGGGAGGCTCTAGGACAACATCAATTACTTAGGACTGCATTGGTTGTCTTTGTTTTTAGTAGGTACAGCGCAGAAGTGAATGTCCAGCCTCTGGCTTTATAGCATATAACCTTTAAATAAGAATGAAAAATAATTCCGTTACATATGGAAGTGAATGTAGCCTTTTTGCATCTTCCAAGACTCATTGCAATAAGAGATCTGCATTACCCAAGATTTCTCATATTTATCAGCTTGCAGAGCTTTTGAGGGAAATGAAATGCACACAAAACAATCCAGTCTTGTAAAATACACAAGTTTAAAATGGCATAAAGGTATAAAATCATGTAAAATGATTCTTTACTCAGTGTCAGAAATCTGTAAATTAGGTTTTTCCATGAAGAGCTGCTCAATATATGACTGATGGACTATAGCAGGCATGACCAAACTTTGGCCCTCCTGATGTTTTGGACCACAGCTCCCAGAATTCCAAGCCTGTATTCCCAATGGCAAAGGACTGTGGGAGTTGTGGTTCAAACATCTGGAGGGCCGAAGTTTGGACATGCCTGGACTATAGGCTGGTTACAGAGATTTGTATCCTGAACTGAATGGCCTTGTGGAATCTTGATAGATATGTGAGTGCTCGCTTGAAATGTTGACTCCAGCTAAATAGCCATTTGTCTCCTACCTTTTCAATTTGATAGAAATCATAATGCTGAATGTCTTCATCACATAGTATGTTGGCTTTAGAATATGAAAATTCAGAACAGTTCACAAGTTGCATTGGCAACCCAAACTTGCTATCTCATCTTTGATTTCAACATAAAAAATATTAATGTCTTCAAACAGTAACAATGTAGTAATAATACTTATATCAGCAGTTCCAGATTAGCATCTAGTTTATGGGTTCTTCTTTTCTTGAGAGTCTAGACGGTTATATCTTGGCCTGGTAAACAATGAATGGGTCTTTTGCCCACATGTGCATTCTGTTCTTTTGTTCTATTGCGCTATGAGTAGCCAAGTCAGGAAGCCATTCATTAACCATAGCTTCTCCTATGAGGTGTGACTGGGGTATTAAACATACATTTTTGGAACAAACCAAGATGTTAGACTACAGTCTGAAATTGGATGCTTATTTTGAAACTGATAACTGTTGTGTCCCAGTTATGGCAAATAATAGTTTTTATGATAGCTTACTATCATAAAGATATTATTATCTAGCACAGAAATTATTTGCTTGAAACTACCTTTATTTTTTAAAGCAGATTACCTACTAACCTCTAAAACAAGGGTGGGGAACCTTTGGCCCTCCAGATATTCTGGATCACAACTCCCACAGGACTTTATCATTGGCTGTATAGGCTTGGAATTCTGAGAGTTCCTGTTCAGAGCATCTGGAGGCCTAAATGTCTTGCAAATGAGAAAGAATGATGTTTCACATTTCTCATTCTTGATGCAAAAATGAAAAAGGCATTTTTTTTCATCCTTAGAAAGTATGCCAATACTGTGGGAATATTTTCCTTACTGCTTCAGGATGTGGGCAGCAGTTATTTTATCTATATGTACTTTAAAAAGGAGGTTATGGATAGTTACTCTGGAGAGGAAAGTATAAGCTTCTGAATAATATCTTTTCCTAGCAATGTATGTGAGCTTAAAGAGAGGCTAGTGCATCCTTATAAAATGAACTTGGCACGGGGGAGAAGGTTACAGGTTCTGTGTTATATAATAAGTAATAACAGATATGTGCTGAATTCTGAATTACGGGGAAACTTGCCAGGATTTTCCAAGTATAGAGGACAGAATACTTAGACGTGGTTACCAGACCCTTTTTCTTGGGTCTCGCTGGGACTGTGCAGCTTCCTAAAGGCTACACACACTGGGTCTTCTCCGCCAGCTGAATTAGCTCAGTGAGAGGTCAGGAGTTTGGGTGTTACATACTAAAATATTATTTTAAAATTCCCTGCGACATATTAATCCATTATATTTGACTTACTGCTTTTTTAATATAATTAGCAGTGGCAGCTATTATATAAACCTAACAGTGGAACAATACATAATGTCTTGTTAATTCCATATTGAGGTGGAAGAGGAATTGTAAATGTGGTATTTTCAGTCTCTATGAAGCGTGTTATAGCAGTTTAGAATTGAATTTTTTCTTTCCCTTTTTTCTTCTGTTTTAGTAAAGCTTTAAGAATATATTAAGAATACATTTATGCTAATTAATGCTGTATTTTCATCTCATCTCTTAACAAAACATAACTATGCCCATGAAAAAGTATAATGGCAATATAATTAGAATTTTCTTCTGGTAAAACATTGTAATAGACTTCCTGCCATGCTTATGCTATTTTAATTGGATGTTTAGCTCTAGGGATGTTCATAATTTATCATAAAAATTTAATGTTAATAAAATCAGCTGAGAGGAAGCTGTACTTAATCTCCTTGATTACACCATAAGGGCTAAAATCTTTTTTTTTTTAAATGTACTAATAGTGAAAGAAAGGGAAGGTAAAAATGACAAGAAGCTCATGCTGTTCAGCTTCTCAGCTGAGAAATTATTAAATCTACTTACAGTACTTTTTTTGGGAAAGAACTGAGTTTTATTTTATTTACATTCGCCAGATACTTTATATTCTCCAAAATCCTGTTGCATGGTGTAGTTAATCATACTAGAGTAGAACCATTGAATCAACAGGCATTTGGTGTGTCACTTCCTTTGTAGATTCCATTGACACAAATGACTTGCTTTAACTGAGGTTCACTTTAGCATAGCAAGTCAGAGCTAAGTAATGGAAGTTACAAAGGAGTTGGCTCACCAAATCCCCATTGATTCAATGGGCCAACTCTAGTGCAATTTACTGTAAAAGGCAACAGGATTTGGGCCATTAAAATAGTAATCAAAATATTACAATGATGGCCCAAATTCACAAAGTTTATTGTTCATGTAACAAAACTATATGGGAATTTATTACTATAGGACTAGTTATTACAGTTTGCTATTAAGTCCTTATTGCACTTTCTGTATAAATGCAGCATTCCAGCGGGAGCTGCTTATCTAAGGTGCTTTTAGACAATGCAAGTTAGAAGGTGTTTTTGTTTTTTAAAAATTACCTGAAATGTAGGGCTCCTAGCTGATGAGTAGTAATGAAAAGCTGAATTGGGCTTCCTAAGAAACCAAACCTTATCATGAATTGTACTGTGGGAAAATATTGATCAGTTTTTTCACTGATCTCCAATGATTTTCGAAATAACCTCTCTTGACTGTATCCATTATTTGTATTACTTTTCTCTTGTGTTTTGCTTCTGCGGTTGTGCTGTTATGAACAATTTCACTATCTGATATGTTGCTAATTTCCATTTGTTTGTGTAAGTAGGGGGTAGAATCTCAGCAGAAATAATCAAAAGAAGGTATGAGTTCCTATGAAACAGTCAATTGCATTTTTTTTCAAATAAATAAATAAATATGAAGGCTTATTTTTAATTACTTTCTAAAATACATGCTACATGTTTGAAGTAAGCTACCCACCCTTGCTTCAAATATTTCAGTATCAAGAAGGAAAAATGGAACTCGACTTCTTTGAAGGCAGTGTAAAAGTGGGAATTATCTGGTTGTTTGCAGATATGTACATGGGAGCAATAATCCCACTAAAGAACTCTTGTAACTTCTAAGCCTGTTGATGTCTAGTGTATCCTCTTACTTGTATCGCACACAAATACAAGAGTAAGGTGATACTTTTCAAGAACCTATAAAATTGTACAAATTGCAAGCTTTCATGAGTAAATCTCAGTTCTTCAGGCGGATCACTATGAATTTAGTTGTCCTATATACCATGGGGTACAATCTCTATTAGGGATGTGCATTGTTCTACTGATTTGCTCCGTGAATAGGACACACAGACGGGAGCTTGCAGGAGTCGTACTGGGCTTCGTTGGAATGTGAATGAAACTATCATTCTCCTTCTTTGGCATTGCTTCCTTGTAAGATATGAATAATTTCAATTCTTTGCCCCCACCCCACCCCACCCCATTTTTTCATCACATGGCATTGTTTTTATTGTACCATTTTAGGCTCCATGCCTGCTGGTTTTAACACAAAGGACCCTTGGGAGCTTCCCCCTCTCTGCATCTGCCCCTGGGCTCTTTAGTTTTCCTTATGGTTGTCTTGGAAATGCACAAACACCCGTGTCTGGGTTAGTGTTTATCACTGGATTAAATATGCTGCATATCTGAAATCTATATATTAGACGTAAACTAATTGCCTGTAATAACATACCTCTTCTCAGTCAGTCACAAAGTACTTCAGAAAATTGCTGCATGTTTTGCACAAATTTTCACACAAATGTTCTGTAGTTCCTTTCATAGGGGCTTTGTGAGAATACAAATTTAGTCGGAGTGCCGAGGTAGGAATGCTGAGAAGCGCAGTATAGAAATATTAGAAATACAATGCATTATTAGTATGAAGATCACAGAACTTCAAGAAACTTGTAAGGTCAGCTAGGTGCTGTTCAGATGTTTTAGGCTGCAATTCCTTACATGCAGGCCTGAAAGTATCTATTCTGTTTACAAGATAGTCCACTGCTACAGAGGTGGGAAATGTATAGCTCTACAGATGTTTTGTGTTGCAGTTCCCATTAGGCCTAGACATTATTCACTGTGTGAAGGATGATGTGACAACCCAACAACATTCCATCCATGCTATGCAAGACTCAAAACTGATATACTTCCTGTATAAATTCTATGAAGCAATAGTGATTATGTATAATGATATTATAAATTGCTATGGAGCATGAAATGAGTTATTTAAGCAAAAGTAAGAGAGTCACTTCAAGTCAAAAACAGAAAACCTTGATATAATGTGGGAGCTTGTTCCAGCACTGGCTTTAATAATACTTAGATTTTTCAAATGAGTCAGTAGTAATCAGTGTCACACTTGTAGTAATGCAGTATTGGCTGAGAAGCTGTGCATAATTGTACAGTTGTACTTTGACAAACTTTCTAACGGTATAGAAGGAAAAGAAGAATGTACATACTCCATCATATCAGGGTTTTCTGTGTTTATATAAACATACTGTATGTGAAATGTCCCCTCTTTAAAAATGCTTGAAAATTATGTGTGTGTGACCCCATCCCATGATTCCCTGTCTTATAATCAAATGTTTTTCTCAGGGCTAAAGCCACAAATAGGGAGACTTTGCCACTTTGCGCAGCATCACTGCCTCATAATGGAGAGCTTTAAAAGTGCTAGTGAGGCTGCCTTTTATCCAGGGATGCAACTTTATGGGCTGTCAGGTGTCCCCTGTCTTTCCAGGACTGGGCAGCTTCCTGTCTCCAGAAGACAGAGCTTTGAAGAATTATTCTTCCTTCTTTCACGAGCAAGATACAGTTTCACTTTGTTGGCTAACATTTTGCCTTCCATTTAGGAACTGTTAAACCTTTTGAAATAGAGGTGGTTATGCGTGCAAGTGACAGTGCTGAAATGATTATGGCTGTAAAGCGTGAGTGCATCAAACTGGTGCATGGTAGAGAGCAAGATTCCCCACCCACCCAACACCTGTTGTGGAAATCCATAGGCAAACACATGTTTAGACATGGGTTGCTCTTTGCTTTATACCATTTTCTCCCCATCAGAAATCATTGCATATATCCAGTTATTTTAATAGGCACCTTATAGTTTTGCATTTCATCCTCACCACAAGGTAGCATCAAAAGTCCTTAGACGTTTGCTTGCTAGGAAGGAAGGAAGGAAGGAAGGAAGGAAGACTACACAAAACAAGAAAGAAAGAAAGAAAGAAAGAAAGAAAGAAAGAAAGAAAGAAAGAAAGA
>JAHTLZ010000237.1:45571125-45583512 GCA_023846285.1 Phrynocephalus versicolor | reverse complement strand
AGAAAGAAAGAAAGAAAGAAAGAAAGAAAGAAAGAAAGAAAGAAAGACTGTTCATTTTAACCAAATATGAATATGTTTATTGATCCCTCCTACTCTTACCTTGTGATGGTTATACATTTGTAGTTTATTTTTTAACATTTTGAAAATATTATAAAAGAAAGGCTTGAAAACAATAATAAATTACCAAGATTATAATAATGTGGTCTTCAAAACAAATGACTTCACTTTGCTTCACACAATTTTGTTGCAAATCTATGTGCCTGATATTTTCTATGTGTTTCTTTTCTGTTCAGTGTACAACCTTTTGTGTGTCGACACTGAGAACCCTAATACAGGCATAGGTAGCTGTACATTTAATAGCCTGAGAAAATAACAAAATATACATTTTCAAATGTTTAATTTGTGCAGCTGCATATCTTTATTTCACATGCAGTTACAATCCATAGCAAGTGTACTCAGGTTAGGCTGTATAACTCCCCCTTTTGTTCTTTCTACCCATTCCTGGTTCAGCATTCATTAGCCACAGGGCATAGCTCGGTGATGCAGCATATACATGTTATACTACAGGTCCCATGTTCTGTTTCTGGCATCTCTCATTTGGGAGGAGGGGCAGCGGAAATCTTCTTCCAGAAACCCTGAAGAGTTGCTGCCTGTTGTAGCTGACAGCACCAGGGTGAGGGAGTATAAAGAAATGTATTAAAATTATACTTCAGATACTACTTTCACATTTTAACATTAAAAGAACTGATTAGTTCTTTTCATTAGCTTTCATTAAAACGTTCCCTCTCCACCTTCCTCACCCTCACACTACTTTTACATTATCTCTGTTTTCTTATCTGTACAGCAAAGTCTATACCTTACATGTATGAAAGAAGATAAATTGGAGCAGGGAGGGGGGGTTGTATTTGATATTGTGATGAAAGTAGGCTGAATGAGAGATAGCCAGTATTTATTTGCTTTCTCGTGGCAGGAAATAGCTCACCTAATAGTGGTTATTCTTTCTGTTTTCCAGATGCAGCAGTTGTTCCATGAAAACTATGAACACAACCGGAAGGGATACATACAGGATCTCCACAACAGCAAAATCCACAGAGCGATTACACTTCATCCAAATAAAAGGCCAGCCTATCAGTATAGGCTTCACAATTACATACTGACTCGTAAAATTTCAGAATTACGTTACCGCACCATCCAGCTTCATCGCGAAAGTGCCCTTATGAGCAAGCTCAGTAACGAGGAGATGAGCAGAGAGGATGAGCTTCTGGGCATGATGCCATCTTTCAATCGCTTCCAGCCACGTGACAGAAATGAAGTCCTTGAATGGGACTTTATGACAGGAAAGCTTCTCTACACGATGGCTGAGAATCAGCCCCCAAGGCAGAGCATTAATAGCATCCTGCGGGCAGCGTTGGATGATGCTGTGATGCAGGTCATGGAAATGATCAACGAGAACTCGAAATCTAGAGGAAGGCTTATTGACTTCAATGAAATACAGTATGGCTACCGCAGGGTGGACCCTCTGCACGGCGTGGAATACATATTGGATTTGCTTCTTTTGTATAAAAGGCACAAAGGAAGAAAGGTTACTGTTCCAGTTCGACGCCATGCTTACCTTCAACAGTTATTTAGTAAGCCATTTTTCAGAGAAGAAGAAGAGCTGGATGTGAGAAGCCTTGTGGGAAGTGAGAACAGCAACACTCAGTCCTTTTCCTTCCTTTCTGATTCCCTGAATATTTTTTCATCCTTCCAAGGCACCAAAGAAGTAAGGGGAATTAGTGACAAGAAGATACACATCCTTGTCCCTCTCACAGGGCGGTATGATATTTTCCTAAGATTTATGGAGAACTTTGAAAAGACTTGCCTTATCCCAAAGCAGAACGTGAAGCTGGCAGTCATTCTTTTTAACTCTGATTCCAGCCAGGCCTCCAGCAAGCACTTAGAGTTAATTAGTGAATATCAGAATAAGTATCCTATGGCAGACATCACAAGTTTTCCTATGACGGGAGCTTTCTCTAGAGGTTTGGGTCTTGACATGGCCTCCTCTCAATTTGGCAATGATACTTTGCTCCTGTTCTGTGATGTTGACCTGATATTTACTCCTGATTTTCTCCAGAGATGCAGAGCTAACACCATTCAAGGGCAACAAGTTTATTACCCTATCATTTTTAGTCAGTATGACCCCAAAATAACATACGGGGGCAGCCCTCCAAAGGACAGTACCTTTGTTTTCACAAGGAAAACTGGGTTTTGGAGAGACTATGGATTTGGGATCACTTGCATTTACAAAAGTGACCTTGTGAATGCTGGTGGATTTGATACCTCAATACAAGGCTGGGGACTTGAGGACGTAGACCTTTTCACTAAAGTAATCAATTCTGGACTAAAAGCATTTAGAAGCCAAGAAGTGGGAGTTGTGCATGTTTTTCATCCAGTTCATTGTGATCCCAACCTAGACCCTAAACAATATAAGATGTGTTTGGGATCCAAAGCAAGTTCATTTGCGTCTGCCATGCAGCTAGCTGAAATATGGCTAGAAAAACATTTAGGTGTCAGATACAATCAAACTCTCTCCTGACATTCTAATATGCCCTGCCTTCCAAGGGGAGGTTACCTCATTACATCTTTCATGTGTTCTTGCATTCTTACAACTCCTCTTTGTCTTCCAAAGGTTGTGTCTTTGACCTCAAATGAACGGAGTCTGTTGTCGGGAACATTAGAGATCCCTACTGAACTGATTAGATGTGGTGTCTTTCTATTCTCTTTGATCATAAACTGAGTGAAACCATGGCAATCAAGCAGTCCCACAAAGCACCTCCATCACAAAGACCGCATCAGAAGAACGTTCTCTTTGGGCTTCAAGATGCAATATCAATCTTGATTGTGTCTGTCAAACTTAATGTGATAACAAATGTTTTCTGGTGAAGGTACCACAAAAGTGCTTTATTCTTCCTCTGGGAATGAGACTCTGGCAAACTTGAGTTTTATAATTCATAGGAGGACAAAAATAAACAGTATTATTCTACATCTTTACAATTTTTGAAGTGAACAAATGACTGACTGTGTCTCTGTTTTTTTTTTTTAAAAAAGAGAGGAAAATACACACACATACAAACTGATGGGTTTTCTTCTGAAGTGCAATGGTACTGGCTACCAAGAACCTTAAACGTCATATTAACATGACCTTCGTATTAAATGCAGTTGGACTGTGTTTTCTCAAGAAACATGACATAGTTAAATATTTGCATATGTTTGATAGGTTTTTGAACCAATGTCCTTAATTTGCTGGCAAGAAGAACTCATAATACATTGTGGTTATTTATAATAAAAGTGCAAACATACCATTTACTTTTTTTTCAAGAGACAACAATATGTTGCTCTGTCTCTGTTTAGGATGAGCCTCTAATATATAAATAATTTTCTATTTTTTGTTCCTTTCATAAGACTGCACTTGATACAAAAGGAAATAAAAGGGTACTTAATACTTTTTATAATTATGCATTAGTATTGAATTAATATTGATGTTCTGAACCAATTATTGTTAAAAGAAAATGTAATTATTTAACTATGAAGTTATTTGCTGGTCAAAGTTCTTGCCAATATATTTATACAAGTGAAGATTTATAGGAAGTGGAATGTGTTAAAACCTCTCTCTCTGAAGAGTCCAGAATTATAATACATTATATTGATGGATTAGCAAAAGGGAAATCAGTGATAGAAACCAAAGTTTAGGTTTCCTTTTTGGATACTTAGGTTTTTTAACCTTTTTTGATAAATACAAAATAAGTTATTTCAACCCCAAAACACTACATACAATATAGGTAGTTATTTTTTGTCATGTTTTTTGTAAATTGCAGTTATGATATACATTTAGAATATTTTGTCACCAAACGTGCAAAGAATACAGCAAGCATATCCAAATGTATAAGGTAAATTATATAACATGGTCATTTTTGGATTAAATAGTGAGAAAAACTAAGTAGGTAATATTAATTTATGTTTCTATGAGGAAAATCGTGCATTGTGCATTCAGTTGCAACTTTCAACTATGATTGTCTCTGAATCTACACCCATAAGCACCCAATGGATTGTACATAAGCAAATGGCACATTTGAATTGGCTCTAAAGACTTGCAGGGTGAAAAATCTTACTACTCTATAGTCCTGCATTGAAGGAAGTCTAATGGACTCCAGGATGACTTGCTCCTAAGTAAGGCAGTATAGGGTTATAATTTTAGGCATTCAATTCTGTGTAAACCTCTGTCAAATATGACTTTGTTAAAACACCTAAAGAAACTAGAAACATCTGCTAGAAGCCTATAAGGGGAGAGTAAACCTCAAATGTTGAAGAAAAAGGCCTGTTTACAAATATGATTATATTCACTTTAAAAAAATTCTAAGAATATTTAAAGTGGATAAACCCAAATTTTATAACATCCAGAGATGTAGTTTGTCATTTTGATTAGGTAATTTAATCACCTCCCTAATAACTGTACCAAGCCTGACCATTAAGTAAAAGCAGGAAGCTTTGTAAATAGTGGGAGGTGGGAAGTAGCTGTGAGGTGTGGGGAGATTTAGCTGTTTAGGCTCCATGGCTTTTCACTGGTTCTCTGAGTAAGCTAGACTGATGGCCTAAAATAGATGTGTCCCCATCACTAGACTTGAAATAAGATTCAGATGCTAATCCATACAACTTAAATTGTGGCACTGGTAGGCTGCCATCTTATCTTTGTCTTAAGCAGCAAGTCTTCCTAAACCAGCCCTGTTTCAGTCCTTCATCAGAATCTAGTTTCTCCTAAATTAGATTCAAATAAAGAACCATGTGGTAAAGGATGTGATATTCAAGTTGAATCACTGAGGTTGGTTAGATTTGAAAAACTGGGATAGAACATTGTCCTCGAACATTACCACCAATGTTCCCAATGCTTCAATCAAGCTTCTTTCTTTCACAGAACTGGACAATTGTTCAATATTTCTTGTTGCCCCTTTACTTTTAAGGTCTGTGAGATTCATCCTGTCCTGTTCATCTTCAAAAGTGTTTCCACTTTGTACACTTAATTGCAGCTGTGTATGATGGCACTGTAACCATTTGTATGAGTTCCATTGTAGATGTACACATAACATTGCAAATGTAATTCATGTATCTCCTCCCCTTTTGAATATTATGGTTAGGTAACAAACCAGCATCCATTGCACTGTTGCCAACAAGCCTTTCTGTGTACTTTGTTGAAGCCAGACTGATGCCGTAATGAATGTTCTGTCACTTGTAGTTTGGCCCTGAGCTATGCTTAAACTAATCCATAAAACAGGCTGGTAGATAAAAATTTTAGGAAACATTACATTCATTGGAAGCATTTAGTGCTCTCCAGACTTTATTAATGCATGAAATGTAGGCAATATTCCATCTAAAAAAGATTAATCAGTCATCCCCCGCTATGTTGCGGTTCATATACTACGGTCCCGGTATATAATGGGAGCACAATATATGAAGGCATGGGCTCCTGGGGCAAGCTCTGTGGGCCTGTTTGGGGCCTCCTGCACTTACCCCAGGCCAGGTGCTTCCCCGAGCAGGCCTCTGATGAGCTTCCTGTGACCTGGAAGTGATTTCCTGAAGGGACTTCCAGTTCACATGATACCACTTTTGGGGCCTCCAACAAGCATGGGAAGTAGGTTGGAGGCCCGCTCAGGGCATCACTAGGCCTGGGGTAACTGCAGGAGATCCCAAACAAGCCCCCGAATCCCATCCCGACCCAGTATCCACATAATGCAGATTTCCCTTTATCGTGGGTTGGGTCGGGTCCCTAACCCCTGTGATAAATGGGGGATTACTGTCTAAATATATCAACCTCTCCAGCTACTTGGATGATGTTGAACTAGACAGTTCACATCCTGGGATTTCGAGAAGCTGGTGACAGGTAGAAGAACCCACAACCTTGATTCCTCTCTTTCATTCCATAGTTAGATATTATTAACATGACATGTGCAACTGCTTGTAGAACCCAAAACATTTCACATCGAGGATCTATGTGCTTTTCCTATGTTGTGATGTTTGAACTTGCCATTGCCAAGCCAAGCAGAGCTGATCTTTGGACCTCCAAATAATCTTTGCAACTTGAAGATGGTTTCTTAAAATGCCACTTAACTGTGTACAAGTTTGAAAAAAAGTGGAGTTGTCAAGGACAATTATGACAGAAAAAAATCCTGAAAAGCTGTCTTAACTCTTTGGTTAAACTGACAAATATTTGTGCTCAGCCTTGAATTAAATTATCATTCAGTTAGACTACTACATAGCAAGAACAAGAATTGAACTGGATGACTGCAGAGGGAGGTCTATGTATATAGGGGACTTGCCGGATCGGGTCCTGAAATCAAATGTTAGTTCTTACTATTTAGACATATTTATTTAGTGTATGACCAAATCATTTGTTTATATGATGGATTACTTTGTTACAAACTGGATTATAAATGTTTCTTATAAAATATTACGTCTTCTGAATACCTGTTTTCAGACGAATTGTGTTAGATTTTTGGTAGACAGTGCCTTCCAGTGCTAATGTAGTCAGAATGGATGGAATCTGTGGCTGTAATTCTTGAATGAACAGAGGTTCTGCCAAGAAATTCACAGCTTTTGTCAGCCACTTGAAGGAGGTGAATTGTGCCCACTGTTAGAAAAACTACATTATCGATAAAGTGTTTCCCCTTTTGTGCAGTCTCTTGTTAAAGTATCACTACCTAAGTTCTACTTTCGAGTGTACAGATTTGATCAGTTACATGATAGAAAGTAACAATTTCTCCAAACATGCATGGATTGTTATTTTTGTCCTTTTGTGATTGCCAATTAGTTTTCATGACTTTTTGGTTATCATCTGATTAAGAGGAGGGGAGGGAATGATATTTATAAATCACTCTTTATCAAATGCTGAGACTAGCCAAACATATTTGTTTTAATTATTCTGTTGTAATTAGAGATGGCCATGAAACGCGAAAATGGCATTTCATTTCATTTGTTTTTGTTTCATTTCATTTGAAACCTTTTTTTAAAAAAATCATTTCATTTTTCATTTGTTTCATTTTTTTGTTTTTTAATATATTTTTAATACTGCTTACGCAGCTGTGGGGCCCTGCTTGCCACCACCCAAAAAAACACTGATCAGCTGGCACAGGGGGCCCTGTCGGCTGCCCCCCCCCAAGCGCCAATCAGCTGGCATGCAGGGCTTTGTTGGTGAAAAAAGTTTTAAAAGCCTGCACTTTTCCCCAACCCAACTGGCACATTAGGGTGAGTGGCGTGGGCTTTTAAAACTTTTTTTCCCACTGAAGCAAGCACCAATCAGCTGGCATGCAGGGCTTTGGCAGCAAAAACAAAATTTAAAAAGTCAGTGCTCCCTCTCAATGCACCCAATTTGGGGGGGGAGCGCAGACATTTAAAACTTTTTTTTTCAGTTTTAAAAGCATGCACATTCCCCCACCCAATTGGGCACATTGGGGGGGGGGATGTGGGGTTTCTAAAGTGGGAAAATGAAAAATGAAACAGAGTGAACTGAATTTTTTCATTTCATTTCGTTTCATTTCATTTTTCTTTAAAAGGGCAGTTTGTTTTTCATTTCGTTAGGGAATGAAACAAAATGGGGAAAAATCATTTTGTGCCTATCTCTAGTTGTAATAGAAGTTATACAAGAGAGCTAGTAATATGCCCAATGTTTTTCTCTCTTTCTCGAGATAGTTTGGAATATGACAACTGAGATCTACTTTCGTGAGATAGTGCTGTGGTTCTTGTGGAATTCCTGCTACAAAAGATAGGGTATAAATGACTCCTAAATCCATCCATCCGCTATGCACACCCACAGCCAGTTACTTATTGGTGCTCATTCTTAATAGTGTCCAGGTACACGTTGTTGCCCCCCCTCCGAAATAGATATCTACATTTTAAAGAAAAGAAATTAGGTCTCTTCAGCATAAGGCTTATCTTGATCTTTTCTGTATTTTTCAGAGTTGTTGCTCCCCCAATACTGTCCCTTTTTAATGCATTGCTTGGCTCTCTCAATCTTTCAGGAAGGTGAGCCAGAGAGAGAGAGAGAGAGAGAGAGAGAGGAGGGACAGCAACCATTTGTTTTAAGGGAGGAAAGCTGTCAATAATGAAAAGTGCAAAAGAGAGTTGTGCCAAGCATTCACCCATGACTGCTTTTAAGGTGAAAGTTGAAGTTTTGTATGTCGTAGAAAGCATTACAAATGCCTACTTCTGCTCTCTCTTTAATGCAGCTTTGTGTTTGGTGTTTTTAAGCACCATTTCTTGTTTTTAAGATGCTTGTGGTTTTTTCATCTTCCTTTCACTCTGCATTCCAGCCAAGCAATGGTCTTGTGGTGAAAGTGATGAATATACAAAATCACAGAGCCAAAGATGACTACAGTACAAGGGAGCTTTGGTGAGGGCAAAAAAATTCCACCTTTCCCTTGTTCTAAGTGCCCCAAGTCTAATTACATCCTGACACGTGGCACATTCCAGTCTGCATCTAAACACAAATCCAGCAATGCCTAGTTTGAATGCTAATATGTTGCTTCCATTTCCACAGCATGGCTGATCTGGAATCCTCAACCTGGTTTTTGAAGTGGTGGGGGTGAAAATGTCCTTTGATCCCACAAGTATATTTCCCCCTTTTGAATGCTAACTTAAAGACGTGTTTACAAAATTCAGAGACAATTGTGGGCATGCATCATTTCAAACAAATTCCAGTATGTGTACCAGTTCTAGTTCGAATTACCAGTTTGCCAACTGAAGGCCTTTTCAAAATTTATGAAATAGGATGAAATCACCTGCAGCAGTGAGCTAGGATATCCCAAATAAGTCCCACTGGCAGAAATTGCACTTTTGGTGTAGTGTCTCCTCTAACATCCATTGAGACTTAGTAAAGAGCCTTGTGGTGCAATGATTAAACTGCTATATTGCAGCCAAAATGGGGGCTCAATCCCAGGTAGCGGGATCAAGGTTGACTCAGCCTTCCATGCTTCTGGGGTTGGTAAAATTAGTGCCCAGCTTGGGGGGGGGGGGGCAATGTGCAGCCTGCATAAATTAACTTGTAAACTGCCCAGAGAGTGCTTCAAGTGCTATGGGCCACCGGTATTTAAGCAGCATGCTTTGGTTTTGCTTTGAACATATGCAGGGTGGGGTGAGGAGGTCACAAACACCTTTTTCTACCTGTATCCAGTACTGTTCATGGGCTTCCTATTTAAACTTGCATTATCACTATTACAATTTTGGGCAAACAGTCAGTATTCTATTTTAGCCTGCTACTTTGACTCTGCCTCAGTTAAGGGCTAACTTCACACTGCCTTTTATGACTGTATCTACAAAATAATAAACAGGGTTTGTAAGCCAAAAGAAAAAAGTTCATTTTAAAAGCACACACAAATAAAAAGGTTCGATGAACAAGTAAAACAAAAACAAAACACATACGCATACGTTTCAACCAGTAGTTTCTTAAGTATATAATTACAACCCTTTATTATACTTTTTAATAGAGATGCATATTTTAAGTTGCTTATACAGATACATCCTATGACACAAGTACAGATATGATAAGAAAGAATAGGGCCATGTTGCACGGTCTTCCCAAGAACTACATGCCTGCATTCAAAATGGCTACAATGCAAAATGGTTAGAGTCATTTAGCTTTCTCTTTGCAGGCAAAGGGGTGGTGGTGGATTTGAGCCATTTGACCATGCTACTTATCAGTGGTAAAATTAGGGAACCCCTTTCTGATCTATGAAGCTTTTAAAAAAGAAAGGTGATGCACCAGGGGCTTGGTGAGTTGGTTGCAGAGTCGTTGTGCATCAAATACAGCCTGTAGACTGGAGACTCCCGCCCTGCTTTGTGTGCACCATATTATAAGCAGTTTAAACAGTCTAAAGCAGAGCTAAGGAATGTGGGGCCCTCCGTATTTTGACGTTCCCAGCCAACAGCATTAACTAACATAGGGCAATGTGAGATGCAATAGGAGTCGGAAGTCACTAGCATCTGAATGGCCCTGTTGCCAACTCCTGCTGTAGAGCCTGTGGCCATGAAAACGTGGAATTCTCCATGTTCCAGACAGGATGTTTCATTGGGGAATGGATTGATATTTGTGGGAGATTTCATATAGGTAGAATACTTGATACTATATTTTGCTTAGCCTGGATCATCCTGGAAATAAAATCTTATTTTATGCCACCATCAACCCCAGAAAAGGTGTCTGCCTTTGTGTGCCACATAGCATATCCTTCACTACAGGTCTCACTTCCGCTCTGCTTCAGGTGTAACAATGCAGTAATACCTTGGTTTACAAATGCCCCGGTCTACGGGTGTTTTACAAGATGAGCAAAAATTTTGGAACAATGTTCCAGTTTACGAGTTGTGTCTTCTAAAACAAGCACCAGGGCACCAGGCAGCAGCAAGGAGCCAGTGGCTACCAGCCCCTCACTTCCCGCAGCTGCTGATCCCTCACTGCTAGGGCCTCCAGCCATCACCACAGGCCCAGCATTGCCCAGCTGTAGCTTCCAGCCCTCACCTCAGCCATGGTGGCCTTCATCTCTCACCATGGCCCCCAGGCCTTCAGTGGCTGAGGAGGCCAAGGCAGCAAGGAGGTGACAGCGGCCACAGTGGTGAGAGATGCCAGAATGAATAAGGTAAGTGCAGTATTTATTCCTATGATATATTTGTTTTGATTTATGAGTATTTTTTGTTTTGCAAGCCTGCTTATGGAATAAATTATGCTTGTAAACCAAAGTACTACTGTAGGTTTTTTTTTTTTTTTAGATATGTGACACTCTATTAATTAAAGACTTTCATGGGGTTCTTCATTTAGTTATGGAGATATCACTAGCAATACCATGTTGACCTAAGCAATACTGGGATTATTGAGGTGGGATTGAAGGATAAAGGAGAAATCCTTCAATTAGATCCACAAACCCTGTAATCTATAATTTCTAAAAAGCACTCAGCTTCCTCTGCACAAATATAAACACTGCCTTGAAACCAAATTGAGATTTAATAGAGAATAAAATAATTTATTTAAAATAGCAACAGTATTTTCACATAAAAGAAAATACTCAAGCAGAATGTATCATTTCTTCTTGTTAAACTTCTGCAATCCCAAATAAGTCCCCCCCCCGGGCTTCATTCTATTTTATGGCCCTCTCTGGAGTGTTGCTCTCCCCCCCTTTTGAGCAATTATATATTTCTCCATGATTCGTTTTTCCAATGCTACATTCCCAAATTTTCTTCTAGATTTACCTCATTAGTTTTACCACAAGCTTTAGCTAAAACAATATTTCTGGTCATGGTTTAATGATATCATTGCCATATTAAAAAAAATTCTTGTTGAATAAGTCTTTAGTTCTATTGCAAATAGTTTCCATTTGTCTGACACATCGTTTAATAGCTTCATGGTTCCTACTTTATCTTATTCTTCCCTTGTTCAGCCAGGGGTCCAACATAGGATGGAGAGTGGGAGGCCAACTTTGGGAAAATAAATTTTAAAATAATGTTTCAATAGGCAAGAACTCTTATCACACAACTCCCACATTATGCCTTCTTTCTCCCTCATTCTACTCTTACACTTCCTTCCTTCCACACTGCTCTCTTGGCTGTTACTGCCAAATTAATTATAGATTCAATTAGCCTGTGTAACCGACTGAAGTGCTATCAATAATACACTGAAGTTGTTCCCCCTGTAACAATCCAAGAAAATCAAAGCCACCAGATTCACATTGACCAAGAAGGCATTTTAGTTCTGGTCTCCTGTTCAAACGTCTGCCATAGGAGAACCTGCCAGAACCAGTGGCCTGACTCACCCTCAAATGCTTTGAAAGAATTTACCCTTTTTCCGTGGTTCTCAAAGGCAGCATATAAAAAGCAAATACCTTATAACTGAGACTGTGCAGGCTGCTTAAAGCATAAAATTTTTATTTAGGAGGACGCTACTCCCTAGTGGCAGGATTGTAAAGGAGTTTTGGGAACCTCTCCCAGTCTGCTGTTCAAAAGGGCGAAAAAAGCATTAACACTCTTCTCCTATTCAGAGAACTTTATCTCGCTGCCATGAATTTTTTCTTCTTCAATGTACTCTTTAATTTTTCCCTCTATAAATTTTCCATATTGTGGACCAAAGTATTTGGTCCTGCATAATTTAGTGGCACCAATTAATAGCTGAAACTGTAAAATCAGTTTTCCTAAAAAAGGAATAAAGCCCCAGCTTTTCATTCATGTAATTATGAATCTTTTTCTTGGTACCTTTCCAGTTCTTAAAAAATCCAGTTTATTGCTCCAGCATTAAAGATCGTCATGGGTTATAAGTTAATGACAATACTGCAGAGTCATCAGGACTTTCACTATGAAGGATGTGAAAGCACTCCCTGCTTGCTA
>JAHTLZ010000237.1:45537225-45570625 GCA_023846285.1 Phrynocephalus versicolor | reverse complement strand
ATCAGGACTTTCACTATGAAGGATGTGAAAGCACTCCCTGCTTGCTACTCTTAAGCTTTCTGGTTTTCTAGTTTAAAACTATTTACAGTAACTTGGCTTCTTAGAGTGTTCTAAAAATACATGGAAATGTCTTTCTAAATCTAAATATATGCATTTTCAAGATGGTTAAATATTAGTTTTGTTAACACAAAAAATCTAAAGCTTCTGCATAGTTGAGTGACACCAATTAATAGTTGAATTTGTAAAAACCATTTTTTTTCTAAGATAGAAATAAAATTCTAGCTGTGTTTTGAAAACTGACTGATACCAATTTTATTTGTTAAAGATGGTTTCAGGGGCAACTTCCTTCGGCATCACGTAGAAGAGGAACCAAATATATTGGAGGGTCAACACTGGATGAGCTGAATTGTACCCATCTTGTTTCGTTTGGAATCCCAATAATGTTCTACATAATTTAAGAGAGAAAAAACCATGAAAGAAACTCTGCTAGCTGTGGTAGCATCATTCCTTCCTTCCTTCCTTCCTTCCTTCCTTCCTTCCTTCCTTCCTTCCTTCCTTTCTCCGTTAGGGAACCCAAGCCACCTCACAATAAATAAAACTATAAAGCAAACAACAGTAGCAAAAATACTATATAAATATCATACTAGATTAATATATTAATAACAATGTAATATATATTGAGATTAAAAACCAAGTAAAGAACAAATTTAACATTTCAATCTGGCTTCACGTCTGGCTATGGGACTGAGACGGAACTGGTTGCATCGGTAAATGACTTACACAGGGAAATGGACCATAAAATTTTAAAACCCGGGGTTCCCCCACCCGATTGGGCATGTTGGGGGGGGACACCATGGGCTTTTCCCCATAGGAATGCATTGCTTCAATGCATTTCTATGGGAAAACAAAAAAAAAAGGAACAGAACAGAAAGAAAATTTCTATTTCGTTTTGTTCCATTTTTCTTGGATGGGTCATTTTGTTTTTCATTTTGTTAGGGAACAAAATGAAAAATGAAACAAAAATTATTGCATGCCCATCTCTATTGCTAAGTGTATAGAAGTCCTTGTATGCTAAGTGTATAGAGGTCTTCCATATTTTCCCATCAATAGCCAACATAGCTGACATGCTGCTGACTTGTTATAATGCCAGCTACTTGAAATTCATTACAAGTTGTTCGGTTATGAACAAAGGAATAGTATACCTTGGTAGCAGAAAAGAAGCCAAAATGTACCCTCAGCTCCTGTGGATCCTGTGACGATCAGTAAAATTCCTTATAGCAAAGAGGCTGCTGTATAGGAACACAAAATGAAAATCCACTGTATGAATCACTATTCCTGCAACACTGTGTAGGAAGTAGTGAACAGTTTCTTGATTCTTTTCGGCAACATCTCAGCGCTCTTACATCATGCTTATACATGGTAATGGCATGAATCATGGAAACCACAGAATAAAGTAAACATTTAACACCATATTTATTTAGTTTATTGGTCTAGTCTGATTGTGCTATTGAACTATATAATTCACTGAAAATGGAATGGGTATATAACATCATTGGGCTCTCCATTTTCATTTTTAATAGGAAAAAAGGGGGTGAGAAACAGCTTTCCCCCAATGTTGAATTATCCATTACATTTTTTTCATTATATAACTTAGTTTGGTGTAGTTGTGGCTGAAATTATTTGGTAGCAAATTAGCATCTTTTGATTGGAGATCTCTATTAAAGTAGAGTTGGAGGAAAGGATTAGATTGACAAATACACTCCCAGGATTACAGTAGCAAGAGCCTATATGTCTGCATGCCCATACAATGCAGTTCAGTTCACAACAGATATGACAAAATATGATGAAATGTGTTTGATGGTTTTGTGAGGGGGGGTTGTTTGATTGTTTTACATAAATGCATTTATTCAGCCATTCTGATCTGATGTGCAATCCAGAATAAATGTGTGCAATATCAAGGAATTACCATAAAATCTCTTTTAAGAAACCAGGTCTAAATGGAACAGAAGCATTGTATATCTAAGAATGCCCCACACTATATCTGGAAGGTTATATTGAACGAAATGTGTGTATGCGCCTGCACACACATAAACCACTGGAGACAAATTATAAGTTGTTGGGAAAAACAGAAGTGTGTCAGCCTCTGGATCTTTCAATTACATACATTTTACAAGACATGCTGTTTTTTTTAGGTTTTACAGGTTCTTTAGGGCTCTTTTTGACTATCTCCTGAAGGCATGAAGATGAAATGAAAGAGTCTGAAGGAAGTAGTCCCTTTCATGTTTATTGTGAACAAAAGACACACACATGAAAGAGGCACCACCGAAAGAGGCAGAAAAATGGACATTTATCATGTGCATCCCTTGGTGAGGCCCATGTGCACGAAAACAGATCAGTGGTCCTGCCCAGGGTGGACCACCTTTTTAAAAAATCTAACTTGGAAGTTGCTTAACATGCAATCTCATGCCAAAGTAGAAAGATTAATGGTGATCCTCTCATTGTAATTAATGGGGAAGGAAGACTTCAGAAAATATGAGAACCAAGTCAAGACACAGTCATTGCCTTCAGTCTGAGATGCACCACTGTTTGAGCTTACAAGATATTATGCTTTTAGCTTTTTTTTTTAATTACAGAGGAGTTTTTACAAACTAAAATAAAGGTTTTAATATTTGATTGACATACAAGGGTCCTTGTATGCCAAACCGAGAAAGAAATTCTGGCTGACTTCACTTCCCAGAACAGAGCTACTGCTTAGGAAAGGCCATCTATGCAGTTCCTTTGACCTACATTATGGTTCTCTGCAGTTTTGACTCATACTTCCCTGCACCTAAATTCCCTCTTTTGGTTCGGCATGAAACCCAACTGAGATCCAGATAACTGTAAAATGTGTTCCTTGTGTTCAAACAAAAACAGAAGACAAGAGTGTGAGGAGGAACTGGGCGTACATGTCCACAGTCGTATAGGGTGCCATCTGTTGCAGACTCAGGTGTGCCTGAAAGGCCCAGGAAGTTCACTAGACTAAATTCTGGGTGTCAGGGAGCTACAACCCCTTTAGGTAACAATTAGAGATGGGACATATTGAAAAATAAATCATGTTTTCTGACAAATTTTGCTGATTTGTCAAAATTCACCTAGTCGTATTTGTCATAAAGTCTCCCAACAAATACAAATTGGTAGGTTTTAGTGATTTTTGGTCCATCAATTTTTGGTGCCATATAATGGCCCCCAAGGCACCTAGAGACATGAAAATTGGAGGGAAGCTTCCTCTAACGCTCTACAGCCCCTCCAAGTGGGATCGGTGGAGATTGGATTTTTGTTGTCTGAGTTATGCACCCCCAAATAGTCCCACTATGAAAGTTCTTCCCAGAGATCTAGAGACTCCAGACTTGCCAAAAAGCGTCCTCTTTCTCTCCTGTACAATTCCTCCAAGTTTGGTGCAGATTGGGTTTCTCCAAGCTACTTGCTCCAGGCTAGGGCACTTTCCTCCTAAAAGACAATTACCATTTCTCAGGAAAGGAGATTTTGACAAGAGAATGCTCTGCTTAGTTTTATACATAACAGGAAATAAAATACCTTCATTTTTATTACAGGAAGGAATGTAATCTGTAGGCAGTGCTGGTATTCACTGAACCCAATTTCACACTGTGTTATATAAATCTCAGATAATCTATCTTTTCTCAGCACCGAGAAGGCTATTTATAAAACTGTAAACTGCAATCAATTTTGACGCTTTTGTGCTACTGTCTTATAACGTGATGGACAAAAAGCCTGCACAGAGTGAGTTGTCAGGTCAGTTACTAATAGTTTTGAAACGCCTTTCCTGACACTTGAAAGAACTCTGTGTTCCAATTCTTCAGCTGTTTCTGCACTTTCAACCTCAGTTGAAAAGTAACAGAATACAATTAATGTCACCTAGGGAGGTGTTTTGGAACCGGATAAACTCCAAATCCCAAACTGAATTTTGCTTTCAGGCAGACCTGGGAGAGATCTCATTCAAAGTGTAGTTCATGTGATGTGGACCAAATCCAGCTGTGAATGTTCCTGAATATTTGTTAGAAATCTAGATTCAGAACAACAGGAAGACTACATAGCATGTCTTCTACAGTAGGCCCATCTTCTCCCAAGCTGTTGCTAGTATAAGTAAAACATCAGCATAAGGCAGTGATGGCGAACCTTTTAGAGACCGAGTGCCCAAACTGCGATTCAATTATTCACAATTTAACCTGAATACAGGTGGCTGTGAAGGGGCGATGTTAGGTGCCCACAGAAAGGGCTCCAAGTGCCACCTTTGGCACCTGTGCCATAGATTCACCAACACTCGTATAGGGAGAGAGAGTCAAAAGAATCCCATTGTGCGACTATGACTGCCAGCTCTAGTTTCTGGTCACAGTGAATGCTTTCACCAGGATTCCCCAGCCCTGGTGCTTTGGCAGAAGAATGTTAAAATAACATATTACTGTATTAAAAAAACTGCTTAACCCTTTTCAGTAATCCATTCTCTCAAGATTTTTATAGCTCTGTTCTATTTAGAATCTGTAAAGCTATCCAGTCCACAAAAACATGAGACAGTTAAGTGCATTTTTTTGCAGAAAATTTTGCCTTTGGTTGTTGTTGTTAATTTTAATTTCTAAATCAGAATTCACATTCACAACTGAGTGAAATGGGAAGGTCTTCAGACTGGGCTGAGCCAACCTGAGTTGTTTCCTGAATGTCAAATTGAACCAGATCTTGTACTTGGTACATGTCACAAGTTCATGATTCTTGTGGTGTAGAGTCCACCTCCATTTCCCGGATAGTGTCTCTCTCAAAGGAGCTCCTGTAACAATGGCTCTCAAAGCCAAATATGCTTGCTAATTGCCTGGCTGCAGCTGGGGTATTTTCAAGACTTGAGTAAAATGTTTATATTTGAAATAGGCCTCTGTGTATTTGCCAGCAGATACTTTATTTAATCCATTAATTAATTAGATTTCACCCTTTTGCCTCGGGGATACTCATGACAGCTCATGGAGAAGAAATGTCGCTTTAAAAAAAGCTAATAACAATATAAATAGAAACCTTAGAACAAAAGCATGCATAGACTGAATCAAAACAACAGTCCTTCAAATAAAAATAAACTGTACTAATAATTTGTACCAAATTTCAAATACAAAATCAGCAAAATATCTGGATGAGCAGGTCAAACACTGAAGCCTTCCAAATTCTGGACAAAAATCCTACTGCCAATTTATACTCACATACGGGAAATCAGACAAGCCTTGTCAGCCAATTGCTGTTCATTAATGAGGTGCTGGTGCATTCTTGGACATGTGCCTGTTTGGACTCACACCTGGAAACAACTGGCACTTCATTAATGGGTGGAGTGTGCCACTAAGAGTTAGATGGTTTCCCTTATGAAAGTATGCAGGTAATTGGCAATAGGATTCTGGCCAATAAGGAAGGTATGAAACACATACAGTATAGGGGAAATCATCTCACAGTTGTGGACAGTACTACTACAACTCTACCATTCACTTGGAAAATAAAATCCTTGTCAGGTAGTTTAAGGCATTCTTACACACACAGTTTGCAAGGAATGCTTTCAAAGTGACTTGACTTTGTATATGCATTGTGTCTCCAGCATGTGCACCTGATCACATTTTGAGTGACAAGTCTGCTTACATCAGATACAAAAGAAAACATGCATCCTTGCTGGAAAATAACTACATGCACCATCTTTTGACTTGACATCTGCTTGTCATCGTAAGATGAAGGCATGGGTCCACTTATCTCTGATTGTCTGATAGATTGAACTGCATCTTCCAGCCAAGCCTTAAGCTGCTTGTTGATGAGCTAGGAATAACTCAGTCCTGTTCTGCTTTGGCACCACACCGTGCCTTCTTCCTTCTGTTCTGTGCTGGCACTAGTCATAACGTACTGCAAGTATTTCATAGCCTAATCTCACCTCAAGGGCTGCTCTCTCATGGAGGGGATTATACAGAGCTCCCATTAATACTAATGGAGTTACATGCATCACTAGCTCCAGAGACCATAAAATGTGTACACGTCACAGTCCTCCCAAATCTAATCCCATTGAACAGTGATGGTACATTTGTGTTTCTCACAGAAATTTATACTGAGAGAAAAAGACACTGTTTTGAGTGATGCTGAGATCCATTCAAATATTTTTATCTTATTTTACAGCTCCTGGTTATGTTGTGATGTGCATACATTCACAGCACGATTTTTAAAAAGTGGTTGCATATAAATTTAATAGTGCCGGAGAGAATGTTCAACTTTGTGGGTATTTTATTTCCAGCAACTTGCTCCAATAATTTCCAGTTTAAAATTCCCTTCCTTCCTTTCTCTGTCTCAATTTTGCCTGCTTCAGTGAATTCTATCTAGGTCTGTGTCAACTTGTAGAAGCATTCAGTATCCATATAAGTAGATTAGTCAACAGTACAAAACTGAGCAATTGTAAAATGTTTCAATGTCAGTTAAGTTGCAGACATAACTGGAGGTATTCCCCAAACCAAAACTTAGCATCGGAGCAGGTGCTAAATTATGACATATACAACAGATATCATAGTCTCAAGACCCTTACCTGGCACAGTGACATGAAGTTATTCTTACAAACCTGTGTCTCACCTAAAAAGACTGTCACCTGTGACTCTGGGTGGGCACTGAAATTGCTTTCCAATCGTTGTGTTATATATAATTATCCATCTAAATGTAAAAAAAAATTGTTTGGATAATGATAACTGCAAAATATGGAGAAAGAATGTTCTAAATAAATAATTACCATGCTCATTTCTCAAGGCTGTGAGAACGGTGAGACATCTGCTTCAGAAACAGTGTATAAGGATAATCCCAGCAGCTCTGGGATGGCTCCTTCCAGTGGTTTGGATCTTGGCCATTTGCCATCTAGTGACGACAAATGCCAAAGCTATGAAGCAGATGTTTTCACTCTAGAAAGCAGGACACTGGCAGGTTATGGCAACCATGCCAGCCATTTCTGATGCACTAATGTCAGAGTGGAGCAACAGTTGTTGCACAATTTCCAGCTGAGACGTGAATGATTTGATCAAAAGGAACTTAGAGCAAAGCATGGTCAGTTTGGATCCCTGGAGCACTGTCCATGCCACAGTGGCACAGGGAACTACCTAAGGCACTCTGCCCATAAAAATCCAGCTATGACGAAAGACCCCTCGGAGACAGACAGTGAGGCCCGAATAGGTTTCTGGAAAAGTATTCTGTGTTATAGAGCCAGTGGTGCTATCTGCAGGGCCCACCCTCTGTCCTCATCTCAGCTATGGCAATAGGTGCATACCCTGCCTCAGTCAGCAGGTGTTAAAGATCCATTTACTGGAATTAGTGTTGTTCTTATCTAATTATCCTGTAGCAATACAGGTGCAGGTTCTGTCACCTATCTGACTCAGTACTGACTTTCTAATTTGATTTTCAGCCACTGACTAATGTGAGAAGCACATATAAACCATCTTCAGTAGTTCAGGTAATTTCACTTTCTAGCTGCAAAGGTTGGGTGTCAAAATTAATCATCAACTCAGGAGTCAAAACACAGAGACTCCCAAAACACTGATGACAGAAATTATGAACGAGTAGTTTTTGTCTTAATTAGAACATTATCACTGATGACATTTTTAACAAATAAAAAGGACAGCAATGGCCATTTTGTGAAACCACTGAGATCACCAGTAACAATGCAGCATCTGTTAGAATGTCATGTAAAAGTTTCTATCATTAAAGCAAGAAGAGCTGGTGGTTCTCATGCAAGCTGTACATTTGATAATATCATCTGTACAATACAGTGGTACCC
This sequence comes from Phrynocephalus versicolor, assembly GCA_023846285.1. Taxonomy (NCBI): domain Eukaryota; kingdom Metazoa; phylum Chordata; class Lepidosauria; order Squamata; family Agamidae; genus Phrynocephalus; species Phrynocephalus versicolor. Next base: position 45,562,812 of record JAHTLZ010000237.1, on the reverse strand, counting down.
CGACGTAAGAGCAGCTTGACTTAACAGCGGAAAACTGTTGGTGTTTTAACTGCTGCCTTACAAATTTTAGATATAGTCTGCTCGACTTAAATTTGTTTTTCATTTTTTTGATTTTTTTAACTTATTTTTTAATTTTTTAGATAGGTTCCCCGATTTAAGATTAGTTCGACCTAAGATGATGCATTTGGAACAGATTAAATTCGTAAATTGAGGTACCACTGTATTTAGATTGTCTTTGACTATGTGCAGCTGAAATACCAAAGAGTTAAGAACAACTTATAAAGTTATGCTAGTCTTCACTTGGACCCCGTGATTAGAATAGGACCCCATATAATCCCTTTGCACATTTGGACATGCTGTGCCAGAGAGATATCGTACCATTGGGGGCGGATTCATCCAGCAATGAAACCCTGCCAATCCCCAGACAAACAAGCCAGATGAATAATGGAAGTTATTTGTAGAAGTTATCTATGAAGAACTTCCAGAATCCTGAAACGCATCCAAACTCAGGATTCCAAAGACTCCCATCCACCCAAAGCCTCAATGTTTGTCTTCCAAATAATGGTGGCAAGGATGATGCAATCCAAATATGGAACACACATAAAGAGTCATAGGGAGGAGAAGAATAGGAGTAAACTATGTCTTGAAATTTGATACCTGTGCCTATTCTATTCCTCTACCCAACATTTGAAAAGTAAAAACACATGAGCAAGCAGCTTATTCAGGCCCCACCTTTTCTCAACCTTGCCTCTTTTGTTGTAGTAGGGATTCTGTGGCTTTCTAGAGCCTTTCCTTGCTCAAATGGAAGAAGCATTATCCTTCACAGAAAGGATGCAGGTTACAGAAAAGAAGCCACACATACCTCCAAGGAAGCTCACTAAGTGCACCTACCCAAAGGAACTGGAAGCATCCATTGCTAGGGGCTCTGTCCCACTTGTTACCACTCCCAAAGGGATCTGATCCAGACAAAGGCTGTGACTGCATTGGCAAGCTATATAGATGCAATCCAACTTTGCTGTGGTTTGGCTCTCCAACTATCTTCCACTTCCACTTACTCTGTGTGATGCCACATGGTCCTTTGATTTATTTTTAAGGTGCAATCCAAAATTCAATCTGCAACCCCCCTTCCTTCTTCCAATGCTCCTGACTCTCAATAGTCTTTTTTAATTAATTTTTTTTATTTTTAATGACAGTCCTCTCCCATTACTTAGCAGCCATGACATAACAAAGCAATTTAAGTTATAATAAAATAGTATAACATAGCATAACAACTTAAATTATAATGCAACACAATTACTTGTGTTATATTGTACCACCTTGTAATCATCCATAAACCTTTGAGATTCATGTATTCATGTATTTAAATGTATTCTCCTAAAAGCTTACAAACTTATGTCTGTGAAGATCCTCAGTCATCCAGGTGAAGTTATCTGGCAGTTGAGTCATACACTAAGGCAGAGACTTGTCTGCGCAAAAGACCCAACACCAAAACACAAGAGGAGCAGTATAGTATATGTGGTCCAATACAGCGAGGAGTGTGCAGAGCTCTACATTGAAGACACCAAACAGCCACTAAACAGGTGGATGGCACAGCACAGGAGGGACCACTGTTGAGGACCAGAACCAGTGGTGTAACTTCATTTGAAGAACAAAGGACACTCATTCAAAGATGAGAATGTACACACATAAGACAGAGAAGATAGGTGGTTTGAGAGAGGGGTCAGGGATGCCATTCATGTGTGCATTGAAAATCCCTCTCTCAAGAGAGCTGGGGGACACAGGCACAATCTGTCTGCCACTTATCATGCTGCCCTTTCATCAATTGCCAGACAAATCAGAAGCAACTCACACTTCCACCAGCAAGGCCACAGCTAATAACCCATACTGAATGGGTATTGGGTAGGGTTGCATAGGTGGGTAAGCTTATATACCGCCCCATACCACTTCAAGCAGTCTCTGGGCAGTTTACAATTTTTAATTACAGTATGCAGGCTACAAATCCCCCCCCCCGACAAGCTGGGTACTCATTTTACTGACCTCAGAAGGATGGAAGGCTGAGTCAACTATGAGCCTGCTACCTGGGATTGAACCCCAGGTCTTGAGCACAGCTTTACCTGCAGTATAGGCATTTAACCACTTGCCATGAGGCTTCACACAATTATAGCTTCTACCACTCAGTTTCCAAGACAGCAGGTATAAAAGCAAGGAAATTGTTAAAAAAATAAGAGCAAAGGAAGGGGGGGAGAGAGAAATTCCACTTTCATTTCGCCGCTGGGTGTTATGTCCGTTCCTATGTCAGATAAATCCTTAGAAAAACAACTTTCTAGGCTCCTCACCAGTAGTCTTTGCTTAAACAAAGCAAACAGTCCTTAAACAACGCAAACAAGGGTTCTGTTTTTTATTGTTAAAGAATTATTTTTCCACCAGCCCATAAAAGCAGCAAGGGAAAATATCCAATCACTTCTTCAAGTAGCTCTGTCTTTCATACATCCACCCCCTTCACTGAAAACCACTCATTTAGATAGGGGGTTAGTGCTTATTTGAAGAAAGTTCCAAACATTGCAGAGATGAAATTTCGCATGGAGAGATCAAGGGAAGAGAGCAGTTTTTACTCACGATAGTAAAGCGCCAAAATATACAGATATAAATTGCCCAGTGCCAACAGCTCAGCCATCACTATCAACTTAGTTAATGGCATCTGGTTTTCCTCCAGTGGGAGAAAAGACATTTCCTGGACTAAACAAAAGCCACCATCATTTTTTTCATGATCAAAACAGGCACAGCCTCTCTTCGTCTCCCCTCCAAGGGCCTCTCATCTAAGAGACTCAATCTGGTGAAATTCAACCTGATAAGCCACGGGACTTATCAAGTTGTTCACCGCAGCATGACTGGAACCCAGCATACTCCTTATTTCTTGATATTAGAGATGCTCATGAAACAGCAAAATGGTGTTTCATCTTATTTTTCAGTTTATTTTTCTTGGTTCATTTTGTTTCGTTTTAAAATGAATTTTAAGTAAAAAAAAGTTTTGTTTTTCATTTCATTACATTTTTCATTTTTTGAAAAACAACACTGTTGGCTGTCTCAGATTTAAACAGCAAGTGGTACAAGTTGCATTTGCTATACTTCACTGGACCTGATGCTTAACAGTATGAAAAATGGCTCTTATACATATTAGACTTTGTACAATCTTGCATGCTGCCTGTGGTTTGCAAGAGACATTTCTGGTCTAGGGTGCCTTTCAATCTATTCAGCATTACCCAATCATTCCCTCCTACCTCTTAAATAAAAGAAAGTCCCACTTCTCTCCTGAGAGTTTTCCCCCTCTCTTCAATCTAGCTGAATTCAGTCAGTTATTTGTAAGTTTGGCATTGATCGTGTCACAATTGTAAAAGACATTTTATTCTTTCTATTACTAATGTCTCAGTTATTGAGACTGTAAGTGTCAGTTAATGAGAAAGACAACACACAATGCCTGGATAGGACTCTTGTGCTTTCAGGAGAAACCCAGAGTGACTGTCTTTTTTAACTAACAGAATGTGGAAGAAAGAACAAACAGGTCATACCAATAGCCTTAATTGAAGGATTTGTCAGCCTTCATTTTTCAAGGAAATATCAAGATGTTTTCCAAAACTAAAAGCTTTCCTTTTAACACATCCTCTTTTTCCCTGCAGAAACTTTGTACCAACTTCACCATCATCCATTTCAATTAACAACAAAGGTTTGTTCTCAGTTTACCTGCCTGGCCTTTGATAACCTTCAATTGCTTTTTAACAATTTCTCCACATAACTATGTTTCTTAATTGACTGTAGATCACAGAAAGCATATCATTTTGACAAGGACAATTATGTTTATTAACTTAACAGAAGCCTTTGCAAGGTGTCTTGAGCTTGTTTGAATGTCTTAGTAAATTACCTACCAGATACTTCCAGAATAAAAAACAGTTCAAAAGGGAGGATGGCAGCCAGTTTATTGCTGGCAGGATATAGCTGTCCTTTTTCACCGGCTGTTAGCATCTTCTGACAGCAGGATAAAGTCTGAGCCAACTTTTGGAAATAGCTTCTGAGCAATACATTATGGTATCACCAGCTTTACCTGCTGAGCTATGATGAATCAGAATCAGAATCAGAATCAGAATCCTTTTATTGGCCAAGTGTGGTTGGACACACCCAGAATTTGTTTTGGTAAAAAAAAATGCTCTCCATATATAAGAAGGAAATATAAGAATCATATATTCAACAATAAAAACACGGTACAACAACACAATATAACCAATTATTAAAAAGGAAGAAAAGAAGAAAAAATAATTATTCAACAGTATGATATAGAAATGGGCACGACTAGGGAAAATGACGTTTTCGAGTTGTCGTGTGTCGGAGGCAGCCCGTTTCGGCTCGTTTCCGTTTTTCGTGAAAAATCGCAAAAATTAGTCGGTTCGTTTTTTCGTTTTTTTTGTTTTCATTAGTACTGGTTTTTTGGGGGGGTAGCGGGCTCCTGGAGGCACCTCTGTGGGGTGGGTGCCTCCTCTGGCCCACTATAAAGGGAAAGCGGGCTCCTGGAGGCACCCGTGGGTGCCTCCTATCCTCACCCACTAGGAAGGGACAGCAGCAGGCTCCAAGAGACCCCTCAACATGGGGGGCTCCCCTCCTCACCTGCTGCTGCAAAATGGCATGCATAACCATATATATGGATATGCATACCAGTTGCAGACAGTGAGACCAGTCCACTGGTACGACCCTCCGTCAGGACTGGGTCGCACCTGCCATGTCTCACAAAGAAGGGAATCGTACTTGCGTGTAGTGCAATGCAAGTAGATCTGGCTATGGGCTAAGGTGGGTTAGTGCAAGGACTAGGGTTAGGCTAGTGACGGGTAAGGTTACGGTGGGCTATTGGGTTGCACCTCTGGGTGCCTCTCTGACCCACTAAGAAGACAGTCTGTGACGTATGGGTAAGGAGTCAAGGATTAGGGTTAGGGGGTTAGGGGGCTAGGGCAGGTTTTAGGGGGCTTTTTGGCACATCCCAGAAGTCTCCATGGCCAAGTGGCCATGTGATTGGTGGGATGGCTCCAAAAATTTGCATGGTCGTCCACTCCCACATGGCTGGCCAGGCCACTGGGCCAGCCCATCATTGCGCACTGCGCAGGTGTAAAAAAAATAAAATAAAATAAAATCAATGGAGGACAGAGGAGGAGAGGAGAGACATTTTGTTGCAAGAAAAAACCCACTGCTACTGTGAAAAATCTGGCAGTTTATAAATTTTCACATTTTTCTGTTGTGCTTGTGTGTTTTTGGACCACGATTTCAAAAACAATATTGCGTTCGCCGCCCCATTTTGGATCCCCCGCCCGCACCGCATGGCATGGCGAGTCCGGCTGCCCAGGACGGGGGGGAGGCGGGAGCCCCCTCCAGAAACCACCCCTCCGGTAGGTGCCCTGCGCCCTTAGTCAAGCAGGCATTTTCCCGCGTGCTTTTTGGCCCGGGAATGGGTGGGGGGAGAGTTTAAAAGTTTTTTCCTGTGCCGTCCGTGCCGCTTGAGCCGGCGGCGAGACTCTTGCCGTGCGGCTTGTTGCTGCTGCGAGCCTGCGGCGAGTCCCACCAGAGCAGCCCAGGACGGAAGAGGGGGGGAGGCCGGGGACCTCCAGAAACCACCCCTCTGGTAGGTGCCCTGAGGCACGGCAGGCATATTTCCGCCTGCTTTTTGGCCAGGAACCGGGTTTTTTAACTTTTAAAAACTTTTTTTCTGTGCCGCGTGGCATCGCGCAATCGCGCGATGCAAGTAACGAGCACGACAAATCAGACCAAAATTGTTCGTTTGTCGGTTCGAGCTCGAAGTCTGGCAGAGTAATTCCCATTACCATTTCCGTAGAGTAACGGAACCGAGTAACGGAAACGGAAACGGGAATACCGCTAAGTCGTGCCCATCTCTAGTATGATAGCACTTGGAAAAAACTATCTTTATATCTAGTTGCCCTAGTATGCAATGCCCTAAAACGTCATCCTGAGGGCAACATTTGAAACAGATTATGTTCAGGATGTGTGGAATCTGAGATCAAAATGCAAAGTGACATGATATTCTACTGTAACTTTTTGATACAGGATGATGGCAATATGGTGATAGGCAGAGACAGAAATTGTTAAGAGCAAAAAGGACGAAGATGTTTTTGGTCTTTGACCGTAATAAAGCCATTCATTCAAGATGGTATCAGGAATGAAGAACGGAAGCCAAGGCAGTGACTATGAACTAACAGTAGAAGTAGATGTCATCATTGTGTTCTCATGGAAACATTAGCGCTCTCGCCAAGTGAGGGTGCAGTTCCACCAGAAATTTGAGTCGATTTCAGTTCTGCCTTTTTAAGTCTCAGCTTCACATCGTGTGGTGTATTCATTGGCAAATCAATTAAATTGATTTATTTCTGGTAATTAAAACTAGTTTGGGTGGCTGCACTGAAATTGACTCATTTCCTTCTTTCCTTTAGGAACATGCTGTTCTTAAAGATATACTTTATTTTTTCACAAACAAGGGTAAGTGATTCATCGCTAAATTGATTGTCTGTAGGATGCCACCTGGTAACATAACAGTCACTAGAAACTGCTGGGGGGGGGGCACAGGAGAGGTGACTCCAGCTGATTAATGATGGAGAGATGGGAAGGGGGAGAAGGCTACCAGTTGGTTCAGAAGGAAGAGAGCTGGCACGAGAGCCTCAGTCACTGCACTACTCTCCTGGATGCTGCTTCTCAGGCTGGGAGACAGTCTGCAGGTCACATTCACATCCACAGTATCTCTTTCATCAGCTGAATGGAGAGAATAGGGTAGGAGTTGTACTGATGAAGAGATGCAGCAACAAACGTTTTAGGAAAGACTACAAAAAATGATTGTGAAAGAAAAAACAGAGGGGGCCCTGCCACTGAAATCCATATAGACACAAATTAATACATCCTCAAAACTGTACTGAAATGATTTGATTTAGAAGCAGCTTTGAAAAGACCCTGCCAGCCAAATGAAAAATCCATGGTTTGCCATCTATATGAATCAATTTCACCTGTGCTTCATGTGTCTGGGAATTTATAAAAATTGATTTAAAATAATGCTTAAATTGATTTAACTGTGGTTCTTATTGCCAGTGGAACCAAACCCTCAGTCCAGATGCAGAATTATTGAGGAAAGACTCAACTAAACAGCACTCATTGGATCATGAAGCATAGTTCTCAAATGCTGTCGTAATACTGAGGTAGTGATGAAGAGGGACAATATGCAGTGGTGGAGTTGCATATAGCCCTCTAAGGCTGTTCCCCCCCCACACACACACACACCAAACCCCCTCCCTGTTTTAAAGCAAAATTTTACTTATTTATTTATTGGATTTTTATACCACCCATCTGGAAGCAAGTCCACTCTGGGTGGTTAAGAAATGCTTCTCCCAGGAGCCTCTAGGAATCTCAATTCACCATTTAAGTAAACCACAGCTACCTTGTCTGCATGAAACCCATGTGTCCTACTACTAGTAGTGAACAATCACCCTTCCCCTTCAAACTATTTAAAATGCACAGTATAAAGAAATCACCTCAAGAGCTTTACTGTTGGGTTTACTTAAAGTCCAGTACTGTCATCTAACCTCAAGAAAAGTTAAATTGCTCGCATGCAGGCTCGATTGGTTTCTAAAAGTACACAGTCTTCTGATTACCTGAGCGTTTGTGAAGGAGAAGCTCCCTTCCACCTACTAAGAGTATTCTGAGGTCGTGAAGATATGGTTGGTGGATTTGAAATGCTAGTATTGAATGCAATATATTATCCAAAAATATCAATACATTGTAATAAGGTTGCAATTCTGCCCCTCCTATACATCATTACAAAGCAGCCAAGTAACAGTTGTTTTGTATGTGGAAGGTGGATTTTGTGTTGTTTTACATAGCACAGCATGAGAGCTGGCTCCAAGTAACACTTCAGAGACTCATGGAATCGTAAGTTGGAAGCCCATTGAGTCCAACCCCCCTGTTCAAGGCAGGAATACAAATCAGAGGATATCTGCCAGGTGGTTGTCTAGATTTCTCTTGAATGCTTCCAGCATTGGAACATTCACTACCTCTCAAGTTAATTGGTTCCATTGCCACACTGCTCTAACAGGACGTTTTCTTCATATTAAACTGAAATCTGGCTTCCTGTAACTTGAGTCCATTGTTGCATATCCTGAATTAAGTGGTGATCGAGAAGATATCATGCCCCTTCTCTGTATAACAGCCTTTCAAGTATTTGAAAAGTGCTATCATCTCTCACTTTCTCCCCCACACTCAGTCTTCTTTTTCAATGCTAAACCAGTCCAGTTCTTTCAGTCTTTCCTCATAAGACTTGATCTCCAGTCCCAAATCATCCTTCTTGCCTTCTTCTTCAGAGCTTGTACCAATTTGTTAGCATCCTTCTTGGGGGGGGGGGGGGGAATGATGAACTGGAGACAGTACTCAATATGAGTTCTACAAGTGCCAAATAGATGGAAACTTCTATCTTGCAGTATTTGGAGACTAGAGTCTATTAATGAAGCCTAAAATAACATTTGCCTGTTTTGGAACCACATCACATTGTTGGCTCATATCCAGGTTGTGGTCTACAACAATTCCAAGATCCTTCTCACTTGCGGTATTGCTGAGCTAGTATTCCCCATTTTGTAGCAGTGTGTTTGGTTTCTTTTTCCTACATGCATTACTTTTCATTTATCCCTGTTCAATTTCATTCTGTTGTTTTCAGCCCAGTGCTCAATCCTGTCTAGATCCATTTGAATGTTGTTTCTGTCTTCCAGGGTATTAATTATTCCACATATTTTTGTGTCATCTGCAAATCTGTCAAGCATTCCCTCCACTCCCTTGTCCAAGTCATTAATAAAAATGTTGAAGAGCACAAGTCCCAGGACTGAGCCTTGGGGTACCCCACTTGTTAGCTCCTCCCACGCAGAGCAGGAGCCATTGATAATCTCTCTCTGAATATGATTCTGTAGCCAATTGTGTATCCACCTTACACTTGATTTATCCAGCCCACACCTAGTTAGCTTGGTGTGACTACCATGGGGCAGTTTTTCAAAAGTTTTGCTCAAGTCAATATATACTATGTCTACAGAATTCCCACTGTCTGTTAGGGATGTTACCTGATCAAAAATGACATCATATTAGTTTGGCAAGATTTGTTTCTGAACAATTTGTGTTGGCTTCTAGTTATTCTTACATTGTTTTCTAAAGGCTTACATAGTGACTGCTTAATCATCTGTTCCAGGATTTTTCCTGGTTTTGATATCAGGCAGACTGGTCTATATTTCCCTGTTTCCTCCTTTTGACTTGTTTTGAAGACAGGGACAACATTGACTATCTTCCAGTCATCTGGTATCTCACCCATTTCCCATGATTTCATGAAAACAGTGGATGGTGGATCTGAGAATTCTTCAGCCAGTTCCTTCAATACTCTTGGATGCAGTTCATCCAGCCTTGGAGATTTGAACTCTTTCAAGGTAATAAGGTATTCCTTGGCTATTTATTTATCAATCTCCACCTTCAATCCTGTCCCCTCCACTTGAATTTCACATTTGTCTAGAGGTTCATGGTGTATCTTTTGGGAGAAGACTGAACAAAAATAGGAATTTAACATGTCTGTCTCTTCTTTGTCTTCTTGGATCTTTGGGGGAGAAGGGAAGAATAGAAATATTTTAAGTAATAAATAAATAAATAAAATTGTCATTTGTTATCATTTTCCCATCTCCATTGAGTAGCTGAGCCATTGTTTATTTTCTTTTTCTCTTGCTACGTACACACCCCTTCCCTACATACAAATCTCTCACTCTGCATTTTGCAAATCAGCTTACTTTTGTTTTGTGATGGTGTGATGTACATATCCACACTCTTACTATTTCTACTGCCACCAACAGTTCCCTGATACCTTTATTTGTATTAATAAGAGAGTCTGACACCAGGATATATATATTTTCAAAATAAAACATGGAACATTTATTGATTTACAATTGGATCTCATATAGCAATGGTCAATTAACTCAGATGCATTAATAAAATGTAGTTCACAATATTTCTTATTTTATTCACACAGTTACTTTTGTATACATTTATATATTGATCTTTATACCAGACCCTAACCAGCCTTCAGATTTCACTCCTGACTGACTGTTAAATAATTATCTTAGGTCTTAACTGCTTTATGACACTCTGGCTTTTCTCTCTCTCTTACCACAAGGTTCTATACATTTATATACTGTAGCAACACCCACCAATTCACTTATTGGCTTCTCTAAATACATATATAAATATTCATAAATAGCATTACATATGCATAACCAACCCTGTTCATCGCAGATGGGTCATAAAGCGGTAAACATGGGTTTCATTTGCAAGCTGTAAGGTGCTTTGAAGGAACAAGAAAAACTGTATTGCATGTGGAATCACAAAATAGCTTTTGGGAGTCACCGCTAAGAGAAGGCTACAAAAGAACAATTAATGGATGAGAGCAGATTGCAGGCACTCTTCTTAATTGTGGATTTGACAGCTATAACAAAGCATCTTGAGCAAAGAGGGAGACTCTTGACAGTGCAGAGAAATGCACCTGTTAAGGCTGTCATTCGCAACATTTTCTCAAGCAAATTTTCAGTCTTTTACCATCAACAATGTCTTTTAAAATACATTCTGGAGACCATGGCATTAATGTGTGTGTGTGTGTTTGGTGGTGGGTAAAGTATATAACATTAATAAAGTTGCAATTTGACCGTATTATAGCAATATAGGATGAAGATGTTATGGTGGGAGTACCAGTGCTTTATTAATAATGAGATGTGCTTAGGTGTCATATCTCTTGACAATGGTCAAAACTGACTTGGTGTGTTATATTTGCGGATTATTTTTTCAAGAATGATATGACCCATACTCTTTTAGAACCATCCTCTTTCCACTGTTTTACTCTTTCTTATGTATCTGCACAAATACTCAAACATGCATTCACATTGTTGTGCTGAATGCAAAGATTGGTGGCCAAACCATGCTTGTTACATGATATGATAGCCGAGATACAGCTAGCATTATTGCACATAGGGCAGGCCCTCCTGATGTTTTGGACCACAACTCCCAGAATTCTAAACTTAGAATGCCAATGGCAAAGGACTGTGGCAGTTGTGGCCCAAAACATCTCGAGGGCCGAAGTTTGGACAACCCTGACATAGAGCCTTACTGCCCTATTAGTTAAATGTGGTTAATGTGGGATTGGCAAATGCAGAGACAGGATGAAGGGATGGGGAAAAATGCTTGGGATGAGCATGCAACAGCCATCTTGGTTCTGAATGGTGAATCCACCTGTCCCATGTTTCTTCCTCCTTAGCAGGAGGGCTAGAGGCAGTATATGTCATATAGGGTATTTGTACACGACCCCTAAACTCCACCGCAAATGGCTCCCAGCTCCGGAACTTAAAATTGTTTCCCCACTAGCTCTGGAGTTTACAGGTAATTAAGTGCGGCCACGCCCACCTAAGCACGTCCCAGCGCACTTTTCAGGTACCTGCTCTCCGGAGGTGAAAATTCCTGATGCGGATATAATGTAGTGACTGCCGGGTTATCCTTGCTTCTGTTTGTTCTTTTTTTGCCCCCCCCCGCCCCTTTAAGAGATCTGAATGCAGTGCTGGGATGGTAGAATGGAGGTGAGCGGCATTCTTTTCTTCCTTTTTTTCTCCCTCCCCCCCCGGAGGGGGTGGGAACGCAGGAACAGCAACAAACCCCTAAGATCTCTGGTCCGAATTTAAGTGGCCAGCGGATCTTAGGGGTCGTGTGAAAAGGCTCATAGAGATATGCAAATATGCATTTGTGAACTACAACTCCCATAATTCTCTAGGCAACTGTGCTGTTCTGCCTAGAGAATTCTGGGAGTTACAGTCCATAGCTGTAGATCTGCACAATAATATGTAGGCAAGTAGAGGGAGAGGTTTTGTCCTTCCAGTTGCACATTTTTGCACCCTCTGAAATTCAGCATGCTAGGTCAAAAACCCCTTTCACTCTGCGCTAGTTACAGTTGTGTGTGGTAACATGATGCATTGCATGCTATCCACATTTTCTCCAGTAGTCAATTCAATGGAGGCTTTACAAGTATTACATCACAACTTAATCGGCATTATAAAACAGGTACAGTAACCCCCCCGCCGATCGCGGGGGTTAGGGACCCACCCCACCCGCGATCCGTGAAAATCCGCGATTTGTGGAAGTGGGTGGGGGACAGGGGGGCAGGGGGGCTGTGGAAGAGCATGGGGGTGGCATGGAGTGACCCGATCGCTTGGCACTGCCCTCCCACACACCCAGGAGGCTTCTGGAGGGGCAGGGGGCACCGCAGAGTGATCGAATCGCTCGACGGCGCCCTCCCACCCACCACGGAGGCTTCTGGAGGGGCGGGGGCAGTGCAGAGCGATCGGATCGCTCGGCGCCACCCTCCCACCCATCCAGGAGGCTTCTGGAATGGCAGGGGGCAGCACAGAGCGATCGGATCCCCCCTCGCCCTCCCACGCACCCCAGAGGCTTCTCGGAGGTGCAGGGGCAGCACAGAGCAACCCACCCCCCCGCCCCGCCTCCCCTCCACGGTGCAGGTACTGCGGTCCCGCAATGTAGCGAAATGCCGGGGGGTCACTGTATCATCCTAGGCCATCAACTACATTTGCAACATAGCTATCTTAGAAAAGTCTGTATAATATCCATAAATTGTTTTAAAATTTGTTGTAAGAGTATGCCTTTCACAGTGTTCTGCATTCTCTACTCTCCTGTATAGCATGAAATAATGTTACTATAAAAAAGATTTATCACAGGATCCTAAGAAGCTCTTGGATCTGGAGAGTAGCCAATGAATTACAAAGAGGAAGAAGAAAAGGCCAAGAAATTAAATCTCATATAATTTGGTCACGTGACTGACACAGATTCTTAGGCTTGTGGGGAGGTGAGCAGGCACTCCTACTCTTCCACTGCCTGCGGTTGGGCCCTCCCACCTCCGTTTCCCATTCCTTCCCTTCTATCATCTGCAATGTGTTTCCTGCTGGCTTTTATCTCCCTTCCGAATTCCCTGTCTATTGATCTGCCAAAGCTTTGCAAACGGTTGCATTTTCCCCAGAGGTGGTGGTTGTGCTGGTCTTGCCCCCTCCTGCCCTCCCCTCTTCTCCTTGGACAGGGAGGCAGCAGGATATGATCCTTCTCCCTGGCTTGGATCAAATTGTCTGGAAGGTAGCAAATTTCCTGAGTGTTCTTTCAGTGGGAGTGGATGCTGCCACCGCTGCCGCCTTCTGCCACCAGCAACCCCTCTCTCTTCTCCTGTCATTGAACTTTAGCTCCTTGTTTTGAGAGTTAACTTGAGAAAGCTGTGGATGGGGGAGGACTGGGAGAGAGAGAGAGAGAGAGAGGAGGGAGGGAGGGAGGGAGGGAGGAAGAAGGGAGAGTGGGAGGGAAGGAAGGAAGGAAGGAAGGAAGGAAGGAAGGAAGGAAGGAGAGAAGGAGGGAGGGAGGGAAGAAGAAAGAAAATGAGGGAGGGAGAGAAAGAAGATAAGTGGGAGGGAGGGAGAGAAAGAAAGGAAGAAGGGAGAAAAGGAGGGAGGGAGGGAGAAAGAAGAGTGGGAGGAAAGAAAGAAAAGAAGGAAGGAAAGAAAGAAAGAAGGAGAGGAGGAGAGAGGGAGGGAGGAAGGGAGGGAGGGAGGAAGGGAGGAAGGAAGAGGCAAGAGTGGGAGGGAAGGAAGGAAGGTGAGGAGGAGGGAGGGAGGAGAAAACTTTTTAAAAAACCCTTATTTTTAACATTAGTTTTCATGTAGTAGCCCTCAGGCACTTTGGGCCCGAAAAAGTGACCTCAGCATGTTCAAAGTTGGACAGCCCTGATTTAGAATATTATTGCAGGAGAAGGCAAACTGTTCAGCCTGATGTTTTCTTAGTAAGTATGTTATTCCTAGCCACTCTCTTTGGGTGTGATAATAGATGGGATCTCTTAATTCACAACTTCATCAGCCAGCCTGGATTTTCTCAATAAAGGCGAGATGAAAGAGAAATGTACTTCTGGTTTAAAGGTACTCATTAATTTTTTTAAACCAACCAAAAAAGGCACAAAAGGTATGCAACCCTTTTGAAATTAACATCCCTTTATAGAAGTAAGCAAGGCAAAGTGGGAGAAAAGTGATCCTTAGTCCTTTAACTGTGAAAGAGGAAGGAGGAAGAGGCAGACGATAGAAGGGGCCTCAGGAGGTAGTGTGAGGCTATCAGATTTCACCAGGGTGGCCAACAAATAGGAAGACAACGCAATCCAAACTGGAAGATATGCCAGCCTTGTTTGGTTTGGAATAGGCAGAAGTTTCTGATGCCAGTAGATCTCAGGTCAAGCAACATAAATGGATCTGCTGGCACAGCCACTGTGCTGGCTGAGAGCAGAAGAACCAAAAAAGGCATACAGGAGGGGAAGAGGAGAGGAGGATAATTGCATCAGATCTAAAACTCCTGTCAGCCCAGATATAAAGGCATTATGCTGAAACAAAGTTAACCCCCGGTGACACCTGTATGTAATCCAAAAATAACCTCTTTCTGGCCAGATAGTAGAACAAAGGCCTGATCATTCTTTCTTTACAGATATTACTTTCTGGTACCATTTCTGTACCCAAGATTCACACCTTCCACTGCCCCTCTTAGGAAGCCTAGCAGGGAGCTATAGTCTCTGGAAGGAAGGCTCAGCCTGGTAATATACAACAATGGGAATAAGGAATCTATTCCAAACACACTGGTGCCTTCTGGAAGGGAAAATCATTAAGGAAGAAAAGGATGCCCCATCTTTATTGGAGAGCCCATGAGTTTGCCCTCCTCATGTTTTCAACCAGTTAGATGTAGGATCCAAACCGTATGTGAATATTAACAATGAGATTGTATACTTTAGGACTCTTTGTTTGTTTTGGTATAAAACTATTTTATACTGTATGTTTGGGGTCTTTCTCTGCCATTAAGAGAAGACCCTAGCTGATTCCTATTAAATTATCAGTAAAATTGGACTTTCAGTCAGCTGGTTGCATCTCTTCCTGACCTCTTGGTCAGGAAGAGATGCAACCAGGTAAATCCAAAAGGCAACACCGGGACCACAGTAATCTTAAAACATCTTCAACATCCCTAGGTTGGGAGGAGTACCAACAACTACATTCACTGAAAAAGACAATGACATTAGGAAAAGAAGAGAGCCAGAAAAAATTGAGACCAAACACGAGATTGATTGATTCACTAAAGGAGGCCATGCCCTTTAGTTTGAAATCCCTGAACAGGGAATTGAGTGAAAGGATCAACAAGTGCAGCTCTCCTCAATGGGTTGGGTGGGTGCAGGGGACATATAAAGATGGCCACAGGCTGACATTTTTCTGTTCTATTTCTCTGTTCATCTGCTCATATTGTTTCCATGTTAAGACAGAGGGCCCTGGAACCCACGAAGAGCTCCTAAAAAGGGCCGTTACCAGGAAAAGGTTGAGAATTACTGATTTGCAGGTCATTCATTCAGAGTCAAATGATTTGACAGCACATGACAACAAATGTCTACACATATATTTGTGTAAGCATGTGAACAGAGGTAGTGCAAAATTGAAACTGGAAAGCATTCATTCAGTGGGAATGAATCCCTGTGAATTCCGTTTTTCATCTCTCCTCCCCCAGGCCCTGCCCTGTGGGTTCCATTGTGATGGATGTTTCTAGAGTTGGGATGACTGGCAGATGTTGGCTAGAATCCATTAGGAATGTTAACCTGTCTCACTGTGAAAGCCCATGTAGGGTCACTGTTTAAAACTGCCTTGAACCCATGCAATTTACTGTCACCAAGCCCTCAAATATAAGGTATCTCAGGATCTGAGAACTGCCGATAAGCCATCCCTCAGCTTTCCCATCATAGAGAATAGCACAGCCAG
This sequence comes from Phrynocephalus versicolor, assembly GCA_023846285.1. Lineage (NCBI taxonomy): Eukaryota > Metazoa > Chordata > Lepidosauria > Squamata > Agamidae > Phrynocephalus > Phrynocephalus versicolor. The sequence goes on along the minus strand of JAHTLZ010000237.1, from coordinate 45,546,898 downwards.
GTCTCCCAGTTTGAGTAGCTATAACCCGGTTATTTTATAGAAGCCTACAGCAGACTGCAATTCATAAAAGCTAATAAAGAAAAAGCCAGCTATTGACTCCAAAAAGTAGCTTGCTTCACTCTGCGTGGGAGATTTAACCCCTATGCCCCCAAGGGATCCCCAGAATGGTTGCACAAGAACACTCCTCATACATAAGGGGAGGCCACTTATTCTGTCTTACATGTTACTTCTCTGCTTTCACCCACATATGCCCCCCGCATCCTGTGTCCACTATCTTTCCACTCTCCAACCCCATTCCACCATTCTTCTGTTGCTTTGCTCCTGGCATGGAGGCACCACCATCCACCACCAGATGAAGGGATCCATGGACCTCAACCATGTGGCTATCCCTATTTCCTGATTCCCCAAAGAACCGGTTTTCAGCCATTGGAAGCTAGTCTGGATACTGCATTTCATTTTCTTTGTGTACCAAATGTTTGTATTTCAAGATCTCCCAATGTAACCCACCCCAGGTGCCCCATTGTGCAAAGACCAGTTTGGCCCAGCCACATCCTCTAGGTAAAGACATGGTAATGAAACCTATCAACCAGCCAGCCTTTTCATTCAAGACGCCTCACACCTCTTGGTTCACACAACGGGTGTTCCCCTAAGCCCATCATTATCCATGGCCCCTTGAGGGCTCACCTATCTCACCCTATTGTCTCTTGATGGCCCAACCCAGTTGAGGCCTGTTGCGTTATGGATCACACAGACACAGAGTTTCGGGGTGCAGTCATCTGGTGCTCAGGCAGCATTCTCTATCTGGACTCCATGGATGTCTGTGTGTATGTATGAATGTGTGGAGGCATGCGTGTATGTGAGTGTGGGCTGCGTGTGTGGAAGTGTGCGATGATGATTCCTACTGCCTGAGCGACCAGTCTTTATTAATAAGAGAGGAACAATAGATAGAGCAGGACGTTCCTCAGTGGGAGGGGAATGCATGACTTATCTGTGAGACCATACTCAGTAAACAGGTACACAATGGCAGAGGAAATAGATCCCATAGCTGGGAGGGAAAATGTTCCCTAGCTAGTGAGGCATTACTGATAAGGGGCTTTCTGGCATTACTGATAAGGAGCTTAAGAGAGAACTACCTTCTCTCTTAAATACTCAAGAAGAGCATATCACTTCACTGCAATTCTGCTACATAAAATACATAAAAGCAATATAACTTTCTTGAGATGTTTTGAGATTTACCTCTCTTGTTTTTCACTTTCTCCACTGTCTATGTATGACTTCCTCTTAAAAGAGGCATCTGCTGAGCATTAATAAACATAAAAATAAATAAAAATTTATTATTAATAAATTAATAATAAAGTCTTCTTTTCCTGCAGTACACCTGTTGCATTTTTAATCCCTATGGGCTTAAAGTGGCATCAGTAATGACTAGGTTGGCAGCCTCTCCACCATTTTGCACCCCATACAATGCCCTCTACCTAGCATCATGCCAGAGCTCTGCGCCAGGGCAGTCCTACAAAAAATGCTGGAGAAACTTTGGAGGAAAGTGGCCTTCTGTTTCTGAGAAAAGGGGATATTTCCAAATGGTTTTCAGAAAAGAGTCTGCTGTGGAATTATGACTCAACTCTAAGGGCTGTTCTTCAGGATTGGGCAAATTCTCTGTAATCCCACACAAATTAAACAGTGATCATTAGAGATACACCTTCGTTTTGGAACATATAACACAGCTCCTTCCCTGCCAATCCTAAAGCAAGTACTGGGGAGGTCAGAGTTTCATCTATCTCTGGAAAATAGCTCATCTGTTTCAAAAAAAATATATCCCACTAATTCTTAGGGTATACAGTATATGTTAGCATTTCTTTTGGTGTTAATTCTTACTTTTCTGTAACATTGGAAGATGGCCAATGTTGCTGTATCTGCCTCCCCACCCCCTTTCTATTAAATATCTCTGCTGCATCACTCTGAAGCCTACATAGCTTCAGAGTAGCTTTCAATATGCCTACAGCTGGACCCATTGAAAGGAATGTCCTTATGACATCTTTTCCTGGGCTTTATACTAAATGCAGGAAACTGGGAAGAATTCTGACTTCCAGAACACTCACAGACTCATTGGCCGCTGCACAAGTAATGTAAGTAATATGTAAGTAATATCTTGAATATTGTGCAAGATAATGTTCCTGAGATGTTCTCTTTCTTAAAAGAAATAACTTGACATTGAACAGAATGTAAATCCACTGGCATAAGAATGTTAGATAGAAGTAGGAGGAGATGTTTTTTTAAAAAAATGTAAAGAATAGTGCTTGAAACGTTTGAAGTTGTAAATAAAAGCAGACTGAGTATTGACTATTTGTTTATTATTTTGTGTCATCTGTAGGCCACTTTCCTCACTGTGAAGGGCATCCAAGGTACTTCATAATTTAAAACAAATAGTGCCCAAACCAGAATAAATTAGTCGAAAAAGCCCACATCCAGACATGTAGCACTTTTTAGAGCAAGGGGCAGACTAATTACAGTTCAGAAATGCCTCCTTGCTCACATATTCCAGTAATGCAAGCATGAAGCGCAATCAGGAGGCACACTCTGGCCCCAAAGGTTAAACTAGCAGCTCTGTGGGGCAAAATGGCCACTTGAAACCACCACTCACATCTCATTCTCACAGCACCTCGTGTCATTTACTCTGTCAGCTGAGAGAAAACTCTGTCAGCTGAGACAAAACCTACCTCAAAACCTAGCTGTATCTGACATGGAAAGTGTTAATATTCTATAACCAGATTTAAAGAAAATATTGACACTCAATTAAAAAACTACTGCATCTCTCCTTCTTTCTAGCAAATTTAAGCATGCTATTATTGGAAGGATATTTCTCGCAGAAGGTCCCATTCCAAAGAGAAAACAGATAATGGCACTAGTCTAGTCTGTACCATTGTGGATAGCATTTCTAATAACGGATAATTTCGGAAATGCTTTTTCTCCTTCACCATTTGACACCTGCAGAGTCTGACAAAGATGGAGAGCTATTTTGGAATGCTTCCAACACAGCCTTACCATAAATTATGTTTAAACTATTACTTGGCATAGCCTGTGCTCACACTCCTCTGCGGGAGACTTTTCCAGACCTTTTGGCTCCCCAGCCTTCCTTCCTAGTTTGATTTTTTGAGAAACTGAGCTACCCAGTTCTTCTTAGTTTCAGGTCTTTGAATCTTACAATCCTAAATTAATTTTAGGTGACTCTCTCTCTCTCTCTCTCTCTCTCTCTCTCTCTCTCTCTCTCTCTCTCCATAGCACTAAGTTTTTAAATTAAGGATAAGCTCAAATTGTTCTTGTCTACAGGTTGTCATGATTCCTGAGGTGGGATGCAAGAAGCATTTTTTTTTGTTCGAATTGGACTTGCCTCTTGATATAAACAAGAGATTGTTAAGAGACATGGAGACGTTGGGGGAGTGATGGATAAAGAGGATTAGGATTCGTAGGGGCTTTATGAAATCTAGCAGTTAATGAATCTTTCTCAAGACCTGGAGCTCTGCCAGATCCTTATTTTAAAATGGAGACGAACGATGACAGAGGCTCCTTTTAAGAAGAGCTTATCTTCTTGCTCATATTTCTACTTCTGTAGTTATCGTCATCTTGTTTTCCTCAATCTCTGTTAGGCCGAGTAATATACAGACCCCATTTACTGGGGATTGGGGCTTTTACAACCCATGCCACTCACTATTCTGGCTGGTGGAATTTTAACAAGCTCTGATAGTGGTGATGCAACAGGACCATTTTACCCCTCCCCCATGTATTTCTACAAGCTTACCTGAGGGGGGTATATCCCCCTATTTTGGGAATTAAGGTTCTACAACATCAAATAAATGAATATCATGTCTTAGTTCAGAGCTCATTTGCTGCATCCCTTTTCAGTGTACCATAATTTGGGCTGGGGGAAGGTAATTGACCCAACATAGTGCTATGTGGAGAAAACAGGCTGAATATAAATAACAGAAATAATAGAAAATGCCTGACTTTGTATGTACACACATATGTAGCCCGGAACAATTGCCTCATGTCATGCTTTAGAAAGATCCTGTGCTCTACCTAGAAATGTCTGTGTGCCAATGAAGAAACTCTACAAGGGTAGTACAACTGCATGAGTCTGAAAGCTGCGACAGAGCTCTGTACTCTCAGCCACACAGAGCTCTACAACCAGGTTCTGCCAGACCAAGTTGCAGCTGTGTTGCAGTCCTTGCTTGTCAACACAGGGGAAATCAGTTGGAGGGAATGAAATACATGACACAATTATGCACAGATTTAAAAAAAAACCAAATAGACTTTAGTCTGTGTAGTGAGATGTCCCATCTTTGAATCCCAACTTTACCCTCATCCCAAATCTGCTACGAAGTGTCCTCCAATGCCCTGAGGCAGATTTTGCAGGCCTGCATAGACAGAGAATTGCCCCTTCTTCCATTCCAACAGCAGAATAAATTAATAGGCAATACCATCCATTATCTCTGATTTTAGAAAAGCTTTGCCACTTAAACCGAGTTTGAGTTTGAGGCAATTACATTGCATTCTTTGATGAAAATTGTATGGAGAGATATAAATAACACTGACTAAGAGGTACAAGCATCTCATAGAATGCTTTATATTTGCAAAAGTCCAGGTAGTATCCCTCAACTTTACTATAAAAAGGCACTGCAGGCAAGCATATTTGACATCATTTGCTAGGAAAAGGCTAATCCAGTGTATTCGTTTTGCCTTGTATTCTTTTTGATTCAGATGAGGGATATATCGCCCTATCAATCTAACCTTTTGTGCTTTAGGGAAAATATGTCTGTTGAACATAGCTGTCAAGTTTTCTCTGGCCCCAACCGGGAAAGGAGGGGGGAGGTGTAATGTGCACGCACACATTAGTGCATGCACACACAAACAAAAAACACTTGTACAAAAACACAAACAAAGTGCCCCCTCCTCCTTCCCCTTCGATCACAAAAAAAAAACCTCCACTCACACACAAAGCACCTCCTTGAATATTCTAAACAAGGAAAGAAAAATATTTTGGAGAAGCAAAATAATGTGTTGGCAAGGTTGGTAGTCTTTGAATGTAAGCTGTCAGTGGTTTGCCACTTGCAATGTTTGAAATAAAACAGCAGGAAACAACACCAATAGTTTTGCTCAGAGGCCCAATATATGAACATACTTCAAGAATGTCGGCCTCTTGCAGCTGTTCATTTTATAGAGAGTCAGGTACATTTCCAAAAATACTGTACTGCACATTTGTTAGCATTGAAAAAAAATATTAAGAAAAATCAGTTTAATAATTTGAAAATAAAGCAACATACAGTCTGCAAGTGTATCACAAATAGAGATTGTAACTACAGAATACTTTATGTACTAGAAGGTTTGCAAAATTCTTGTGGAAAACTCATAGGGTATTTGTACATGACCCCTAAACTCCGCCGCAAATGGCTCCCAGCTCCGGAGCTTAAAATTGTTTCCCCACCAGCTCCGGAGTTTACAGATAATTAAGTGCGACCACGCCCACCTAAGAACGTCCCAGCACACTTTTCAGGTACCTGCTCTCTGGAGGTGAAAATTCCTGATGCGGATATAACGTAGTGACTGCCGGGCTCTCCTTGCTTCTGTTTTTTCTTTTTTTGCCCCCCTCCCCTTTAAGAGATCTGAATGCAGGGCCGGGATGGCAGAACGGAGGTGAGCAGCATTCTTTTCTTCCTTTTTTCCTCCCTCCCCTCACGCAGCCAGCAGCCAGGAGTGCAGAGGGGGTGGGAACGCAGGAACAGCGACAAACCCCTAAGATCTCTGGTCCAAATTTAAGTGGCCAGCGGATCTTAGGGGTCGTGTGAAAAGGCTCATAGACATGATTAGGGAAGAAGGAAGAAATGGAGAGCAAATCAGAGCAAGAAACAGAAGTATATTATGTCTTCCAGCCTGTTTGTTCACCCTAAGGGAAACAACCTGGAATAGGAAAGGACTAAAGGCCAAGCTATGTAATCTGTAATCTATGTAACATGTAATCTGGGTGGAATGAGTTGAGTTTCTAGCTGCAGAGACAGAGGTTGGGATTCATTTCCCCACTGGGCATCCCCAAAAGAGCCAGCCTGTGTGGCCTTGGGCAAGCTTCACCATTCTAGCATGCCCCGAGAAGAAGGGCATTTCTGAGTATACTATACTCTACTGTACCATTTCTGTGTACAGTTTAAAAAAGCAAAGGCAAAGTGAGGTGCTTATATACCACCTCATAGTGCTTGGAGCAATTTGTGGGTGGTCTACAAGTAATTATGCAGGCTACACGTTGCCCTTCCCAAGCAAGCTGGATACTCATTTTACTGAGCTCGGAAGGATGGAAGGCTGACTGAACCCTGGAATTGAACCCCATGTCTTTAGCACAGTTATGGCTGCATTACAGCATTTTAACCACTGTGCCAGGAGACTCCTTATACCTAGAAAATCCTGGAATTGACTAGCCTGTAATTAGTGTTGGGATCATGTGGTGTATCAAACCAAATATCAAAAAACTCCTCCAGATATTGCAAATGTTCTGAGGAAGTTGGACTTTTGACTCCAGGAATCCTCCAGGTTTAGTCTAACAAAGCTATAAATCAGTATACAGAGTTTTAGTCAATCGGTGTGGGTTTTTTTTTTTTGTAGATGTTTGTCCAGTTATTCAGATCCACAAGTACAGTACAGTAGAAACCAAACTGGTTTAAGCAATTCCAGAACATATGATCATCCTCTGATAGCTATCAGTGCTTTGGGAATTGCAAATTAGCTGGCTTTCGTTAGGCAATTGGTCACTGGGAGGAAACAAGACCCTCTGTTTGTGCATTGATTTTGCAAACTTGGCAGCTTTGGAGACGCCTCTCTAGAGCAATTCAAGTGTTATCATTTCCTTGCAAAACTGCCCATTCATCTGCTTTGGATCACCAAAGTCAGATTTGCATGCGAAGCATATGGACTGGCAAAAACAAACAAACAAACAACCCCCCAAGCACTCTTATTTACAAACTGTAAGGGGCAAAAGCTCCTTTTATGAGCATCACATGCTTGGGAAGTTAGGGAACTGCCTGTTTTAATGAAGGGCTATCTATAAGGAGCAGTTTTTATCCCTAAAACATGGCAACAGATGTCAGTAGCTATTAGGGATGTTAGTAGCTACTAATCATAGTGGGTATATACTTATTACAGCTCCTTTAAACCACATACCGTATATAAAGAATCGTTGTTCATGTTAACTTCTATTGTATACTTTGGAAATTGATGTTATTGTTATTTCTGAAGTAATCTCAAGTGAAATATATACAGGTTGTTGTTTTGTGCCATCAAACTGAAACTGATTTATAGTAACCTTAATAAGCCTTTCAATGTAAGTGAGAGATTTAGCAAGTAGCTCTGTTCTATTCCCGCATTTGTTTCCATGGCAGAGCAGGGATTTGAACCCAAGGTTTTTGAGTTCTAGTCCATTGCTCTATCTACTACACCACACTTGGTATCTCAGTTTTAAAGTGGAACATATTGTAGATAAGTGATCCTTTGTCCAGACTCTCCTGAGGGTTGAGGAATGGGACACCTCCTGGTGCTTATTGTTTATTAGGAATCCAAGATCTTCTCATCATCGTTTGCTTCTTATTCTTCTCCAGACTCTCAGCTTGATCCCTCTGGGGTAAAAAAAAGTGATATCAGTAACTGCTTCAATTAGAGCTACTGCTGTAAAAAAGCGATTATGAGTGTGCATATAAAAAACCCAAGCCACATTATTATCTCCAAACTATGGATGGTGGAGGGAATTTGCTTCATAGGCTTTAAAGGCCAATGTCTGAACATATTGTGAAGTTCCTTGTATTAGTGGCTATGTTAACTTAATTAGAGAAGAAGTCCGTTTTCCTGAAGAGTGAGGGAATCACAGGATAAGTTTAAATCCTGACACAACTGATCCTTAGCTTGTTGCACAATCACAGATTTATAGCAATGGCAGAAATTACAGAAAGAAATGTAAATGAATAGGTAGCAGAAAGGATGAAATAGGCCCATTCACAGCAGGGCTGCTTTGGGAATGTAAGCCAAGGGGTCACAAATAGAGATGGGCACGACTTAGCGGTATTTTCGTTTTCGTTTTCGTTTTTTCGTTTTTGTTACGTAACGAAACGAAAACGAAAAACGGTTCAAAAATGGACCGAAAACGGAAACGAAACGACTAATTTTGAGCCAATTTTCGTTTTTCGTTACTGGAAAAACACATAATGGAGCTAAATGGGGAGAAACGAAAAATTTTTCGTTTTCGTTTTCGTTTTTTCGTTTTCGTTACGTAACGAAACGAAAATGAAAAATTTTGAAATTAGCTCACGAAAACGGAAACGAAACGAAATGGACCCTAGCCGAAAACGAAAACAAAAACAATTTTTTTTTTCTGAGTCGTGCCCATCTCTAGTCACAAACATCAAGGCCCATTTCTTGTTTGACTCATGGGATGAGGAACCAAAGTGGTACCTTGTATAAAGGAATTAATTTGTTCCAAATGAAATTATGTTAAGCAAATTTTCCTTTATGCAAAATTCCCATAGGAATGCATTGAAAACAGAGTAATCCCTAATTGCAACTATTTTTATGTTGTATGGATTCACCCCATAGACGATTTTGTTAAGCAAATTTCCCCAATCTCTGGATTTTTTTCTGTTGTACAGATTTTATGTTATACAAACTGTTTGTTATACGAGGGTCCACTGTATATTCTTTTCCTTTTGTGCCTAAAACTAATTAACATATCACTGTTGGTGGTGTTTGGTTTTCTGTGTCCACATGTATTCTGACTTGTGGCAACCCATCCTATATCGCTTTTTAGATCTGACTCACTCCTTTTTCAAACAGTAATAGGGCTATAGGTTTTGGGTTGGGGGGGTAACAACCCTGTGATAATTTTAGTGGGTTTTGACACTGATACAGAGGCCCCCACTTCCTTTATTTTCACCTACCCTTTAATGATGCCTAGATGCCCTAAGCACATCTGATCTCACCTGATTTCAGAAGCTAAGCAGGGTCGGCCCTGGTTAGAACTTGGATGGGAGACCACCAGGGAATACCAGGTGTTGTAGGCGCCTAGAGTAGGAACTGGCAAACCACTCCAGTATTCCTGCCAAGAAAACTCCATGGGCATGGAGTCACAAAGAGTCGGTCACAACTGTAACGATACAACACACACACACACCCTTTAATGTTGTAAAAATATTTTCCTATTGATACAGCACTATTCTTGATCAATGAGATAATGCCATAATACATTGCTATGCAATGCTGATTTGCTGTGTTGCTGTATTTAATAACAACAAAAGAAAACTACTGCTGTCCGCTGAATGATAACTTTGGGTCATATACCACCTCCATGTTCCTTTGTTTGAAGAACGGGGTGTGTGGCTTAAGAAGCAGCTTTTTACGACTGCCCTTCCTGGCTCTTCACAAGACTTCTGCCCTGATTGCAACACTATCTCCTGTAGCCATGGATTTTAAGAACATCTAAAAGTTTACATCCTGGTAAAGCACATCTTTTACCATGTCTGAACTTCTGGGACCTGCTTTGAAGAAGAGTTGTGTAGACTCGAAAGCTTGCAATGTTCCGGGTTTTTTTATTTTTAATAGTGGCCTATAAAGGTATCGCCTGTAACCTATTTTTGCAGGTGTGTACAAA
>JAHTLZ010000237.1:45479938-45530177 GCA_023846285.1 Phrynocephalus versicolor | reverse complement strand
GTGTGTGTGTGTGTGTGTGTGTGTGTGTGTGTGTGTGTGTGTGTGTGTCCAGGGGAGCAGATGCAAATTAGGACTTTCCGCATCCCGAGTTGGCTGTATAATCCTTTTTGGAAGGAGACATTGTAAGAGGGTCAGTGAGGAAAATGCCCCTTGTGAACAGTCTAGCCCCAGCCTGAACCCAGGGGCCCAAGATATGATGGAGATGCCAAGTAATATAGGGCTGGCGGAAAGGAAAGCTCTAGGGCATATACACAGAGAGATGAAAATGAGTTATACAAGGGAGACACGGAGCAGCAAGTGGGGATGTGGAAAATAGAGCCCTCTAGACTAAGAAGGTGACAGTGGAGTGAAGTGGGATGTAAAGGCTATACAAGGAGCTCAAGCAGAGATAGAGGAGGCACTAGCTGGATAAGAAAGAGAGGAGAAGGAAGAGCCTTCTGACATGAAGATGAAGGGACTTGGGATGATGGCTGAGAGAACATAGGGCAGTGATGGCGAACCTTTTAGAGACCGAGTGCCCAAACTGCTATTCAAAACCCACTAATTTTTTGCAAAGTGCCAATACAGCAATTTAACCTGATTACAGGTGGCTGTGACGGGACGATGTCGGGTGCCTACAGAAAGGGCTCCGAGTGCCACCTTTGGCACCGTGCCATAGGTTCGCCAACCCTGACAGAGGGGAACCCTACAACATGAAGAAACCACAGAGCTAGACGGTGAGTGGGATTATGTGATCAAGGATGTTCCATAGACTAGGGCCTTGGTTGAGTCAAGGGTGCCCAAGAGCAAGAGGGAGAAAGCCTGTCACCTTGCACCAATATGTGCCAGAGGAGGCTTCAGCTACAGCAGAGACCTCAGGCAATTCACCCGGGACTCCACAGGCTGGCAGAGAGAACAGAGACCCCTGCCCTCTTTGCAGGCATACCGACTCTTGCCACTTTGGGCCTCCAGCCTTGAGACTTTGTGGTTCACTCTTGTGAAAAGGACTCAATCCAAACCCATCCCAGCTAGGGGATGGGCAGTTGAAGTGGAATATGGCTTTGGGGAATGCCAATAGTCACACCGTAAATCCCTGTTGGAATCTTCTGTTGATAACATACACAGTATTGGAAATGTTATGGATTAATTTAAACATTATTATGAAATGCATTAGAGATGGGCACGAAACGAACAATTTTTCGTTTCCATTTTCGTTTTTTGTTTCATTATGCAATGAAACGACAAACGAATTTTGTCTCTAAAATGAAATGAAACGAACAGAAACGCCGGAAATTTTGTCGTGCGTTTCGTTTCCGTTACTGCAATATGAGTGAATTGCTTAAAATGCTAAAAAACATCACAAAAAAATCGAAATTAATGGTAACGAAATGGTAACAAAACGAATGAAAACGAAAATGATTTTTTTGCAAAAATTCATGAAAAATGGAAACGAACCGAAACGGACTCGACAAACGACAAACGAAATGCCATTTTTTTTATTCGTGCCCATCTCTAAAATGAATATTTGATAGTTATATATATTTGCTACTTGTATTTATTTTAATAACTAACTAACTAACTAAGTACTGGAAACCTCACTTCTGGAAACAGAAGACCCTCCTTGGTTTGGACCAATCAGTGTCAGAGTCATGGATCACAGAATGGAGGGGGAAGACCCTGTCGACCTGAGCTGAGTCGCCAGGGCTCACAGGAGTCTTTTCTTTTCTTTCTTTTCCCAGCCTCTGAGAACCATGACTTGGTGCCTGTGATGTAAATGGATGCTGGGAGCCTACTAAACTGGAGCAAAACTGGACAGTGCAGTTCTTTGTTGCAGACACATATTTAGATGACTCAGACTCAAGACGAGACAGTGTCTCGGGTTCTTTTTTTCAGTCAAATAGTGTTACTGCTGCACCACAAAAACCAACTGCGAATTACAGCATGACCATTCCTCCCTAGATCTGTCACAGGCCTGAAGGCTTAGGTTGAGTCATAGTTTTGTTTTAGAAGTAGCATTATAGATGCTGCCATCTGACTTAATAGTTTTTGCCTTACCTACTGGAATTCTGATATTTTATTTTCAGACTCAAAAGAACAGTAGCACTTTATATGGAAATATGCACTGAGATCCATATGGAAAAGAGCTTAGTGATAGAGCACCAACGTTCTGCAGTACAGGCCCCAGTTTCATTCTGACCAGTGCCTTGACAAGTATAGTGCACGGTTGGTAAGAAATCGCACTCAACAACAACAAAATCTCCTTAATTTTGTAGCCTAGGAAATGGTGGGGCTTTTTTTCTGTTTCTGTTTCTTTTTTTGAAAGCTAGTATAAATGGATAGGGAATGCAAGCACTGCCATCCTTGCTTCATACATTCAAAGTACTGTAAAAACATCTAATGGTCATTGAAATGATTGGAAACATACTGAGGCTTCCAAGACTGCTGCATAAGAAAAAGATGGAGGACTCTTGGGTGGGGCAGCAACCTTCCCTCCCATACCCCACAATAACTTTGACAGGGTAGTACATTAGTCACAGCAGAGTTTTCTAGCAATATGAATTGGCTGCAATCTTACTTTAAAATAAAACATGGGGGAAAGTTTAAAAGGCAACTTTCAGACCATCTCATAATTAGACATTTTCAAAACCATCCCTGCTTGAAATTTTCACTCTCCTTCCGTGAACGCCTTAGCACCCTTCACTTTTGTTGTAAGGGGACTTTCAGTGAAATTGAGGAGACAAAATATTGAAGGCTGCCTCAATTTCCAGATGTTTCACTAGAAGATAGGTGAAAACTGAGAGGACTGACTTTAGAACAAATTTCTTGAAATTAGCACCAGTATTTTAAAATGTCGTAAGTTGTGCTAGTTGTAAACTAATGGCTCCCAACCCTGGGTCTCCAGATGTTCTTTGACTGCAACTCCCAGAAGCCTTTGCCAGCACAGCTAGTGGTGAAGGCTTCTGGAAGTTACAGTCCAAGAACACCTGGAGACTCTAGGTTACTAAAGCTGTGAAGATTCTCAGTCATCCAGGTGAGTTTATCTGGAAGTTGGGTCATGGCAACTGGACTTCTTTTCTTGAGAGACTGAAACATTTTGCTGCTCATCTAAACAGTTTTATCAGTCAACAAAGCTGTTTGGATGAGCAGCAAAATGTTTCAGTCTCTCAAGAAAAGAGGTCCAGTTGCCACCACTCAAGTTCCAGACAGATTACTTAAGCATATTTTCCCTCTGTTATTTCCCTTAAGGAAAATAACTTTTTCCACAAATGTCAATATCGTCATGGTTGTCTTCTAAGCAGCGCCATCTTCATTTGGAAAGCTTATAGGCCAAACCCCCCAATTTCAGATGTAGGGTTTTTACAAAGGCATTCTAGAGAGAGGGAATGGTGGCTGACATACCCAGGTTCTCTACACTAGTTTAAATTTTCCCCCTTTCTCTGTCATTCCTAATGTTATTTCATTTCTCCATGCCCCCTCCACCACCCTCACCCAGAAAAATACCACCTCTGATCTAGATTTTTTTTTTTTTTTTGCTGAAGATGTTGGACATAAGAACATAAGAACATAAGAACATAAGAAGAGCCATGCTGGATCAGGCCAAAGGCCCATCTAGTCCAGCTTCCTATATCTCACAGCGGCCCCACCAGATGTGTTTGGGAGCACATGAGACTAGATATCTGTCTCCTGATACCACTCTCCTGCATCTGGCCCTTGAAGTACCCTGGTTTAAAGCCTGGAGACTACACATCTCCATCATGGTTTGTAACCTGTGATGGACTTTTCCTCCAGGAATCTGTCCAATCCCCTTTTGAAGGCATCCAGGTCAGATGCCATCACCACATTGTGTGGCAGGGAATTCCATAGACTTACAACACGCTGGGTGAAAAAATATTTTCTTTTGTCAGTTTTTACTCTCCCAGCCCTCAATTTGAGTGTATGTCCCCTAGTTCTGGTATGTTGGGAGAGGGAGAAGAGCTTCCCTCTATCCACTTTACTCATACCCTGCATTATTTTGTATGTCTCAATCATATCCCCCCTCAAGCGCCTTTTTTCCAGACTAAAGAGGCCCAAATGTTTTAGCCTTTCTTCATAAGGGAGGTGCCCCAGCCCACTAATCATTTTAGTCGCCCTCTTCTGCACCTTTTCCAGTTCCACTATGTCTTTCTTGAGATGCGGTGACCAGAATTGTACACAATACTCCAGGTGGGGCCTTACTATTGTTTTGTATAATGGCATTATAATGTTGGCTGTTTTATTTTCAATCCCCTTTTTGATAATCCCTAGCATGGAATTGGCCTTCTTCACCGCTGCCACACATTGGGGAGACACCTTCATGGAGCTGTCCACCAACACACCAAGATCTCTTTCCTGATCCGTCACGGATAACTCAGAGCCCATGAGTTGATAGATGAAGTTTGGATTTTTTGCCCCAATATGCATTACTTTACATTTGGTTACATTAAAACGCATTTGCCATTTCTCAGCCCACTCCCCCAGTTTGGAGAGATCCTTCTGGAGCTCTTCACAATCTTCTCTGGTTTTTGCCACACGGAAAAGTTTTGTGTCATCTGCAAACTTGGCCACCTCACTGTTTATCCCTGTCTCCAAGTCATTTATGAACAGATTGAAAAGCACCGGTCCCAGGACCGAGCCCTGGGGCACACCGCTTTTCACTTCTCTCCATTGTGAAAATTTCCCATTGACACCTACTCTTTGTTTCCGGGATCTCAACCAGTTCTCAATCCATGAGAGGACCTGCCCTCTTATCCCCTGACTGTGCAATTTTCTCAGCAGCCTTTGGTGAGGGACTGTGTCAAAAGCCTTTTGAAAATCCAGATAGACTATATCAACCGGTTCACCCAAATCCACGTGCCTGTTGACCTTTTCAAAAAATTCTAAGAGGTTTGTCAGACAAGATTTACCCTTACAGAAGCCATGCTGATTTTCTCTCAGCAAGGTTTGTTCTTTTATGTGTTTTAAGATTTTCTCTTGGATGAGGCTTTCCACCATCTTCCCTGGGACAGATGTAAGGCTAACCGGCCTGTAGTTTCCTGGGTCCCCCCTCCTTCCTTTTTTAAAAATTGGTGTGACATCTGCTATCCTCCAGTCCTCCGGCACTGTGGCCGTTTTAAGAGACAAGTTGCATATAACCGTTAAGAGATCTGCAATTTCATTTCTCAGTTCCCTAATAACCCTTGGGTGGATGCCATCTGGGCCCGGTGACTTGTTAATCCTCAATTTATCAATTAGTCCTAAAACCTCCTCTCTTTTAACCTGTATTTGATTTAATTCTTTAGTCAAGAGGGGCGGCTGAGGCAGCGGAATCCGCTCAAGGTCCTCTGTCGTGAAGACAGACGCAAAGAACTCATTCAATTTCTCTGCAATGTCCAAGTCTTCCTTAACCTCCCCTTTTCCTCCCTCACCATCCAGAGGGCCAACTGGTTCTCTGGCAGGTTTTCTACTTCTAACATATTTAAAGAAGCTTTTATTATTACCCTTTATATTGCTAGCCATTCGTTCCTCAAAGTCTTTCTTTGCCTCCCTTATCATCTTCTTACATTTCTTTTGCCAGAGTTTGTGTTCCTTTTTATTTTCCTCATTTGGGAATAAGGAAAATTACCTTAGCATTGTTGACAATGCTAAGGTAATTGGACAAACTGCACAACACCACATAAGATTGCATCTTATGTTATAGAAAGGAATGATTCAGCATGATCAAGATTCTTTTTTCCACGTCTGGTTCTTCAATATTTTTGCCACTCTGCATTAGTACCTTAAAGAATGTATCTATACTGGTGGAATGTGCAAGTCTGACAAGCATCTGAGATGCTTCAGGGGACATCTGACCAGTGAGAGGGGTACTGTTCTGTGATCCCACCTTACAATACTTATGTGCACTTGTAGACTGATATGATTTGAAGTGTCAGTGAGATCTACCTTTTCTGATTATCTTAGCATATGCTGAGTATTTATAGAGATGGGCACGAAATGACCAATTTTCCATTACCATTATCCGTTAGTCGTTCCGTTACCTAACGGAACGAAGAACAAAGAATGACAATTTGGACAGGTCAGGCTTGAACTGAACAGAACCAAGAAAAAATGTTTGGTTCTGTTCATTTCCGTTAGTGGCGGCGTGCGATAAAATGGACTGGAGCTGTGGGAGAAAAACAGCGCAGGAAACTGCAGCTTTTTTTTGGCAGAGCCCCAAGCACCAATCAGCTGTAGTGCGGGGGGCTGTGACTTGGCAAAAAAAGTTTTAAAAGCCCCTGCTTTCCCGGTGTCAATTGGGCACATTGCGGGAGGGAAGCTCCCCAGCTTATTTTTAAACCTCCTTTGCTTTTTAAAGAACAAGAAGATAATTTTCGCCGCCTGCTACCGCCACCTCCGGAACTCTGGGACAATCAAGCATGCCTAAATAGCAACCTTCTTTTCGGACCCAAACTTCAGACCACCACCACCCCCTCCAGCAAAACACTCAGCCGCCATAAAATCTGGTGGCGAGGTTGCCCTTTTCCACCACAATATGCCCACTTCTTTTTGGTACACAGTATCTCTTAAAACAACAAAAATAAAATCAAAAGATTTATTCCTAGCCAAGGTTTGGGTGCTCGCTTTCTTACATTCTCCCCCCCCCTTTGCCGTGCCATCATAAAAAAGGAAAATATTAATGAGCGAGCTCAGCGAAGTACACCCTCTTTTCCCCTCACCTTTCCTCTGATCTCCTGGGCTTGCCTCCTCCACCCTCGTGGTCATGGACCCTCTGTGGTGTGTGTGTGTGTGTGTGTGTGTGTGTGCGTGTGTGCGCGTGCGCACGTGCGTGTGGCGCACATGTGTATGGACACGAGGGAAGCTGGTGGGGAACAATGCTGTGCTCCTTAAAGGGGTGGGTTGTCTTTCCACATCCGTTTGGCAATGAGGGTGAGGGACCATGAGGCAGAGGGGGCAGCAACCCCAGGAGATCCCGATTCAAGGTGGGGGTAAAAGAGGGTGTATTTCGCTGAGCTCACATTGCTATTTTGCTTTTTTTTTTTGCGATGGTATGGTAAAGGGCGGTAGGGGGGAGGAGGTGGAGAATTTAAGAAAGTGAGCACCCAAATCTTGACTACCAGGAATAGCTTGATTTTATTTTAGTTTTGTTAAGAGAGACCAAAAGGATTGGGCATATTGGGGTGGGGTGGGGTGGAAAAAGGCAACCTCTCCTTTTTATCGGGGGGTGTTTTGCTGGGTAGTGGTCTGATGTTTGGGATCCTTTAGCCACACTTGTTCCAGAGTTTGGGTGGCGGGTGGTGGTGGCAGAAGACGGCAAGAATTATTCTTGCTCTTTTAAAATCAAAGGAGATTTAAAAATAAGCCAGGGCACTTCCACTCCAATGCACCCGGAAAGCAGGAGCTTTTAATTATTATTATTATTATTATTATTATTATTATTATTATTATTTGCTGAATCCCAAGCCCATGCTACAGCTGATTGGCGCTTGGGGCTGTGCCAAAAAAAATATGCTGTGGTGTCCATGCTGGCTTTTCCCCATAGGAATGCATTGCTTCAATGCATTCCTATGGGAAAACGAAAATCGAACCAAAATGACAAACGGAATGAAGTTTTCTAGAAAAATCCATTTCAACAGAATCGAACCGAAATCAAAAGGGCCCGAACCAAAACAGAAACGGAACACCATTTTTGCATTTCGTGTGCATCTCTACTGAGTAAGTTTTTAAGTTATTTTAGAGCTATGCAGAGTGAGTAGTACCAGTGGAGGTGTATGCTTTAACACTTATCTCAAACAGCAAAACTACTACCATCAGTTGGTACCAGAGATTGCAGTCCAGGCAGGGTGTGTTTCTGAATTCAAAGCAAGCTTTCTTTTTTCTGCATTTCAATGCCTATTCAGGCCTTTATAAAATGATTAAAAAGACAGTATTAACCCTTGTCTCCTCTGTTGTTGTTCAACAGAGACAACAGGCGCTCTGAGCAGGAGAGAGTCTGTTAAATGTAGAGCTTCTCCATGTGATTGGGAACCCTAAAAATATTTTTTAAAAAAACAAATCAAAGTTCTTATTCATATAGAGATGTTCCAGGCGCAGAGCCAACTCACTTTTGTAGGGCTCCCTGGAGCACATGGAGAAAGATCACACGGGGTGGGAGTTGGCTCTTCATCCTCTTGGAAGTCTTTGAAGATGTGAAGTGGAGGCTGCAAAGTCTTGTGTGCAAATGCAAATGCAAGAATCTTCTCTCCTCCTCTTGGTTTCCCCTCCCAAGAAATGGATGGTAGTTCAAATCCAGACATGGCCCAAATTAAAGGTATCATGTATTAGGCATATTAAGAGAAGAACAAGGCTTACTAGGAAAGACAAATGCGGTATGCCAGGAAATGTTGAAAGCTGTAGGAAAATATGAAATTCTAACATGAGATGGAATGTTTCAATGGCCAAAATCTGTTGCTTAAGGGAGTAAGTTGCACAAAAGTACAGTAATCTCATTGAGTCAACAGGAACTTGGTGAGTCAACTTGTCCATAATTTCCATTTTTCCGAATAGGCCTGCTCTAATACTACATCAAAGAAAGTCATAGTTAGAGTAGGTCCGTTTTAATCAACAGAACATACGGAAGAGTTGTGGTACCAAAATCCCATTGATTCAATGGAGCTATCCTAGAATGACTTACTAAACTAGGCAACAGAGGTTTGTCTAATAAAGAAAGCCATGACCTGTAGTTTGCAAGCCATAAGCAGGACTGTTCATTCTGTTCTTGTTCATCCCAAAGTGCAGCACATGTAAGAAAGGGTTCAAGTTACAGGAAGCTGCATAAGAGGAAAAATCCCATATTTGTTGAAATAGCATGACAATTGAATCAGTTACCTTGGGAGGTAGTGAGTAGTCCAACACTGGAAGGGTTCAAGGGGGGGGGGAGGACAACAATCTGTCAGATTGACTTTCTTTTGGATTCAAAGAAAGCAGGGGTTTGGACTTGATGACCTTAGAAGTGCCTTCCAACTGAATCATTCTATGATTCTATCAGAGACCAGTCATGTTCTATCACTAGGCATCACAACTGAATCTCAGGTAGGCCACAAACAAATAAGAACACCTCTACTTCAGTTCAGACTCCAGTATGAAAATTAAAGTAGCTAATTTTCTGAACTGATGATCCAAAACATGTGGTTAGCACTGATGATTAGTATATTTTAATAGCCTACAAGGACTAAATGGAGGCTTTAAAGAAATGACTGGAAAGGCAGCTCTCTCCAAAAGCAGCAGACCTTGGAGGTAATATTATTTTTCTAGCTTTTGCTGGAAAGTTCACCTTTGGGTGACCAGTAATGAGGGTTTAATGGATGTTTAATATGTTTAAGACCTATAGTAATGTCTGTCTGCAATGAAAAGACACACGTTAAGCAGCCATCAACTGATAAGTCAGGTAATCTTAGTAGATATTTTAAAAGTAATTCTTTAAATGGATTATATCATTATTAATATTTCATGATGGAAACATCTGTAGAAAAGGGTGTGGGACAATTAAATATTAAAATTCCTTCAAAATCAGCCTGGTGACCAGTGCTACAGAAAACAACAGGATGGCACAATGGAACAAATCCAATGAACATAGTACAGTGGTACCTCTACTTAAGAGTGGCTCCACGTATAAACAATTCAACTTAAGAGTGGAAAACCATTGGCATTTTAACTGCTGCCGTACAAATTTTAACTGCTGCTCTACTTACATTTTTTCCATTTATTTTTTCCAATTTTTTTTTATGATAATGGCTGCTCTACTTACAAGTTGATCAACTTATGAGCATGCATTCAGAATGGATTGAAATCATAAATAGAGGTACCACTGTATATACTTGATTCTTATATAAATTAGTGGGATACCTAGCACAACCCACTGTAATCTTTCTAGGAAGCAAAATCCACTGGATTTTAAGGGGATTTTAAAGAGTTTTATTTAGAGATGGGTACGAACCAAAAAATGGCAATTGTATTGTTTTGGTTCGCTTTGAGGTTCAGTTTGTTTTGTTTCATTTTTAATGAATTTTTTTTTCAAAATATTTGCTTTGTTTGTTTTGATTCGTTATTCTTTTTTTCTTCTCAAGCACCAATCGTATGGCTCCTGGGGCCGGATTGGGGCTGATTTTATTTGTTTTTTGTTGTTGTTTTGTTTTTCATTTTAGAGGACAGCTTCATCAGTCTGAATAAAGCTAGTGCAAGACCTCCATCTTATAGACTGCTTTGACCTCTTGTCACCCTGGTCTGAAATAGGTTCATAAGATGAACAATGGCTTGAATAAGCTCAATAGGTATACAATAGTATCCATAGCCTTAAAGTAAACAATGGCCTAAGGTGCTGAAACCTATAAAGTAGGGGTCATTAGCTATTGCCTTGGTGGTGAAGGCTTTTTGATTTGTCTGGGTATAGATAGACTATGCCTGAGGCCCCCACCTCTGTTGAGGGAGGCGGTTTCAATGCCCACATGAATGGCTTCCCTGACTCTTCTCTCAAACCACCTATCTTAACTGTCTGAGGCCCCGGTCCCATGTCCCTTTAAAAGCAGTTTAAATTACCAGATAAACTGTGTCTAAAAATGCCATCCCCACGGCCACTGGGCTTTTTGAAAAAAAAGAAAGAAAAAAGAAAACCCGGTAATGCCCCTTGAAGCGAGGTTTCTGTGACTCACCGAAGAGGTAGGGAAATTTTTGCCTCGCTTTGAAAATCCAGCTTTTAAGGAGGCAGACGCCGTGGGACCACGCAGATGATCCAGGTTTCTTTTTCTTTTTTCATAGCACTGACCGGCTGTTCCTGGGGCCTATGGGCTATGTTTTTTTAATTGCTTTTCACCTTTGGAGAAACAGGAAGCTCTATCCGGTCCTACAAGTTTTCATTTCCCCCAGCCAAGTGGTCCATTTTTTTCAAATGCTAGCACCACCTGCTGGCCAAGGGGGCTAAACTGCACTTTAAAATAAAATAAAAAACAGCTTTTGATGTGTGAACTCCTGTCCCACTTATTCAATCATGTGATTGGACGAAGAGGAAAAGCCGGACCTTCAGAAGATCAGGATCGAAACCCAGGTGTGACCACGGCCTAATATGTGTATATCCTCAACTTTGAATGAGTTCCCTTTGTCCTTCACATGGAAGTGTACTGCTGATTCTGGTCCTGAGCTGTTACTCCTCCTATGATGGGCCATCCTTCTGTTTAATGGCTGTTTAGTTTCTCCAGTGTAGAGGTCTGCACACTCCTCACTGCATTGGCCTGCATATACTATATTGCTCCTTTTATGTTTTGGTATTGGATCCTTTGGGTGGACAAGTCTCTGCCTTATTGTGTTTGTGGGTTTGAAATAAACTGGGTTGTGGTGTTTGCCAAAAATCCTTTTAAGCTTCTCCGACACTCCAGCCATGTAAGGAATGACCAGGTTCTTCCATCACGTCTGGGTCTCAGGCTTATCCCTTGCTCTTCTGGGTCGGCACACTGCTTTGTTGAAGGCCCACTTTGGATATCCACAGGTCTTAAGGGCTGTCTTCATGTGCCTGTCTTCCTTCTTTTTGGCTTCTGTGGAGGTGAGGATGCTCTCTGCTCTGTGGCTTAGGGTCCTGATGACTTCTAATCTGTGCTATAATGGATGGTGGGAGTCAAACAGTAAGTACTAATATATGTGGGTGGGTTTCCTGTAAACTTCCACTCCCAGGCCATGGTCGGGTCTGATGATGACTTCACAATCCAGGAAAGTCAGCCTGTTGTCTTGGGTGTCTTCCCTAGTGAACTTAATATTAGTGTCCACCGCATTGATGTGGTCTGTAAAGGTCCTTATAGGTTTCAGCACCTTAGGCCATTGTTCACCTTAAGGCTATAGATACTATTTTCTACCTAACGAGCCTTTTCAAGCCATTGCCCATCTTATGAGCCTATTTCAGACCAGGGTGACAAGAGGTCAAAGCTGACTATAAGATGGAGGACTTGCACTAGCTGTATTCAGACTGAAGAAGCTGTTTGGATGAGCAGTGAAACGTTTCTATCTCTCAAGAAAAATAAGTCCTGTAGTCATGACTCAACTTCCAGATAAACTTACCTGGATGACTGAGAATCTTCACAGACATATCAAAAAGTAATGATTAGTAACACTTCATAAATAATGTTCCAAGCATTGCTGTGTCCTGTATTGCAGCATCTTTGACAACATCTTAGAAGCATCTTCAAGAGATCCAAGTCTGTGATAGCCTTGGCGACGTGGGTGGAGAGGTGATTGCCATTGGGATCTTTTCCTTAGCAAAACAGGAGATATGTAGTTTGGGTTATCAACATAAGAGGATAACAAGAATTGTTCCTGTGTAAAACAGTACCAATCTCTTCCCCAATAAACAGCTTAAATTGAAACTGCAGAAATATTGATTTCTGGTTACTGCTACAACAAATTTGCTCTTATTTGTGAAAACAAGGATAGTACATCAGAACCAAGCAAGAAATTGCTAGAGACTTGTATCATCTCATTCTTTTACCTCTTGGCAATAAAACCCAGGGGATGGGATTTGTGTAGAGAATGATTAATGCATTTGAGAAGTGATTTGCAAACAGTCTCAAAATAATGTCCCTTTACTTCTCATAAAAGTGTCAGAGGGGTTGTTCTACTAGTCAGTTGGACCAAAGCCAACAAGGAGCTTTATGGCACCTTAAAGATGAAGGGATTTACAGCAGGTCAGAGATCACCTCATCAAATTCACAGAGTGTTATCCATGACTATACAAGGCCAAAATGTTAGGAGAATCAAGTGTTGGTTATTTTAGTGCAGAGTGCAGTGCACAAGGGGAAAGAATTGGTTAATACTGGATTTAACTATGAATGGATTTGCCAGTTTTGTTGGACTTTAGTCAAAGAAAATAGAATCAGCACATTTTCCCCATCCTGTTTCTTCTTTTTTAAACCAACAGTATTTTTCACATCAATTCACAAGTTTTAAAGGTCAGCTTAAATTCCATATGACATTTTTCTGTTATGTGTGGTTTCCCCTAACCCCCCGCGTGCTTATATTTTGATACACATTTTTGCAAGCAGTTTACCCTTCCATAGTTATTTTGGGCAGGTGCTGTGCATTACCAGTAATGTTTCTTTTATGTCCACTTTCACCCAAAATACACAGGGTGCATTTGTGTTCATTTTCCTAATAAATGTATTTTTATGCACAGTTTTTCTTTAGATAATGGTAGTGCAAAATCCAGAGCAGTGATAATCGGAGTCGTAACTCTGCTCCAACTTGTGTAGTGATTAAGAAATCGCAATCCTGGCAAGCTTAGCCCAACACAAATTGCATGAAATTCTCTCCAACTCATATGGAAGCAGGATGAATGAAATTAAAGGGTGCAGCAAACCTCTTTAAGATGTTACCCTTGGGTGGTTATGGAAAGAGTTGGATTCTGCCACAGGTAGCCAAATATCTTGACATTTCTGGTGGGAAAGAGAACTGCATCTCCAACATCAACACTGTTCTGTCTTTCTACTCATGGTTCTCCATTTATAGAATCATAGAATCATAGAATTATAGAGTTGGAAGAGACCTCATGGGCCATCTAGTCCAACCCCCTGCCAAGCAGGAACCCCTTCACAATATTTCCGACAGATGGCCATCCAGCCTCTGCTGGATGGCCATCCTTCCTTTGGATGGTACCCCCCCCACACCCCATGTGGATGTCTCTGTGTGAAACAATAGCTTGTTGTTCCTTCTGAGACCTCGCCCTTTAGTTCTTCATAGCTGATTGCCATTCCCCACTCATTCTCCTGCCTCTCCTTCAATACGTGGGCTTGAATTTTTCAGTACTTCAAAGTTTTAGTTTAGATTCCATTCTCTTTTATACTGCGCTTTTATTCTCTCTGTGTGTAAATATATATTTAAAAGAGAAGCCACGGATGTGCTTTTCGTTTTGCTTCTCTTGAGGGAAGCTGTAATTTCCGTTAGATCCCATATCCTATAGTCTCTGACTGATCTTGCGAGATAGTACATCATGACCTTCACAACAATGGCAGAGGCCTAATTCACTTTGTCATTGTTCTCCTCATTGTATTTTGTCTCTAGTTTCATTTGGGCTGGAATAATTGTCAAAGGCTGTGCACTTACTGCATTTTTTTAAAAAAAGAACTATTTCTATTTTAATGGAACATGGTATAACAACAGTTCCAAAACTTCCCTTCTTGCTTTAACATCAGTTAGTAATCTTTTTCAGAGGCATTGGGTAACATGTGGCAACTAGCAGGTATTTTAATATAAATATATTTTAAATTGTGTGTGTGTGTGTGTGTGTGTGTGTGTGTGTGTGTGTGTGTGTGTTTAACATACGAGCATTTCCATGTGATCTTAAAGTCTAGGCTTGAGCTATGTATGTATGATCTAAGACATTGGTGATGTAATTTCACTATTTCCTTTTCTTGATTCTAATAAAGTTGACAGTGGGATTTCAACATAGACTGCAACCCTGTCTTGAATTTTCCCCTACAGTCAATTGTTTTAATCACACAAGAAGGTGGTGTCATACTGTACTTATTTTCCCTCCCAACTCCTGCATGAAATATCAGTTCTATGTGTGTGCAAAAGAGAGAATAAAAGAAATGGGAGAGATTTAAATCATGGAATCATCACTGAGTAAGTCCCTTCCTCCGTGCTGTGACCCTGAGTGAAATATCTTCCTTTCTAGCAGCTGCTGGATGAAACAAAGAAGATAATAGAAGAATCCAGGACTTTCCATACTATAACATATATATAGTTTGCTAAATACTTGCCCCATACAGGAGAGGGTCAGGAAAAAATATTCCAGAAAGCTAAAAATGCAATTGATATTTTTTCATTTGCATATGTGGCTCAATTGTCAATGTGACTTGCTCTCATAGATAAATAAAAGTAAAATATATTAAAAGTGAAAAGTATCCATTAAAATATAATGTAGTTTTATTGTTATCAAGTCAGTTGCAACATACAGTATGTCTCCCTCTGAAGATGATAATACCCTGTCCTATTCCCCACACCCTCTTCTCTCTCTCTAAAGAATCAGTGTGGGCTATGATTGGTCATAAAGTGATATATAGTGAGGCTGAAAAAAGATGAGTTGCAGCCGATGAAATAGCTTTGCAAGTCTGCAGCTCTAATTTAATACAGACTCATCCCTCAAACTGGACTAAAGTTGGGTCTCCAGTGTAGGGTAGTGGATCAAGTGCTAAGGGAGATCAGCATGAATCGCTGCTTAGCCTTGGAAACTCAAAAGAAGGGGAGGGGTTTGGAACAGGCAAAACCACTCATCCAATATCTCTTTTACAATTAGAGTGGCTATAAATCAGATGTGAGCTGCCTAGATGCCCTAAGCACATCCAATCTTGCCTGATTTCGGAAGCTAAGCAGGGTCGGCCCTGGTTAGTACTTGGATGGGAGACCACCAGGGAATACCAGGTGCTGTAGGCGCCTGGAATAGGAACTGGCAAACCACTCCAGTAATCCTGCCAAGAAAACTCCATGGACATGGAGTCACAAAGAGTCGGTCACGACTGTAATGACACAACACACACATACAAATCAGATGTGACTCAACCAGCACATAACATACATACACACACAGGTCCTGTAGACTCACAGCTAGCCTTGCCAACAGCATGACACTGGGAGGGCAGCAGGTTTGGCAAAGCTACTATACTACAATGGGGCAAATGAACCTTGCTGGGGAGTCAGGACACATTTTAATGAACTGCAGTGTTTTCTAATTGGAAACAGAAACCTGGGAAAATGTGGATAAGCACAGAGAAACTATGTTTGCTGCTTAGCCTCAGGCCTGTGAAACTTTTGTGAAGCCACAGCAAAGAAAGTACTATCTAATAAAACATAGAATGAACAGGAAGTAAGTGTGGTAGTTAACATTAGTTTTTTGCATTCACAGAGAATTTTGGAATACCGTACATAATATTAACCAAAGCTAAAGTAGAAGGTGATAGAGATATGGTCACTTGCAGTATAGAAGAAACACAGTGACATTGTTGTGAGCACCATATAGCTAAAAATCAAGTAGCATAATTTTATATAAAGACATTTAATTTTAATTTAGGGGATGGTGGTTTGGAATGGTTTTTATTTTGGTTTGCTGTTTTGTCAGTCTTTCTGTCAGAACATGTGAGAATGTTCAATAATTCAATAAGGGGAAAAGGAAGCTGGAATGAAGAACTTTGTTGACTGCAAGATGGTAAAATAGGCAGAATCAATATCTTCCCACATTTCCTCATCCCTTGAAAAAGAGCAAATGTGACATTTGAATTCTAGGTTGTCTCCTGCTTATCAACTCAGTGATCAGATTAATCATTCTGCATGTTATATTTAGTATAAATGCCAAATGGGAGCATGGATAATTTACTGGCTAGCAGAGCTATTAAAACATTCTAATGTATTTAATGTCCTTAATCTGCATGACAGTTATTTGGATAACATTGTTCAGTAAATTATAGGCAAAGCGTTAAATTAAATGTCTACTAAGACTGGCAACTGGCTTGGCAAAGTCATCAGCCAAATTGGGCCAATTCAGATTTGGGCCATTATTGGATTAGTCTGGAACTGGTCCCAACCAGACTGCATTGGTCCAAAGTTATTCAGGCTAATTTAATGGTCTGAATATGAAATTGCAGATTTTTAAAAAACCAGACAATGGCTGAAATCCTGTTGCTTAGTATTACTGAGTCACAACTACAGCAGACCCTTTGAATGAATGGAACTTTGGTGAGTTGGTCCACTGAAACCCCACTGGGCCTATTCTAGTTGCAACCTGCTATTACAAATAATGATCTCTCTCTCTCTCTCTCTCTCTCTCTCAAATGTTGCAAAACAACAAAAATTAAATGCAGTGGTTTGATGTAACATGCTGCGTAGCACTGTTACTGTAGCACTGTTCTTTTTATTCTGAGGGCTGCTACAGCTTTTTACTTGTTCTCAGACTGCAAGTACAGTGGACCCTCGTATAACAAATGGTTTGTATTAGAGATGGGCACGAATAAAAAAAATGGCATTTTGTTTATCGTTTGTCGTTTGGAGGGTCCATTTTGGTTCTTTTCTGTTTTTCGTGAATTTTTGCAAAAAAATCATTTTTGTTTTCGTTCATTTGTTACCATTTCATTACCATTAATTTCAATTTTTTTGTGATTTTTAAGGATTTTAAGCAATTCACTCACATTGCAGTAACGGAAACGAAACGCACGACAAAATTTCCGGTGTTTCTGTTCGTTTCGTTTCATTTTAGAGACAAAATTCGTTTGTCATTTCATTATGTAATGAAACAAAAAACAAAAACGGAAACAAAAAATTGTTTGTTTCGTGCCCATCTCTAATTTGTATAACATAAAATCTGTACAACATAAAAAATTCCGGAGATAGGGTTAATTTGCTTAACAGAATCGCTGGGGCAAATCCGTACAACATAAAAATGGTCACGATTAGGGATTACTCTGTTTTCAATGCATTCCTATGGGAAATTTATATAAAGGAAAATTTGCTTAACATAATTTCATTTGGAACCAATTAATTTCTTTATACAAGGTACCACTGTAATGCTTTTTAAAAGCACTGTTCATTGTGCTTTTTAAAAGCACTGTTCATTTTGCTATCGGAAGCAGCTCAGAAATATCTTCTCCTTGTCAAGGATGGCTTTTAAAAAGCTTTGCCGAACTATTCAGATCAAGCATTTTTGGCTGACACTCCTTCTATTCCATGATAAGTAAGGGCAGCAAGTTAATCCAGGGAATGCAGAAGCAACCTGGGTGCACACATCATAGCTGTCCATCAAGACAGGGCAAGTGTCATGGTTCACAGCAGGAACTGGAGGTGGGTGGGGTGGGTTAGTATGACCGCTGCCCCTCAGCATCTGTGTAGCTTCCAACTCTGTGTAGCTTCCAACTCTAGCACTCATTGAGATTCCAGTTATTCTGAGGATTAAGAACCAAGTTCCATTGCCTCAGCAAGAGAAGACCACGACAAGGAAAGAATTTGAGGCCAAAGCTGAAGGACCTCTCCCAGAAGCATAGTAGACGAAGAAGGTGCCATGGAAGACCTCCAAAAGATGGTGACAGCTTCATGGATGAAGAAATTCCCAATGGTAGAGAGAACTGGGGACTCTGTGTAGATATTTACAAGTTCAAGCACCTACAGTAAATGATTAAATAGAGCTAACTGAAGAAGGCAGAGGTCCCAGACTAAACTAAGCAAAGGGCATCAACTCAGTCAACCACAGAAAGCAAGATTTGTAGTTATATTCTGCTCTAGATATACTTGGATTGCCATGATCTGAATGCCTATTTGTGAATGCCTATCTGTTCCCATTTGGTCAGTACTGGGCCTTTTAGATTGGTATGTACATATTTATAGCTTGACAACAAAAAAAATCATAGAACTACAAAGCTGTTGTCCTTCTGTTTGTCTGTCTGTCCATCTATCTGTCTATCTAATTTGCCATATGATCTTTTTTATTCAAGATTACCGGACAAAGTACTTAATAAAATATTTGGTTATGGGGAAGGAGGATTCTTTGATGGAGGAAACAGAAAGTAGATAAGAATGTTGCCATTACTCTAAAAATGATTTTGGAAATATAGAAGACACAGTCTTGTAACTGACTAAACTTTAAAAAGTTAAAATGAACTACATATGTATTCGCATATGTTTTTGTTTATTTTTTAATTCTAGGGTTTGTTATACTACGCTCTGATGTACACTGATTGTGTCCATTCTTCTGTTTCTGGAACCTTCCCACCACCCATCTCCACTCATGCTCAGTGAAGGAGTCATAGAGCAATTGAGTCTTATGCTTGCATACCAGAGACTGTAGTTTGAAGAGAGAAACGTGTGCAGCATTATTATAATGGAAGCTGCACACATATGAAACATGATGCTAGAGATTTCCATTACTTTTGCATCCAGGGACTTTGATGTCTGTGGCTTATAGGGTCCATGCAGCATCTTTCCTCAAATAAATTATTTAAGAGATTTGATCTGTATTACTCAGTACACAGCAAAAACCACAAGACTGATCACGCTTGACACAACAATTTTATCTTCTCACTGGATCTTTCCGCTGGAAGCTTCTTTTGAAAACAACCACAACTGTTCCAGTGGCTTTCCTTGCTGTTCTCAGTAGAGACAAAAATTAATGAGTAATTTGTGCTTGAAGGTTCTATCACACTGTGCATGAGAAGCCCATCATGTCAGTCGATGAGACATCTCTTCTGCCTAATACTGCTTAAGTAGCTAAACTGAGCACGTACATGTGCACAGCACTTTTTTTTTCAATAAAGGAAAGACGCCCCGCAGTTTGTTCCTAACCCAAATCTGATTGCCAATGCTCTCCCATAATGAGCATTGACACCCTAGTTTGTTCTCCTGTTTGTAGCTTTGAAGCATGAATTAGCTCCTGGCTACAAAGATTCAGAAGGCATAAGGAAGAGAGCCTGTGATGCACCTTCTTAAAATAAAGAAAGTAGTGTTTTGTTTTGCTTTTGAGGCCAAGATGTTTCTGCCCAGCAAACAGGTTTACCTTAAATCACAGCTCTCAGGCACTACTGTCAGAGTTGATAGAGTATCCTGTTTATTGATGTCACCCAAACTGGTGCAAGCATTGACAAGGTAAGGCCCTAAAACTAATCTCTCCAACATCAGGGACAATTAAATTTCAGAGACAGTCAGCCTTATCACTGAAGGGTTCATTTTTCAGACATTCTCAAATTGCCACTGGAAGGTCAACAAGACTGAATTAAAAGTATTTTAATCTTGCAGTGAAGTATCTTGGTGCTCATGATTCAGTGATACCGCATTTGGTTGACACTGATGTGTTTCATGGATCATAGCAGGCTGTCACTGAAAGTTAATGTATCATATCACAAATCCTGGATTACTCCCACCATCAAATCTAAATGTAGGGTACAAGAAATGGAAGTAGATTAAAAAGTGATATCTATTTTGATGCTAGTGTGCACAACAACAACTCCCTCTTATAGTGAAATTAAATATTTTATCATGTAAGGATAGTAGCACATAAATCAAGCAGAAGACACTGTTTCGACTTTCTGATCTCATTTATTCATCCATTCTACTCCCAATACTTACTATCATTCTCTAGTTGTTGCAAAAGGAAGAGAAGCCTCCATTATTCACATTGCAGTCTGCATCTTGAGAATCTATTCAAAATGTTTACTTGAGAAACATAACATCTGACCTACTGCTTGCCCTTCCCTTCTTTTTGTACCACTTAGTCCAAGAGGAGGCATAATATTGCCTTCTGTTGTTGGACTACATCTTCCAGAAGTTCAAATCAGAATAGCAAGTGATGAGGCATAGTAAGAATTTCATCTAGTCTCTTGAGGACCACAGGTATATCACCACTGATCTAAACTACTGAAGATTTATGGAGTATTTGAATGCTTGCACTGTTTCTATTGTTAGCTTGATTGGTCTTAATTTTATGCGGGTTGCCATGTGAATTTTGGACATTTTTATGGGTTCAATTATGTAACTGATTTTCACCATTACCCAGCAAGAGAAAGCTCTGCTTCTTTTGTTGTTATTGTTGTTGTTGTTGTTGTTGTTGTTGCTGTTGTTGTTGTTGAGTCATTCAGTCATGTCCGACTCTTCGTGACCCCATGGACTAGAGCATGCCAGACCCTTTGGTCTTCCACTGCCTCCCAGAGTTTGGTCAAATTGTTTTTTCAATTTGTTGGTTGCATTGATGTTGGTTGCATTGATAACACCATCCAACCATCTCATTCTCTGCCGTCCTCTTTTCCTTTTCCTCCAATCTTTCCCAACATCAGGGACCTTTACAAGGACACCTCTCTCCTCATGAGGTGGCCAAAGTACTGGAGCCTCAGCTTCCAATGAACATCCAGGGTTGATTTATTTCAGGATGGATAGGTTTGACCTCCTTGCAGTCCAGGGGACTCTCAAGACTGTCCTCCAGCACCACCACTCAAAAGCATCAATTCTGCAGCAATCAGCCTTCTTTATAGTCCAGCTGTCACTTCCATACATCACTACTAGAAAAACCATAGCTTTGGCTATTTGGACCTAGCCGATTCATTAGCTCTGCAGCAACTTGTTCTTGTCCTCCGCTCGTCCTCAGTAGCATGCTGGGTGCCTTCCGATCTGAGGGGTTCATCTTGCAGTGTCATATCTTTTAGCCTGTTCATGGGCTTTCCTTGGCAGGGGAACTGGAGTGGCTTGCCAGTTCCTACTTCAGGTGGACCACATTTAGTCAAACTCTCTACTATGACCTACTATGGGATTGCTCATAGCTTCTCTGAGTTGCACAAGCCCCTTTGCCGCGATAAGGCAGTGATCCATTGAAGGGGTTGCTTCTCTACCCTTCTGCAATGTCTATTTTTTTTTTTAAAAAACTGTGTATTCATTGCATTTGCCCAATCAATACCATGTGTAACTTGCCCCTAAGTACACTGAACAGGATACAAAAATTGAAACTGGTGAATCCATGGACAGGTGATGGAGGAACTACAGCTTGCCCACAGACTACAAATGCAAGGCAGCCACAAGGCTACCTAGATAGACCATCACTTCCACAAAATCTCATAACTAGGGATTTCTGAACTTTTGGGTTTGCACTAAAGCACAGATGCACTAATGTTTCCTGTATATTGCCTGTATGTCAATAGGGCCATGCGAAGATTACCTCAGCTTCTTGGGACCATTATTGTGTTGGTCAATTCTGAATTCTTACTATGGCAGCATGGCTGGCAGTTTGGTTCTCTGTTAATTGTGACTGTTTTCAACACATCTAGGTCTCCAGAGACCAACATAGAGCACGCTGTGTGCTGACTTCCTTATTGTGGTTGCCAGGAACTGAGATCCTTGTGCAAATTGATTCTCTATAGTCTGCTAAGCGGTGCTGGAAATGACCTGTCAGAATAAGCAGATGTTCTGAACAAAACATAAACATGATAGGTTTCTAAGGCCACCTCTACACATGGCTTTAGTTCTCCTCTGTCATGCTGTCTGCATGATTCCAAGCTGAACAAATAAAACAAAGATCCTGTCCTTACAAGTTTGATTATTTAGTGTATGGGACACAGCTGTAGGGCAGTGTTGTGCAACTGTGTTCCTCCAGTGTTTTTTGATTTCATCACTCCTCCCCATTGGATATGCCTACTGATAGACCCAAATATCTAGAGCATTGGTTTTTCAATCTAGGGTAGCCCCAGGTGTTCTTGGACTGCAACTCACAGAAACCCCGTCCAGCACAGATGGTGGTGAGGATTTCTGAGAATTGCAGTCCAAGAGCACCAAGGTCACCCAAGGTTGAGAACCACTGATCGAAAGGGACAACAATGCCCACTCCCAGCCTTGTTAAAAAGGCAAATTTTGATTTTCGACTTTTACTCTGAGTGCTATTAAGTATGCACACATTTCAGTTAAACTCATTATCATCCTTACAAATCTGAATAACAGTCTTTAGGTCAAATTTGGTTTTCAGGCAAGCCCAATTGGGTTATGCTTCAAATGTACAGCCTCTTACACTGTGCTTCAGACGCTGCTGGGCTTTGGAAGCATTAAATGCCTGATCTGCAAATACCAACAAGCTAAAGTGATCAGCAGAAATAATAATCCCTATAAGAAGAATTAAAATGCATTTAGCCCTTATCAGACTCTTGCATTCTCTGCCATAGCAACTTGCTGGTTTCTATCCTGAATTCTGATGCCTTAGTTATAATTGACTTGAATGGATAAGGCTTTTGAGTGTTCATATTCATATTCATCCAGTTGATGACCAACATCAGAATCTGATCTAGAACTAAAACAGCTCCCTAGGATTTTGATATGAAGGCTACAGTGCTGAGGTGGGAACACTCCAGAGGGTTGTTGTGTTTTTCTGGGTTGCACAGGGCCCCAAAAAGCCATTTGTAGTCATTTGATTATTATCCTTTAAGATGCCCTAAGCATATCCTATCTCGCCTGATTTCGGAAGCTAAGCAAGGTCAGCCCTGGTTAGTACTTGGATGGGAGACCACCAGAGAATACCAGGTGCTGTGGATGCCTGGAGTAGGAACTGGCAATCCACTCCAGTATTCCTGCCAAGAAAATTCCATGGACATGGAGTCACGAAGAGTTGGTCATCACGACTGTAAACACACACACACACACACACACACACACACACACACACACACACACGTACATACTGTACACCCTGATATATTGAGTAACAAGTATTTAGTTTTAAACTTTATTTCTAAAAGTATTTTAAGGCATTGGAACATAACTTTTGAGAAATTACAGTATTTTGCTAATCCTAAGGAGCAAGGGAAGTGTTCTTTGATTTTTAAAACATGTATATATATATATATTGCATATTTATATGTATCAGAACTTGGCATTGAGAGGCACTAAAGTTGTTTCCCTAGTGTTCTCTTATTCTCTTAGTAACCACAGTGCAATGCATTAACAAGATGCAATGCAATGATTTACTTGTGCGATGGGAGCAATGATGACAGCAACAGGAACTTGGCTGCTAATTAGTAATGAATCGAGATGTACTGTTCTTTTTCTTTTTTTTAACACCAAACCATAAAATTATCCAGGAAGAATTATGGGAGTGGCTGCCTAAAAGTACCTAACTTTTTCCCCTCGCCTGGCACATGGCCTATCTCCCAGACTGCCTTGGGACTACAGTACTTCCTGTACAAAAGGAAACTGCCCCAGTGCTTCATGGGAGGTGCAGTTCTTCATATAAAGTTTAATGGGTAGCAAGATTACCATTCCCACCATAAAAAGCCCTTTGGCAGCTTCCCTTTGGCACCGAAAGTAAGCCTAAGCCCAAGGAAGCCCAAGATAGTGTGGAAGATGGTTCCATGTGAGCACCATATTGGTGCGTGTCGGTATCTGTGGGTAGGACCTCTTGGAATTCTGCCTGGGAAATTATTGGTGAATTCCGGGACTTCTGATTAGAAAGATCTGGTTAGAACACCCCTAGTTATGAGTAACACTGCAAGTTCCTTTTATAATGCAACCTCCTCAGCTTTCTATTTTTTTTTTCCAGAGAAGTGGGAGCTAAAAATGTTTCCCTGCCCTTTCACAGAAATGGCTTTGTAAAGCAAGACATTAGTGTGACAGAGCTCTCCTTGTTCTTCGGTGGAAGATGTTTATTGAAATTATTTAATGAATGTAGAATTTGTCTTGGAGATCAACATGCAGTTGGTTGCAGTTATAAATTTATTTTAATTCCCCATTAATTGAGAGACATTGTTACAGACTTAACAATTTCATATTCTTAGATATGGGAAGCTCCGATCCCTGGCTCATCCGGGGGTGGGGTGTGTTTGCCCACCAGTCCCGGACTTTTGGTGCCAAATCGGGCACCATCCATGTACTTTTGCCCAGGGATGGGAACCTTTAAAATGCAGCTCCCGCCCCACCCCTGTCTCTTCGGACAGCGAGTCAGCCCCGCCCACCCACCCTGGGAAAGAAGAATGAGTTTCACTGGTCGCTACGGGGCCAGATGGGATTTTTTGGCAGTTACTTGATTGGCCGGTAGTAGCCACATGTTTTCGCCCATCCCATTCTCTTTTTTGCGTGGGACTGGGAATTAATTTCCCTTCCATTGGTCACAATAACATTAGGCGGGTAGTGCAAGAATTAACGGTATTCAGGTAGGCCCGAGTAAGTCATCCTTAAGGTGCCAGGCAGCCCTCGTATAATGTTAAACATCACCCCTAAATCGAGGATTTAAACAAAGCAAGAATCTTAAAATCAGGCCATCACAAGGGCTGTGAGGGGCTAGCAGACTCACCTACCTGACATGATGCTGAACAGATGGCCAGCATCTGGCCAGGGGTGAAACTCCCTGAATACTAATTGATTGCTACAGGATAGTCCCCGGTCATTACTTGCTTGCACTACGTAACAGACCCCCAGGTTATAGCTGTGTTGGTTGAATTAAGTTGAATTGTTAATACATTGTATCCCAATTAACCCATAACAATTTGTCTCACCAATTATTTCTGGGGCTTGGGGGGGGGGGGAGAGAGAGAGAGAGAGATTGCAGCCTGTCATTCTTGCAGTGAGATTCCTATGTTCTCCTTCTCATCCTGTCATAGAAACCCCACCAGGAAATCTGATGGCATTTCTATACATTATGACTTGGAAAGTTGCAGAGAGCTAGAAATTTTTGGAGCATTCTCTACATCTATACTGTGAACTACATCTTGACGATATGTTTTCTCTCCCTAAATAAAATTAATTCTCCAGAAAACAGTGGAACTGAAGCATGTACTGTATCTCAATAAGGGCAATGAAAGATTATCTTGTTAGATACTCAAATAATGTTATGCATATTGAACAAGATGAAAGTGATATGCTTTCTAAATGAACCCTGGGCTTAGCAATGGTTGGGTTCTATTTTCCATTTCTTTTCCCATTAATGTTCAAGGTACTATAGGACCTAATGGCAAGCAACAAGTGTTTTTTCAATGATTACAGTGCACAGTCACAAAGGCACAAAAATAGTTGAGTGTCTCTCAATTAGTCATAATAAGCTTTTTATAAGAATGGCCTGCAGCAAAACATAAATTTGACTTTGATAAAATCAGTTTCATAACCAGAAATGACTTCATTTGGGTTCATAGTAATTAGCAAATCAAAACATTGATTTAATGACAATGTGCCACACATGTACTGCAGGATTAAATTTCCTCCCTTAATAAATCTTTAGTCATTCTGTTGTGGCAGGAAGATATGGGATCTGAATGCAGAAATGTGTCTTCACATTGAAAAAAAATGGCAATATCTTCATTTTACTAGTTACTGGAAGTTTCAACTGGTACATTGACCACACTGATCCAGATTCAAAACTATCAAATGTTGCTATGACTCGATCAAAGTTTTCTATTGTGATACAGTCCCCCCCCCCCGCCATTTCGCGGTTCAGGTCCCGTGGTCCTGCTACATTACGGGATCACAGTACCTGCACCACTGGGGGGCGGGGGGTGATCAGGTCGCTCCCCGCCACCCCCTGCCCCCTCTGAGAAGTGTCGGCGCCACCCGGGAGGGTGGCGGGCAGCCTTCGCATGGCTCCCCACCATCCCCCGACCCCTCCAAGGCTTGTCAGAGCCACCCCCGACCCCTCTGAGGTTTGTCAGAGCCGCCCGGGAGGGTGGCAGGGAGCCATCACATCGCTCCCCGCCACCCCCCGGGCACCCCTGAGAAGTCTTGGGACCGTGTGGGGGGCGGCGGCAGGGGCGTAATCCCCACTGAAATCCATTGAGTCAATGGATTTCAATGGAGAAATATTCCCCATTGGAAAGCATTGAGCCAATGTTTTCCAATGGGGAATTTTTTCTCTATTGAAATGCATTGGCAATGCATTTCAATGGAGACGGCCCGGACAAGAAGTCTCGGGCAGCACAGGCGGGTGGTGGTGGGAGGTCAGATCCCCCTGCCACCGCCGGCAAGCACCGCCCCAGGACTTCTCGGACAGGCGTGCGATCGCCCCCCGCTTCCGCATATCGCGGATTTTCATGGATCACAGGTGGGGTGGGTCCCTAACCCCCGCGATCAGCGGGGTTTTACTGTATGTGGCTTGAACGATATATATAGCTAGATAAACATTTTAATCTTCTCCCACAATGAAACTTCCGTGCACTTACAAATTATTGTCACTAAAAAACATGAAAGGGGCTGAAAATAAATGTGGAGATGGGAATGAACCACTAAATTTACTGAAAACCACCCTAGTGATGACATCATAACTCTTCCATTGATGTCAGTTATACAATAGGATTTCAACCAATACATGCCCTTACCTGGAAGTAACCAGGGATGTTGATAAGTCTACTGTTTGGCTCTAAGCAAGTCTGAGCTGAAGTCTTTCATACCAAGCACCAACTCATGAGTCCATGTTAAAAATAAGGTGTTTTTTTCCTCATGAAAAAAGTGAGGGAGGGTGGACTAGTCATGAGTCAAGTCAAGTGACTGGTGTGTCTTGTCAGTAGATATTGTGATTCAAGTCCCCAATGGGAATAAACATAATATTATGGTCAACTTGAAGCCATAGGTGAGATTGTGTTTTTATTTATTTATTTATTTATTTATACCCCACACTTCTGGATGTATAACCACTCTGGGTAGCTATAACCAATACAATTGATAATTAATTGGGTTCAAGTAAATGTAAGGTATGAAAACTGAAGTGTAGCAAGGGTTTATCTATGGCCTACACTGGGGCTTACACTAAAGTTGGTGCATTTACAGAATTTCAAAGTTAGCAACATATGAGCTTTTGTATAGTTTCATGATCATATAGGAATCGTGAGGGATTCCAATATACTTTCTTCAAAAAGAACAGTTACAACCAAGGGTGAACTTTTGCGTCCTCCAAAAAAAAAAAAAAAAAAAAAAACCTTCACAAGGCTGGGACATTAAAAACACACTTGTGATTGGGCTGGAATGTTGTAATTCAGACAGAGTTATGTAGTTCTTCCTTATCTCATTGTGGGGATCAATCATGCATGAGGGAGGAGAATCCTGATTAGTAACTTCCATCGTTTATGTTTTGCTGCCAAGTAGCCACGACCTGTTGGAAGTCATGGGGGGGGGGGGGTCACTATTATATTGTGAGTGATTTCATAAAACATGCACAGTGAGTAGCTATAGTGAGCTGTTTTGAATAGTAGGAAAGTATACCTTTGTCAAAGTCTGTTTAACTTTCTGCCAAGTTATTTTCCTAACATGCCATATCCCTTCCCTAGCTACTCTCTGCTTTACAGGTACAAATGATAGTGATCAGCAGCACCCTCCCTTCCACTTCCCATCATGGAAGCTTTGAAATTTGGATTTCTATTGGGAATAAAGCCAAAGTTACTTCTGCCATCTTTGCACCAAGTTTTGTTTTAATTAGCAAATAGGGACAAATTATTCGTTTCGGAAGCAGCATGATCCAAAATGACCCATGTGAGCCCCTGTGCTGTTTGGAAGACTTGAAATACAAGCAGCTAATCACTTACCTTAGTGCATGGTCGTTTTGGGCTAAAGTCCAACCAGGAAGAAGTCTCCTTACATCATCTGTCCTCCCTGGCATTGGCCAATCAGGAGCTGTGCAGGGAAATGCATCATCCCACCTCCTTGTCTGGCTGGCCAGCGCCAGAGAGAAGGACAGATGACACCAGAAGACTACTTCCTGGTTGGACATTAGACTGATACAAGCATGCAGGAAGGAACAGTAAATGATTGGCTGCTTGCATTTCAAGGCTTCCAAACAGCACCGGGGCTCACATGGGTCATTCTGGAACATACTGCTTTCCAAATGAATAGGCCATCTCTATTAGCAAAGCAAAACTGCAGAAGATTGTAGTCACAAATCTCCAGCCTCATATGCTGTATATCTAATACGGTCCTAAGACACGTCAAGTTTCATGACTCTGTGAGCTTGATCAGAGCTTGGTCTAAAATTCATTGAAGTAACTGATGAGTTTTAATCATGGATATAACTGGGTTTGGGAGTTAACTCATTTTATCATTGTTCTACTTTTATTTCCTATCTCATCTCATTTTCCTCCCATGACCTTTCCCTTTCTCTTTAATTTTACTTCTGAAAAAGCAAAGAAACCTTACCTCAGAGAACTTTTCTTGTCTAATGATGGGAGAACTAAAATCCCATAAATGCTTGGGATGAAGCTTCCCTGGTGTTCTGGACAGTAGGAGGACATAATGTTGGCAGCAAAGCATGATGGCTATGCTGCTGTTGTTTTGTTTCATTAAAGACAAAAGCAGAAGTGAGTCAGTCAGTCAATAAGAACAATATTAAATGCAGTGGTCACAGTAGCTGTCATTTGGTATTACATTAAAGCACTAAAAAGAGATTCTGCATGGTACAAAAAGGCTGAAAAAGCACATGAAGATGACAAGGCTAGAGGAAACTGTCTGCATTATAGGCTGAGCTGGTTTATGACTGTCTAAAAGACTCTAAATGAATCTAATTGGGGAGGTATAGGATGTAGGAAGGAAAGTGAAAGGATGCATTATCCTTCTCTTCCTATTTATTGAATAGAGAGTGTGCTACTGCACTGAATGGCCGTGTGCTCTTTTTTTTTTTTTTAGTTGAGAATGACTTCAGTTGACTAGAATTTCAAATTAAATTAATAGGGGAAAGTAGTGTAAAGTGGACAGGCTGCTCCCTTCCTGCATCCTCTTCTTGGCAGAAAGGACAGGAAAAGATTTTTTGAACATTCAGGTGGGCTTTCAGCGATTGATCGAGTACTAAGGAGGATGGCCTTTGTTAACTGGTGAGAGTCATATTTTCTTTGAGAATGTGTTTGCAAATTGCATTTTTAGTTTTGCCGGGGCTAATATGCAACTACTCTAAAAGTCACCACAATAATAGTTTGCTTCTGGCCCACCTTTGTATAAGAGTTTGCTTAGGAGTTTGATCTTAAGTTCTGATGAAACCATGGTCATCTTGTAGTCATGCCCTAGTTGCCCAGAGGAGAAAATATGTTCTCTCTCTAAATTATCAGGATTTCTTTTTACTAGGGCTGATATGAAATACCTCCTCGGCATTCCTTATTCTGTTTACAGGAAGTAATTTCCTCTCTTTTTCTTTTCTTTCCCCTCTCACTGTGTTTTTGTGTGTGGGAGAGATTTCATCGGTTAGGGGGCAGTAAAATTAATCAACAGGTTTTGTAAAAGGAAACTTATCACGACAGCTAGCAGCCAGGATTATTTTTTAATACTTTTGATTACTGCAAGTACAATCTGGGAGATAGAGTAAATATAAAACTACTCAAACCAACCCACATACACTCTTCAAAGCTCTGCATTGAAACGACTGGCTTTTGAGCTTTGAGATATATGATACAACTATAATTCTTGTATTACTCCAAAATAACTGCAGTCGTTTATGGACTATGACCAGGGCCAGTAGTAGTAGTTGTTTGGGATGAGGTGTGGGGATGGGACTTCCAGGATAGGATGAATTAAAAGCAACAACACAACACAGGATCTTACAAGCATTTTTGAATTCTTTTGTCTCATTCTTAAAGAGATCCTGTAGTGCTAATCATTCATTGGAAAGAGTGAGAGGAACCGCGTTTCCCTCATTCTTCACTTTTTTTCACCCCAAGTAGGTAATATCTCCTCACAGTCATGGGTTCTTCCCCACTATTTTCTCTCCCTCTCCTTACCTGTGAGTCTACTCGCCTAAGAAAACGGAGAGAAACTGGTGCACAATGCACATCCCAAATGAAATGTGCTCAGTATAGCACAAGTTGCACCTTACATGGCTCCTCATGTAAATAAGGTATCTAATTTGTTGCTGATAACATCCTAGACATTTTGATGCAGCAGCAATGGTAGTTTCTAACAAAAACGTTCTTTTAAACAAGGACAGCACCATTGCTAGCCTGAGTAACCTCTGTTTGCTAAACTATAGTAGATATAACTGTAAATCTAAGAATTTCACCCACCCTTTTTCAGAATGGTGCATTTGGACTATTGAGCTTTAGCTACTAGCGCAGCTTCCAAAAATGGAGTCTACATGGGGAATTCTTTTTGTCAGCAACTAAACCCCTTCCCAAACCTGAGAGCTGATGGACTGAAGGGAGAATTTAGTTCTGTTTGACTTTTTAACCAATGTTATCTTCTTACATGTCCTCTCCTGGCCTTATCAATATTGCTGCCATAAAAAGGGACAGCATTTTCCTTTTATGACAGTGTCCGTCATAAACATTATCGGTCATCCAAATATTTCTGTCTGCATATGACCTAGTTGTAAATAGGATGCATAATCTATCCCCAGGCATGTTGTATTTAAATTGTGAAATAAATTAAAGCCACAAGAATCCTGTTATCAAAATGCTAACAACTAGGAAGGCAACTGGGAAGCTTTGAAGTTCAAGCAGAGATAAGGCAGCTTTCCTTTCCCAGTTTAGTTAGGTTAAATCTCCACATTCATTGATGGTCTAAGCAACAGCTTGGCTTTGAGATTAAATATATCATCAACAATTTTATTAGACTCACAAGAGACATGCAGTAAATTACTTCTAGTGGACTTTGTTTCAAATCACAGCTTCCCATCTTTTTCTAATTACCGGTTGCTAACGCCAGTGTGTTGACAGAGCATAAGATATTAAAGTGCTGTTCTTGCCATGGTTTGCTTTATAATTACCATGTCTTATAGATGATCAAGTTGCACTGAACAGACAATATCTTATTTTCAATATAGCTTGTATACACATGTTTGGGTGGGTTTCATAAAGATGAAACTGAACAGATTTCTAGAAACCTGTACCATAATTTACATCTGCCAAACCAGGCAGACTTCAGATGTTTCTTTTAAGAAGAATGAATGTGATAACTTGCTGAAGCTAGGTATACCAATTGGTGATAAGATGATGATCCTGAACACAGTGAACCATTCTAGCACTGGTCAGTTGTAGATGGCTTGAGAAAATGGTTATATCCATTTTTCTTTAAAATAACTTTTTAAGCTAGATCCATTGATGTAGGACAAAGAACATGCTCAGTGCTTCATATTGGTGATTATATACAGCATAAAAGAAAGAAAATGTCTATAGTTCTGTAGAACAGGTAGTACCTCTTTAGAATTTCATCCCAGTCAGACTTTATGATGAGTAGCCAACTCTAGCATAAATGACTAGACCTCTATTTCAAACTTAAGGTTTTATGCAAGAACAGTGACAAAAAAACAGGGTAGCTGGCAATAAAATTTAAAACATTTTTTTAAAAAAATCACATTACAGTAGTCTGCTAAGTAAAGAACAGGTAAGCATTTCTTGTATTGTTCTTCTCCAACTGCAGTGCTTCAACAGAAAAAACATAATTTTAATTTTTTTTAACTTTAGGTTCTCTTTCTTTTATTTTCACATGTGCCTGTGCGCACATGTGCGTGCACACGCACACACACATGAAAGCTTCTTTTAGGTCATTCATTTTGTGTTTCATGTTTTTTCTGGCACTTCAAAAACCCAAAGAAAGCTTTACAATGACTTGAAAAAGGCAAGGGCAAGGCAACAAAGATTCAATCTACTTCAAAAGCAGGCAATAGTATATGAGAAAGAAAAATAATAAGCAGACATATGCAGGAACTAGTTTATATTGCCATATTTTCATACAGCTCAGTGGCATGCTGGCACAGTCACAAAATCTCCGATTTCTCTTCATTTAAACAAAATGAATTGATAAATTAAAAAATTAATTAGCAACCACACACCCACATACATGGAAGGAATGGCAACACACAACGCACGCACGCACACGCACACACACACACACACACACACACACACAGAGAGAGAGAGAGAGAGAGAGAGAGAGAGAGAGAGAGAGAAACCTCTCCCAAGAACCAGTAAAAGCAAAGAAACAAAGCCAAAACAAACAAACCCACAATGAAATTATGTGCAACAAAAATTACTCAACTACTACAACATTTCTGCCTCCTCCAGCACCCCTGAAGTCTTCTCAGTAGGCAGTAGCAGATAGGCCACTCAAGCAGAAAAAGTAATCTAAACAGATAGAAAGGACTCAAGGAGAAAGGGGAACCCCCAAAGAAATCAGTGACGAGAATCCAAAAACTAATCTCAACAATGCAAGCTGTTTTGCACCAGCAAAAATAATCCAAAGAA
This sequence comes from Phrynocephalus versicolor, assembly GCA_023846285.1. Lineage (NCBI taxonomy): Eukaryota > Metazoa > Chordata > Lepidosauria > Squamata > Agamidae > Phrynocephalus > Phrynocephalus versicolor. Next base: position 45,497,553 of record JAHTLZ010000237.1, on the reverse strand, counting down.
GTGGGGGGGGGACCCTTCTCTCAAAATTATAACAAAAAAGTAAAATGGAAAATAGGGAGAAAGAGAGAAAGAAAGGGAAAGGATCCAAGATCGATTCAAGCAGGCAGCAATCCAAGATGGACACCAGACGTTTAGCATACAGTGATTCAATGATATCTTGGAGCCTTTTCACACGACCCCTAAGATCCGCTGGCCAATTAAATTTGGACCATAGATATTGGGGGTTTGTCGCTGTTCCTGTGTTCCCACCCCCTCCGCACTCCTGGCTGCTGTCTGCGTGAGGGGAGGGAGAAAAAAAAGAAAGAAAAGAATGCCGACTCACCTCCGTTCTGCCATCTCACTCTGCTCAGCAGCATTCCAGTCTCTTAAGTATCTCTTAAAGGGGCGGCCAGCAAAAAAACAGCAACGAGGAGAGCCCGGCACTCACTATGTTACATCTGCATCAGGAATTTTTCAGCCCCCGGAGAGCAGGTACTTGAAAAGTGTGCTGGAATGCACTTAGGTGGGCATGGTCTCACTTAATTTTTTGTAAACTCCGGAGCTGGTGGGGAAACAATTTTAAACTCTGGATCTGGGAGCCATTTGCCGCAGATTTTAGGGGTCGTGTGAAAAGGCCCTTGGGCAGCCAGAGCCACTAATGTGGCTGTATTACAGCACATGAATAAACAGTTAGAAATCCTCTGTAAAGAGAAGGAAATTGCAATATTTCGGACACATAATGCGCAATAAGAAATACCATCTGCTGCAAGTTATCCTTCAAGGGAAAATAGATGGGAAGCATGGCCCAAGGTGTAGAAGAACATTCTTGCTGAAGAACTTAAACCAATGGTCCTCAGTGAGTACAGCTACTCTGTTTAGAACAGCCTTAGATAGAAACCAGTTCAGGCCTTCTATCAGGACACGGCACTTGAAGAAGAAGAAGAAGATTCAATAACTGAACCAAACGCACCAAATTTCAGTTCCCCTGGGCATTCTGGTTAGCTGCTGATGGCACTCATGACTCACTATTTGATGAAAAGTATATCAGGTCATTTGATATGCAAAGGGCCCATGTAAAACTTACTTAAAGGGGGGGGGTTTCAATAAATAAACAGAAATGTTCATGTATTCCTCATTCATAAACATAAATAATTTATGCTCTAGAGACTATTGGCAGCCACTAATGAGAATGAAATACATGGAAGAAAGACTCTTTTTTATTTTGGGATTTTTTTTCCAAACATGAGACACATCTCCAGGCACAACCTGCCTAACCGTTAAAGCTAAGGGCATCCATAGAATGATCTCTGACTATGATCTTGAATTTAATTAGAAATCAATGAGCGGTAGATGGTGAGTCTGAAAACAAATCACTCAAAAATCTTAAAGGATGAATCCCTCATCTGGTAGCACTGAATAGATATGGAGACAGAAAAGAGGTAAATTCTCAAAGCAGTGCTCATAAAGAAAAGAAAAGAAATGCTCAGTGTCCAATATATTTCAACACATGGAAATGTATGAACAAAGAGACTCCATTTGTTATGACAATTCAGTACAGTATTATGTCCTAAAGCTAATCAAACCCACCACGCTCTGTCACACTTTCTTCTGAACAATGTGAACCACAGAGAAGGTACAATTCTAACTGAATTATCCCAGTTTATGAGATGCATCAGCGCACTTCCACCTCAAAATACCTGAATTTTTTCTCCCCCCCCCCCCCAATTGAAGGAATCCAGCAACCTTTCTTTTTTACATCAGATAGTATGCTTGCAGAAGATAAAGTAGTATTTAATAGTTAATTTTCTGTTTGACCGAAAGAAAAGCACACACTTCTCATTTTACTGATGAGATTCAACATAAAGTATTCATCAGACAAGGAAAGAAATATCTTATTCTACATTTCTCTCTTAGTCTTTTCTCTCTTAATATTCCATTTGCTCTGAAGCAAAAAAATCCATTCCAACCTAGGCACCTATATTAGATTTCCCCCCCCCATCCTTCCCTTCCCTTTTAATGACTTAGGAGACTTCTTAAAGCAATTTTTGATGGTGGTTGCAGGGGAGAGGAGAGAAAAGAAAATTGTGATACATATATGGGAAAATGGTGGTTGAAATCCTGTTGCAGGATACAGCTTGTGTACCTTGATTTGGCCAACAAGGATGATGTCCAACACATGATAGCATTATTGCCTATTTTGTTTGAATTTAAAATTTCCCATCTTTTGGGTTCTGATGATTCTTAGCAATTTCTTTAGCTCTGGGGGCTCCTTTGAGGGCCTTACAAGTGAGAGGAGGAAGACCTTCCACATCAGAAAATCACAAGTGGTTAGACACACCTGACAGATGGTCATCCAATCTTTGAAAAAATCCATCAAGGAATAGAATCATATAATCATAGAGTTGGAAGAGACCTCAAAGGCCATCCAGTCCAACTCCCTGCCACGCAGGAACCCCCATCACAGGATTCCCAACAGATGGCCATCCAGCCTCTGCTTAAAAACCTCCAAAGAAAGAGACTCCATTACCCTCCACTGCCGAACAGCTCAAATGGAATCTCTTTTCCTGTCGTTTGAAACCATTGCCCCACGCCCTAGTCTCTGAAGACACGGAAAACAATATGATATCCTTTCAAATATTTAAACATAGCTATCATATCCCCTCTCAGCCTTCTTTTTGTAAGGCTAAACCAGGGGTGTCCAAACTTTTTGCAAGGAGGGCCAGATTTGGTGAGATGAAAATGTGTGGAGCCGACCATTCAGCCACATTTGGCCCCCGTGCCGGACTTTGGACAAGACTCTATAGCATGCAAGGAGGCGGGGAGGATGCTGCAGCAATGGAGCTGGGGGTGGGTAAGCTGGACAGGTGGCTGGGGGAAATGGACAGAGGCAGGCAAACCATAAAACTGCAAGCTAACACCTCCATCCAGTATGGGGAGGGGCCAGCTGGTGGGGATGCATGACAGGCTGAGCCAGTGGAGAGAGGAAACCATGGACTACTCAGAATTTGAAAATGGGATGCATTTGGCCCCCAGGCCTATTTATTTTTTGTACTGCATCGTGTTATTTTAACTTGTAACCGCCCAGAGTTCCAGATTGGAATGTGGGCGGTGTAAAAATGAAACAAACAAACAAACAAACAAACAAACAAACAAACAAACAAACATTCCCAGCTCCCTAAGCCATTCCTCATAAGACATTTCTTCAAGACCTTCAACCATTCTGGTCGCCCTCCTCTGTACCTGCTTGAGGCTGTCAACATCCTTTTTAAATTGAAGTGCACAGAAATGGACACAGTACTTCAGGTGGGGTCTGACCAGAGCAGAATAGAGTGGTTATATCAATTCCCTTGATCTAGTCACTATGGTTCTGTTGATGCAACCAAGAATTGCATTTGCTTTCCTGGCCGCCACCTCACACTGCTGATTCATGTTCAATTGTGGGTCTACCCAGACTCCCAGATCCCTTTCACAGGTACTATTTTCCAGTCAGGTATCTCCCCATCCTATATCTCATCCTATATCTGTGCAATTCATTCTTTTTACCTAGATGCAGCACCCTATATTCCTCTCTGTTGAACCCTTTCCATTAGCTTTGGCCCAGCACTCTTATCTCTCAAGGTCATTTTGGATTTTCATCCTACCCTCTAGGGCAGTGATGGTGAACCTTTTAGAGACCGAGTGCCCAAACTGCAATTCAGAACCCACTAATTTTTTCGCAAAGTGCCAATACAGCAATTTAACCTCAATACAGGTGGCTGTGAAGGGGCGATGTCGGGTGCCCACAGAAAGGGCTCTGAGTGCCACCTTTGGCACCTGTGCCATAGGTTCGCCAACACTGCTCTAGGGAATTAGGAACCCCTCCCAATTTGGTATCATCTGCAAATTTGAATAGCATACTCTCTATTCCTTCCTCCAAGTCATTAATAAAGATATTGAACAGCACTGGGCCCAGAACAGAACCCTGGGGCACCCCAATGGTCACATCTCTCCAAGGTGAAGAGAGGCCAATTGAGTTCAATCAGTCAACCAATTACAAATCCACCTAACAGTAGCACCGTCTATCCCACCGCCTTGTGAGAGAGTGTGTTCTGTGGCTGAAGCACTCTTACTGGCAAGAAGGTTGTCCTAATGTTGAGCTGAAATATCATCCACATTCATAGGTTCAGATCCTACATTCTAAAGGAGGGAAAAAGCTCACTCTATGTGACAGGCCTTTCAGTGTTTGAAGACACCTATCAGGTCACTTTTCAACCTTCTCTTCCCTGGGCTAACAAACCCAGTCCCTTCAGCAATTCCTCATAGAGATTTATTTCCAGACTCTTTACCATCCTTGCTGCCTTCATCAGCATACAGTCTAACTTGGCAGTATCTCTCTTGGTAGATTTCACCTGAGGAGTATGACCAGAAGACCTTCAGCCTGCTCAGTCTTCTGTTTGTCTAATAACTATTGCTAAGGGGCCATGCCAAGGCCTATTCTCTCCTTCCTTATGTTTCTTGATCTTTAAACCAGATTGGATGGTCTGTACTGGAAGATACCTTCTGAGTATTGTCATTTATAAAATGGCCACTCGATGCCAAGAAAAAAATGTGTCAACATTTCATGCATACAATTCTTCTAAAATTTCATGCTGACCCCATCCAATCCTCAGGGAATGATGTGAGAAGAGAATGTCAGTCAATTCTGGTTCAAGGGCTGTAAGGCAGTTACTTCACGTCCTTCCTCGTTTTGAGATTACGTTCATTTTGTGATAACGTTGTTCCCGGTCATGTGGTCTTCTCCCGGTTTCATGCCTTCTCCCTTCTGAGATGCATTGTTTACGCCATTGGGATTGTACTGGAGAATGCAACTTCACACTCCTGCCATTAGATGGAGAATGCGTACGTTGCGTGACAAGCGTTACTTCACGGGCACTTGTCTCAAAACAAGAACTGAGACAAGAGAGTTCCCGAGGACAGGAAAAGGTATGGCTCATCACACTCTGTTACCAGTTCAGGGGGCGTGGTCAGGATGAGATTCCACTGTCACGCAATGGACGTGGAGTAACCTTTTTTCATGCCGGTCCCAAGCGGGACAGCGAACCACGATGAGAGAAACATGAAGTAATACTCTATGTAGGATACAGAGAAGGAATAGGCATGCTTTTGATACAGGGAGTTGGGTAACTATGTTTAACTTTCTTTGTTTACATTGCACTGATCTGTATTGCCAAAGACAAAAGCCACTTTGATTTTAGTCTTCTCATTTCTGTGGCAGTGTTGAGGCAGTGTTTTATCAAAGCATACAACAATGAATGCAGTTGTTAACAACATAATCAAAGATTTTATTTCCTTGATTGCAGTCATAGTCCTCCAAGTGACAATTGTATTGACCATAATGCTAAATAGCACTACAACATGTTTAAAGCTCAGCAGTGTTGTTTTAGGAGCATGTCACCTGCTGCAGGCTGGAGCCATTATTGCAGAAGATATTAAAATTGTTCACCAGCTATATAAATTTCTTATGTTATTCATAAACATAAATGAAGGCATAGTACTAATTTTTGTTTCTATTTTATGTTAAAGTCCTCTTTTGGTACTATTGACTATGACCTTATACTTTTAGAAACAGTTCAATTAATTGCTTCCCTGAACATCATTTGATAGAGGGAAACAGCACTCATAATCTCTTATCCCAGCTAATTTCCATAATCCTTTTTGCCATCTAAAACATAATAGAAAATAAATAAACAAGTTATCTAGTTGCTTAGTACCCTCTTTTCTCCTCTCATAGAGACATTGTGCTATTTTTAAAGAATGATTTATCCTCCAGATGAATGCCAGTCTTTTAATTACTTTAGAGGAAGCTTAACTGAGATATGAATAATCCAGTTTGAGAGAGAGAGGGGAGAGAGGAGAGAGAGAGAGAGAGAGAGAGAGACCATTCTGTTTCTCTGGCATTCATTGTTGGGTGGGTGTATTTTGTTTGTTTGTTTGTTTGTTTGTTTGTTTGTTTGTTTGTTTGTTTGTTTGTTTGTTTATTGACTTTTATACCGCCCATGTAGACCTAGGGCTACTCTGGGCAGTTTACAACATGTGATAATGTAACAATTAAACAAAGGAATACATTTTAAAAACCAAAATACAAGGTACATAATAAAATAAAATATACATAACTCGACAGTACTTCCATTCATGAATAAGTACTTCCATTCATGAATAAGTGCATCAGATGGCCTGAAATATATAAGACAATTCTGTTTGCTAAAGGCAAGAGAAATTTCTGCACAGCTTCAGATGTCTCTTTATTTGGAGAGTACTTTTCCTTCTTTTGATTGTAGGCTTGTGACCAGCTGTTGCAGGATAATATGTTCACATTTTAAACATGATTTAGGCTGTAGAACCTCCTTCCAATGGACCCTTCATTGGCCCCTCTCTTTGTTGCTCTGCTGGCAGACAAAGGCCGCGGTCCTACCAGCGTTTTCTGCAGTTTCCCGGTGGCAAACTGTGCAGAAAAAGATCATCGGCTAACTGTGAAGAGAAGTAAATTCTGGTCCCAGCCGACCACGCCCCTGGAACAGCAGTTTCAGCGAAGTTTCCTAAACTGCTGCTAGGGGCTGGATTTAGAAACTTCGCTCGAAAATGCTCACTTATTTGCTTCTGTAACCATGACAGGACCCCAAAAATACACAGTAAAATCTGTTGTTCCCCCTTTTCGGCAGCTTCCCGAGGTTAAACACCATGGAGGCTTGGAAAGTAGAGCTGGAAAGAAGGGGAAAATGTGAAGTAGACAGGTAGAGAAGGAACCAGAATAGGAAAATACGACGCAGAAGAGAGGACACTGACTGCACATTAAAAACCATGTGACCGCCTGAAAAAAACACCCATGAAATTTATATATGCAGAAAACTATGGTAAGACCGCAACCAAATATATTTTTATTTAGGTGAGTTTTTTGCAATTGACTGGCTTTTAATTCTCTCTGTCTCTGTCTCTCTCTCTCTCCCTCCCTCCCTCCCCCCCTCTCTCTCTCTGTGTGTGTGTGTGTGTGTGTTTGTGTGTGTGTGTGAGAGAGAGAGAGAAAGAGGCTTCTTAAATTGAGTTGCGATGCTGAAATTTCTTTAATTCTATTTTCACATTATAGTTATTATTTCTATTTTATTTGTATCTATTTTTTTAATCTTGCTGTGAACCCCCTTTCCATTTGGGGACAAAGGTGAACTGTAAATGAAAATACATGATAAATAATTAAATACCAGGATCCTGTTGGTCCTCATGCCATTTGCACGCATAAATCACCACGGTTAATTGTAGCAAATTGATGAGATATTGGAGCATACCTTGGTTGTACACTCAGATACATGACCAGACATGTAAGTGAGACATACTCCAGTGCCTTGTACACAAGTAGCTATATTAAACCAGGCAAACCTTGAGCAACAACCAATTAAGCTCCAGGCCATAGGTTCCTTCTCTGTTGCTGAATTCATTGGCTAGAGTCCTATCTGAGATCTGATCTGACTGGTTTAAGTTTTATATGTGAAACACTTCTATTAGATAGGGCAGATGGTATCTGCCAGCCTCATTAAACAGTTGGCAAGATTGGCAAACCAGCAGAAGATCCATTGCAACCCGCTGGCCTTGCTATTCCTTTCTATTCCTGCCTGTTCCTCTACTGCTAGAGGTCAAACAATGACAGGAACAAAAGGGCAGAATCAGCTGCCTTAACTTGCTTTGCCTGCCCTTTCTAAGCATTGGTGCAGATTAGATCTATTAAAAAGAGGGAGAGAAATGCATAGGGGTGAGAAGACCTAAAAAAAGTGGGCTTACTCTGAGAAGATGGCCCACTGAGTGCACATTGGCCAAGGACACCCTAAACCTCGGGGTGACTGTCAGTGCAGATTTCCTTTGGTGCTGAGGATAACCCATAAATAGCTGAGCTCTCTCTTACAAATCTGGTTGGATAGCTCGGTGCTTTAGGTATCTAAGCTGTAGTGCCAAAGCTTGGGAGTTCAGTTCCCCACTGTGGCTGCTTTTACACGACCCCTAAAATCCGAGGCAAAGGGCTCCCAGATGCAGAGCTTAAAATTGTTTTCCCACCAGCTGCAGACTTTAAACAAAATAAAGTACCACCATGCCCACCTAAGTGTGCCCCAGCGCACTTTAGAAGTACCTGGTTTCCGGAGGTAAAAAAATTTCTGATGCAGATTGTAAAGCTGTGGATGCCGGCCTCCCCTCGCCTTCTGTTTGTTTTTTTTTGTCCCTGCCGCCCCTTTAAGAGACAGGAATCCGTATGGGGCTGCTCTGGATGGCAGTGAGTCTGCATTCTTTTCTCCCTTTTTTTCCTCCCTCCCCTCACCGCAGACAGAAGCAATGAAGTGCGGAAGAGTGGGAACACAGGAAGAGGAACAAACTCCATGATCTCTGGTCCGAATTTAAGTTTTCAGCGGATTTTAGAGGTCGTGAAAAAGCGCCCTGTGTTTCCTGTGAATTGAGTTGGCCTGCGTGGCTTTGGGCAAGCTGCACGGTCCCAGGATGCCCCCAGAAGAAAACCCAGAAAAGGGTCATCAGAAGTCAGAAGGCACTTGAAGGCACCGTATTACAGTCTGGCTGCCGCATCCAAGATCTACTGAAGCTTTTTATTGATTCCAATAGCAACATGGTGCAGAATATGTTACAATAATTCTTACAGACCTATGCTATCACAGGAATGTTCATGCATCTTATGAAAATACATCAACGTATCTGGATCCTTCCATCTCAAAACAACAAGTGGTCATGAGCAAGCAGGGATTTCAATGGCTGAAAGCAATTTGCAACCAGAGTAGGCCCATTAAATCAATGGAACGTGTAAAGGATTTGACTCACCAAATCCCCATTGAGTCACTGGCATACTTTCGTGGGAGTGGCTACCGCTTGTGTAATTAATTACCAGTGAAATATCTGTAATTGAAGGCATAACACCATTAGCAAAAAGGTAAAGTCCCCCCCCACTTGCATGCTTCTCGTTTCCGCCTCTAGAGGCAGTGCTCATCTCTGTTTTTAAGGTAAAGAGCCAGTGTTGTGGAAATCCATAGCCATGTGGCCAGCATGGCTGGACACATTTCTGTACACGGAACACTGTTTACCTTCCCACTTTTTACAGCAGTACCTATTTATCTACTTGCATTTACATTCTTTTGAACTCCTAACCCCATTACAGTTTCCATAATCTATCTTATCTGTTGATACATTATATTGAAAGGTTTTCACAAAGAAAATAAACAACGAAGTGGCTTAATGCTGATTTTTCATAACTTCATTTTACTGCTACTGCCTGCTTAAAATTACTTACAGATGCTTTAGATCAGTGCTGAACAAGCCAGAGTGTTCAACAAAGGCTGACACTCTGTTTTTGTCATTTGTTTAAATAGGCCATTCATTCATTTGAGCCATGAAGTCAAGTAAAACAGGAGCCAATTTTAGAAGTGACCTTGTCCTTGCCATGATTTCAAATGATGGTGTGAAAACGCTTGAAATATGATATGCTAGACAAAAAAAGAACAGAATATATGGAAGGCACTTTGTTCCCTTAATTACAAAAGCCCACATTCTGGGCGATTTCCCAGCAGAAGAAGAAATGAATGAAACATCATTCTTTCCGACAACGGTTATGGTTTCGTCTTGTCTTGTTCAAAGGGTCAGCATTTCCCCTTTTAAATTTCCTCTCTTTCTTGCCACACATTCCCCCTTTTAAAGTAAAACAATCCCTTTTGTAAAAGCACAATTCTATGGGTAGATTTTTTTAATTGCAAAACTTAAATCTTTCCACATCAGGCATCGAGCTACATGAAGTGCTGGTGGCTACATGCTTGTCATGATTATCCAAGGTCCTTCTTGGAAGAAAGAGGGATCTTTGGGTCTAGCAGACACAACAGCACCCCAACCTCTCCCCAAACACCTTGCTCTGGGATCAACCACTGACCGTAGTGCTTTCAGCAGTAGATCTACAATATGCCTCTGAAGTTTTGGTAATGGCCATTGATGTGCCATTACCGGGAGAGGGCACATCGAGGTGGAATCATCTCCAGTCCTCTCTGCTGCTGGAGCTGTAGGCAAAGCTGTCAACCAAAGGCTGTCTCAGCAGGGGTGAGGACTGCTCTGACAGTCCCTGTGAGAAGTTATTGCCATCATCTCCTCAACTAAGCAAAGCAAGAACTGTGGTAGTCAAAGCAACAATGAAATCTTTGGAACATATGAGGGACCTTTGCCTAATTAATGCCAATTGCCTGTCCCTTCTCTGCTTCTGTAGCAGCCTGAGGAGCCTATGAAGTGCTCCCTGCTTTTGTTGTCTGAACCTTCTTAAAGGGCCTTGATATGTGAGCTTTTCATCATCTACCAATAACAGAACTTCCAGTTGGCCTGGGCCTTAGGGAGTTAAAAATGGACCCTTTTGCTTATTAACAGCATTGTAACTAAGCTGGAGCAACAGGGGGATAGTCAAGTGTGCATAGATCTAGAGGTGTATCTTTAGGTTTGGAAAAATAAACAGCAACACTGCATGACTTTAATTTCTTTTTCCTGAAAGCATACATTTTCCCTTTCTTTTGGTGGGGATAGAAAAGAAGAAACCATTCTCGCTCTAGCTTCACTGCCAGATGGGCGGTATAAAAAAATCAATCAATCAATCAATCAATCAATCAATCAATCAATCAATCAATCAATCAATTTGCACACCCAGCAACCAGGCAAGATCAGGGGAATGGGGAAGAAGACTTTAGCTTTCCTTGCATCCTAGCCATTTAACCAGAACCTTTGGAATAAGGTGGGGGTGGGGGTAAAAAAATGTCTTTGTAACTGCAGTAATACTTTGGTTTATGAGTACCTTGGTCTACAAGTGTTCTGAAAGATGAGCAAACATTTCTTAGAAATGTTACCTCACTCAACAAGCAATGTCTTGCAATCCGAGCACTGGAGTATGTCACATGGTGCTGTCACCCCCCTCTCCAAAGCAGCCTCCTCTGCGGGGCCTCTCACTGCTGCCACCACTGCTACTGCTTCTGCTACCGCCATCACCCCCACCTCTACAGGGTCTCTTACCTCCACTGCTGCTGTCACTTCCTCAGCAAAGTCACTTTGGAGGGTGATGGTGGTGGCAGTGGCAAGTGGCTCCAGTTTTCATTATTTCTTATGGGCAAATTCGCTTTGATATACAAGTGCTTTGGTTTACAAGCATATTTCTGGAACAAAATATGCTCATAAACCAAGGAATTATTGTATATAGTTTGATTTGTGTTGCAATCAATAAAAAGGAGAAATGGGGATGAAGTGAAAAATGAATTGTACAGTGGACCCTTGTATAACAAACAGCTTGTATAACATAAAATTTGTACAACATAAAAAATTCCGGAGATAGAGGAAATTTGCTTAACATAATAGCCTATGGGGAAAATCCATACAACATAAAAATGGGATTACTCCATTTTCAATGCATTCCTATTGGAATTTGTATAAAGGAAAATTTGCTTAACATAATTTCATTTGGAATGAATTAATTCGTTTATGCAAGGCACCACTGTATTTTTATGACCATGGCCAACTTGTCAAAATTAATCTATCCATATCCATGGCAAATAGAGTTTCCTAATGAATACAAATTGACAATTTTTAAACAATTTTTGATTTCTCAATTCATCAGGCTAAAAAATATTCTCAAAGCTCCTAGAGACACCAAACCTGGAGGGATGCAGTCCCTAATTCTCCTCTACAATCTTTCCAATTTTGGTAGAGATTTGATTTTGATGTCTAGTTATGTACCTCCAAATAATGGTCCCCAGGAAAGTTTTCCCCAGGCACCTAGGGACTCCAAACTTGCAGAAGTTTCTTGGTTCTTTCCAAAGCTTTTCTGAACTTCACACTTAATCCTGAACTTGGAATAATGGGAATCCAAATACAAAATTACTTCTCTCCCAATTCCACCCTAAAAATGGAAATGCAAAATCAAATGGAATGCAGAAGTCTGAGCACTGCAGAATGAAAAGGCACGTTTGTCACTTTCCTGATTGAGAGGTAACTTGTTGCTGTTTTGCTAAATTCCTGTAGAATAGCAAAGGCTTGGCTGCAGTGCTGAATTGAATTAGGAGCAGGTTCAGTTTCTTTAGAATCAATATAATTAAGAAATTAAAATCTGAAATCAATAGAATGTTATAGAATGTTGTTATAATTAGTAGAGATGGGCACGAATCAAAAAATGATGTTTCGTTTGTCATTTGGAGGGTCCGTTTCGGTTCATTTCCGTGTTTCGTGAATTTTTGCAAAAAAAAAAGTTTTTGTTTTCATTCGTTTTGTTACCATTTCATTACCATTTATTTCAAATTTTTGTGAATTATTTTAAGCATTTAAGCAGTTCACTGTATTGCAGTAACAGAAACGAAAAGCACGACAAAATTTCCAGTGTTTCTGTTCGTTTCGTATCATTTTGGAGACAAAATTCGTTTGTTGTTTCATTGTGTAACGAAATGAAAAAACGAAAACGGAAACAAAAAATTGTTTCGTGCCCATCTCTAATAATAAGCATAAGAATTACAGTACTCTCAGTTATGTATATATGATGTAACATATAGTGATTTATTCTTTTTATTTAAAAAGAATTGTAAATGTTAAGAATGTAAAAAAAAGACTAAGCAAAGGTATTATTATATGAACAAAGAAAATAACAATTGAAAAAAGGAAGTTAAACAGAAGCAAATATTTCCATGAAAACAGGAAATAGATTTAACTGTTATTGTTATGTTGTAAGTATTGACTTTTAATTTATTAATAAACTTTATTTTTTATAAAAGATTCAACATAATGTCACGTGTTCTTTGTGTCAGTGTGCGCATTCTGCATTATACCCCATGTCTTGCCCCTATGTTATAAGTAGACAAGGAGGGGAGTGTTTCTCTATCTTTAGCTTGGTGAAGACTTGTCTCAGGCTGAGAGGAGAGTGGGTAGGTGGTTATGGCTCCTCCTCACTCTGAAGAACAGCCACTTTGGTTTCTCCAGCCACCAGGATCTCTGCAGAGCTGAGAAGAAAGGTGCAGTCCACTTTCATGCAAGGGGGAATCTCCAGGAAGTGGTTAGGAGAACAAGATTTTTAGTGCAGCTGCAGTCCAGCAGCTCATCTTCATCTCCTCATATTTTTAATATTTAATTTTTTATGTACAGTATTTTGAATTGGCATAGTTCTAGATGGCAGTGATAACACCCACTTACACCAGGATGAACAAAAGATGGGGTTGGGATCTTGCCCTCGCATCTTATTTGTGTGGTTTCCCAAAGCATCTATGGATGCTTTCCCACAGCCACTAAAATCCACAGCAAACTTTGATCTAGATCACACACACACACGGATTGGTAATATGGTTGATGTCATGGATCGGATGTTCCCATGGTTGCGTTTGAAAATCTGCAACCATTCTGATCCTATGACTGAGAACTGCAGCAAAGACACCATAACGGGGGCAGAAAAGTTTTGGTGCAAATTTTCTGAGTTCCCATGGACTCAAGTAACGGTTTAAAATCTGCATCAGCACAGTGACAAGGATTTTACCACCTCGAGACCAGGTACTTGTAAAATGCGCTGAGTTGTGCTTAAGTGGGCTTAGTTTTTTTTAAAGTCTGCTGCTCGTAGGAAAATGATTTTATGCTTCGCATCTGTGAGCACTTTGCAATGGATTTTAGTGGCCGTGTGAAAGCAGCCTATTTGGCCAGTATGTGGTACAGGATATAATTCTAAAGGAGTCTTTAGTTTGATCTAAACTTATGAAAGGCATTTGCACATGAGTGTGACCAAGAGTGTGTAGTAGGATAACAGTGTGCTAGCAGTAGACAACAATGCACTGAGAGGTCCCAAAGCCACTGAGAGTCAACCGTTCATCACATTTCTAGTATCCTTTTTCTACCTGTAGGTGTTTTGGTTGTTGTTTTGTTTTTAATGCAGTGGTTGAAATCAAATAGTAGGTAACAGCTAGAACAGGTCCTTACAGAGGAGTTTATTTAGCAAATCCCCACTGATTCAATGGGTGGAGGAAAATAATATTATTTAAGTTGGAAAAACGTTGTGAATTTCATAATTATTCATTCCCGTTTCCTTAGGAAAACTGCATTTGTGAATTCTGACATTTTATTTCTATTGTGTTACTCTGCTAGCAATTCATTTGTTTCCATTGGCCCGTCTCTCGGTCTCTGTTGCATTTGTGGCTTTGTTCTTCTTTCTCACCAGAGCACAGCCTGAATGCTGAATGCACACCATTGGGCCTAGTTAGCGGAGCACCAATTCCCTGTCATTTTGATTGAAGACTCATGTTCCACTGCTCTCTCGTTTGACTTACAAATATATTGGACATTATCTGGGGTATATTCTCCTGAAGAGAGGAGTTCAATATGTCACTCTATTTGTACATGAAAATGTGCTTCATTACGGTAGCACAATTTCAGCATTTTCTTTTATAATTCTGCATGCACAATGTTACTGTGAGATAAACGGCTCATCGCACTCCAGCTCATTGAGAGATCATGAGAGAGAATCGACTCAGGAAATTTAAAGTCACATATCATTGGTAATCCATATTTTTTGCATTACATTACTTTAGGACTTGGTGGGGCTCCATTCTCTCTTTTCAGTGGTCCTCTAAGCAGTAGATAGACAAGATAGCAGTGACCTTAAATACTGGCCATTTCTCTTAGAAGAAATACTGGTTGCTATCTTTACATTAACCACTGGTAATTAGCACTCCTTTTGAGTGGTCATTTTTGCCTCATAGTGCCACACACTGAAACAACAACATTAGCCAATATTCAGGGGCAACACAAGCTTTTGCATGGTTCTGCCCTCCCATGGCTTTACAGCAGTAGCAGAAATTGAGTAGCTTCTTCCTTATAGCATTATGGAGTCTGTGGTGGCATCCTTGGATGATGAGGACAATTAATATGCTTTCTTTGGAATCAGAGGGTGGTGATTAATGGCTCTGTCTCTTAAGTGGGAGGAGGTAACAAGTGGGGTACCCCAAAACTCAGTCCTGGATCTCCTGCTTTTCAACATTTTTATTAACAAATTGGACAAGGGAGAGGAGGGAATGCTTGTCAGATTTTTGAGTGACACAAAAATTGCGTGGAATAGCTAATACCCTGAAGAGAGAAACAAAATTAAAAATAATCTTGATAGGCTGAAGGACTGAGCTGGAACCAACGGAATGAAATTTAACAGGGATAAGGCTCTGCACCTAGGAAGAAGAAACCAAATCCACAGTTACAAGATGGGGAACACCAGGCTCAGCAATACTACAAGTGAAAAGGAACTTGGCATTCTTGTAGATCCCAAGCTGAATATGAGCCAACAGTGTGATGAGGCCACAAAAAAGGCAAATGATATTTTAGGCTGCATTAACAAGTATAATTTCCAAATCCTGCGTGGTCCTCATACCCCTCTATTCAACACTGGTTAGGCCTCGGCTTGAGTATTGTGTCCCACTCTGGAAAAGTTGCTAAAAATTGGAACAAGTTTAGAGGAGGGCATCAAAGCCCTATGAGGAAAGACTGAAAGAATTGGGCATGCTTAGCCTGGGGAAAAGAAGACAGAGGGGTGATATAATGTCACTTTTCAAATATATGAAAGGCTGCCCATACAGAGGTGGAACAGGATCTGTTCTCGACCATCTCAGAGTGTAGGATACACAATGGACTCAAGTTAAGAGAACCCAGCTGAATATCAGGAAAAACTTCCTTCAATGGTATGGTAATGGCACCAATTGCCTAAAGAGATTGTGAGTGCTCCATCACTGGAGGCATTCAAGAGAAATTTGGGCAACAAGCAGATAGCCTTTGATTTGTATTCCTGCATGAAGAGGGGGGTTGGACTTGATAACCTTGTTGGCCCCTTCCAACTTTACCATTCTATAATTCTCTGCTATACTGACAGTGCTGGTAGTGCCCTTCCCTGAGGACCAGAAGAGGAAGAATCTGCTCTAGAGATGCCCCCTTGGTGTTGGTGGTCCTGTCCAGCCAGGAGGACGATGACAATAACAGTGTGAGCAGCTGGCTCGATTTAGCCCCACCACATCCTCAGTTTCTGAGTCTGAGACTCTTCCCAGCTACGGCCTACAGGAAGGCTGGCTAGAAAAATTGCCTCACCTGCACCCACTGGCTTTAATGGGCCCAGAGACACACACTGAAGAAATGGACACTTTGGAGAGCAGCACTAAGACAGTGACAGCAATTCTGAGCAGCAGGAACCTTGCTATGCTTCAGTGCCTGAAGGGGCTACATTCTGGAGTCCAGTGGCAGAATTAGCTCTGCATAAAGCTGTGACAAGCATTCACTTAACAGCATACATCCACACTCTTAATGTTTACATTTGTGTAAATTTGAAGACAGTGAATGTGGTGCCACCAAAACTCTTAGTAGTACCGGTATCTTTATAAATGACAGTGAAGGTTCCCTTTCATTAGCAGTGCATGGGTAAAATCTCTCTAAAACTTTTCAGGAATCAAGGCCTCTTGAATAGATACTTCCTACTCTTTGACATGAGTGTGGGAAAATCAATGCAGCTATTTCAGCCTGTCGCCCGCAAAAGTCACCCCTGTTTCTCTACTAATTATAGCCTCCCCACCCTCCCATGGAAAACGGTTAACGTGCTAAATGTGGCTGACAAGCACATTCCTTAGAGTTTCTCCCAGCCCAAAGCAATAATAAAACAAGACAAATTTCAATGGAAATCAGTCCCTTATTGACAGCTGCTGGATGCAGTACAGCAATCATCAGCAAGTTTATTAACACATTGAATCACTGGATTCTTTAGAAACCACGCGGCTGCTATTTGGTGGCTTGTACCATGCATCTTCATCAATTAGGGGACCGATCTAGAGCAGTTAATTTATAGATCCAATTTCCAGTGACCCTGAAGTTGTTTCAGAGATCTGACTTTGAAAGAAGCCTCTTGGGGCCCAGTTTATAACATCTAACACTCCATCTTGCAGTGAAATACCCCAGTCATTTGTTTCCCCTTCAGGGAGGCTGAACAAATTGTATATGTGTGATGGGCATCAGTTTATTCATACAGTGTATACATTACCACAAGAACCTTCCTCCTGTCTCTTTTATTTTGATTTTAACTTTTGTTGGAAATCTAGTACCAGAAACTAAGAGCTACAGAAAAAGTGAGAGAACAAAGAAACAAGAGAACATGTATTTAGAAAGTTAAGATATGTTAAGATTTTAGAAAACTTTCCACTCATTTCTGCAATGCATAGCATAGGATATGATCATTGATCATATCCTATTGCTAAGCTGTGTGGGTCCAATAATAATACACACACACACACGGGGGGGGGGGGGGAAAAAAGGCCACAACTGTATTGATCACAGCAGCAGTTATTCTGGCCAAGGCACTGAGTTGAATTCAAACTCACTGGGTGACCTGACAGATGAATGATCAGGAAATGAAAATAAGATGGTTAGATGGATTTCATGGACAAAGTATAAACTATTGTCCCCATAGTATAGCATCCAGGGGAAATCAATGTAGGTAGGTAGGTAGCTAGCTAGGTAGGTAGGTAGGTAGGTAGGTAGGTAGGTAGGTAGGTAGGTAGGTAGGTAGGTAGGTAGGTAGGTAGGTAGGTAGGTAGGTAGGTAGGTAGGTA
>JAHTLZ010000237.1:45455791-45465869 GCA_023846285.1 Phrynocephalus versicolor | reverse complement strand
ATAATAATAATAATAATAATAATAATAATAATAATAATAATAATAATGATGATGATGATGATGATGATGATGATGATGATGATGATGATGATGATGATGATGATGATGATGATGATGCAGTTAGCATGATAGTGGACAAGTGAAGGAAAAAGTCTCAGATGTAACACAGGCACCAGCAGCTCCCCTGGACCCCCCATTTTGAAGCCAATGCTCCTTTAAGGCAGGTATTGGAGACAAAGCCAAAGGAAAGAAACCCAAGCATCAACTGACTGACCCATGTTCAGGGATCTTTGCCAGCCAGGCCAAAGCAGCACAGAGGTTGTAGGCATCTAGGAAGCCCAGAGGTGGATGTCCAACCAGTGGGGAAGGGCCCAGGACCTAAGAGCAGGGGGGTTGGCCAAAGGGGAAGTGCAAATAAGACAGAGAAAGTGAAGAAGGGATTGTTGAGGCACAACAACACAACAAGGGTAGATTCCCAAACCGATTTTAATTACCAAAAATCCATTAAGTTAATTTAGCTCAAAGTGTACGCATGTCCTGATTTAAGTACCATATGCCTTTAACAAAAAAAAAAAAAAGGTCAGACATGGGATGATGCAAATTTGCAATGTGGCCAAGTCCCTAATTCATCTTTTCAAGCTAGATGAGAAAAGGCAAACATATGTCTGCTCACCATGCTGAGGTGATAAGATTTTTTTTGTCTAAAATCTGTATATTTCTGAGACTGGTTCCTCCACATTTGTGAAAATGTGCAAAATTAAAACTGTCCTAATTGCTAACACATAGAATGGATTATTAGAAAGAGAAGCAGCAGATGGGTTGCTTGTGTCTTTATGAGCCTTAAAGTGACCCTTTTGTGTTTGCCTTGTCTGTGGTCGGCTTCAGAAAGGGAACAGTAGCTAGAGACATTTTGTACAACTGCACAAAAATGTGAAAAGTGTTGTACTGCCTTCATGCTGGGTATGAAAACTCCTGCAAGACATAAAAAGTCTTTTTCCCTTTGACAATGAGGACTTTTCCTTGGCTGGTAAATTTCCACAATGTCAGATCATCAATATCCATGGGGGTTGTGGGAGGATACAGACAGTATGTAGCTGTGGGAGGCAGCCAGCATGAAGCAACATATACAATTTATTCTGACAGAGGCATTCACATATGCCAAACCAATGAAAAATAAATCAGTTTTACATTTGTGTTGAAATAAACAACTGTCTGCCAGCCAAGTCCCCATAATTGGGAATTTCCTTTTGCAACTGAAGTTTTTTGTTGCTCAAGGCATTCATTATTCAAGGCATTACTGTGTTCCTTGCACTGGATCTGGTTTACATTGGTAGAACTTCACACAACAGGATTTGCCCAGTGCCGTTTAGAGATAAAGAGCCTGAGGTGGCTTATGTTCCCTTGATACTATTACAGAAAATCAAACACCAGCTGGGCTTTATGTCATCATGAGGTAGATGCTGGTCCAAGGTGGGCAGTGATGTCACAAAAATAGGCTCCTACTCATGCTTACTTGAGTATAAGCTGAAATCTTCCCCTAGCAAGATATTTTGCATGATTCCTGCTGTCTAAGAGTTGCTGTTTACACAAGAGGTCATGCTCTCATTCAAGCAAACACAAGTCAACCTTCAATGCAAACCCACAATTTCCACTGTGATCATGCTGCCCATTCATTTCTTATTCAAACGGTCATGGCTGCAGACTGTGTCTTCTAAGGACCTTTTCACACAACCCCTAAGATCCGCTGGCAAATTCGGACCAGAGATCTTGGGGGTCCGTTGCTCTTCCTGCATCCCCACCCCTCTGCACTTCCTTGCTCCAGTCTGCATGAGGGGAGGGAGAAAAAAAGAGAGGAAAAAATGCAGGCTCACCTCCGAAGCCGCCCGGAGCCCCGTTGTCCTGATTCCTTCTCTTAAAGGGGCAGGAGGCAAAAAAACCAAACAGAAGCGAGGAGAGCCCGGCACTCACCAGATTACATCCGGATCTGGGGATTTTCACCCTCCGAGAGCAGGTACATGAAAAGTGCGCTGGGACGTGCTTAGGTGGACGTGGTCGCACTTAATTTCCTGCAAACTCCGGAGCTGGTGGGGAAACAATTTTAAGCTCTGGAGCTGGGAGCCATTTGCGGCGGAGTTTAGGGGTCGTGTACAAATACCCTAAGTACCTCAGAATGGGAAATGTTGGGGATTGAGAGGGTAGCAGCATACACGAGGGCACGGATGAGGGCCAAGGCTAGCATTTGCAGCTCCATCTTCTCTCTCATGTTGGTTAGGCAGAGTCCATCAAGTCTGTCAGACTAAAATTGCACCACCCATTTCACTGCTGTTCTACTGCTCACCTTGTATATAATAGTCTACTTAAGGTATAATTTACACATGTTTCTTCAAAAGTAGAGATGCACATTGGCCTGTGCTCAAAGTAGCACACAAAAATTGGTGCCACCCTGGTCCATGCCCTTGTGGTGACAATCCTATGCAGTTCTCATCTGGCTGTGTGATGGTATCTATGAGTTTCTAGTTCTCCATTAAAAAAATTGTTCCAGCAAACGGGAAAACACAAATGGCAAGACAAAATCATAGACTGAACGGAGCAATGGGGCACAAGGCTTCCGACCAGGGTAGAGGCAATCTGCAGAGCTGGGCACTTTGATTTATTTTTCCCCACCAGTCCCTATCTCACAAGAATGGCTTCATATGGCAGCCATATGGAAGAAGTTGAGAGGGTAATAAGTCCAGTCCTCTTTGGTGGTTACTTCATGTGCTGTTTGTCCCTCCTTGCTGTCCCACTTGGGACTGGTACAAAAAAAACTTACTTCATGTCCATAGCATGACAACAAAAAGTTGTCTTGACCACGCCCCCAGAACTGGGAACAGAGCGTGACAAGCCGTAGCTGCCCCTGGGCTAGGAAATTATTTTGTCTCTGTTCCTGTTCTGTGACAAGGTCCCATGAGGTAACAACTGTCACACAACGAAGTCAATCTTCTGCTCTTGAACTTGCGTCCGTCCATTTCTCTTGTATTTTTGAGTGCTGTGGGTCGACATTTCGAATAGACGAAGCACAGGGGGTGTGATGCACCCTTTATTTTTATGTCCCCGCCCCCCAAAAAAGAAGATCTTGTCACGAAACAAGGCCGTGAAGTAACACTTGTCACGAGACAAGTTATCACGACCATGAGTAAAAGGAAACAGGGACTGAACAGGGACTGAACGTGACCACAAACAATGCTGTCACGGTACAAACGTAATCTTGGAACAAGGAAGGACGTGAAGTAACCGCCTTTTATTGCTTTCTAAAATGGCAAAGCTATCAGCCAGTTATTCTCTACACTACTTCAGTTCCTTCCTTCCTTCCTTCCTTACTTCCTTCCTTGGATCTGAAATTAGCAGTGCTGAAGCCACAGGACTTTGAAGATTTAATCAATGACCCTGCGGCAAGAAAGGCCAGGAAGGTTAATTTCTAAAGTCAATAACATTATCTCTTTATTGTGATGACCTGAGCATCCTTCTTTGTTTCTATTCTTAATTTGTTCACTTCTGTGATGAGAGAATGCCAGACATCATTCAATGGGCTCTGCCCATTATAATGCCTTGAGCCCTTTGTTGTGCTCCCTTCTCCTATAGAAATGCACGTATACCTTCAATTCAGTTTGTGTTTATAGATTTGTCCAAAGGTATCATAGACCAAGAAGTAAGCTGGATAGAGTTAAATCACTGTTGGGTTCAGATATTAGTATTTGTTGTTTTCCCAGCTTTAGTATGGATTCCAGTCAGTCTAACAGGTTGAAATGCCCTCTGTTAACTTAGCTAATGGCAGTAGGATCTATAAGCTAAAATATATTGATATTATTGGTCCCACCTTTTTGTCCTTAGTCCTACCCACCCCTGGAATCCACCCTGATAATGTGCCTAAAATTGAGAATGGCTCTTGGGTTGAAAAAGGTTTCCCACCCATTTTCTAGATAAATATATAGAGCAATGTTTGGAGCTCTATTGAACTAGGTTATATTTTTTCTAGGTAATTTCTTTGTGATTTAAGCAGAACCACAGGCTCTTGAATTCCAATCCCGTTTCAATAATACATTCTCTGTCATCATTATTCCATCCAACCTTTTTTCATTTCTTGGCTGCTTTGCCATCTTTCTGCCTACCTCCTCCTCCACCTCCATCGCCAAATGAAAATAACATGGCTTTCTGCTCAAGTCAATTCTCACTCTGTTATCTCTGTCCCGGTTTCTTTTGCTGCTGACTATTTCATACATATTTGAAGACCCTTTTTTTCTGATTTAGGGATGCTTCAGCAAAACTGTGTGATGGGCAAGTAAGCCTGTATAAATTGGAGAGGAATAGCAATTCTTTGCAATTAAAGAAATCGCCTTTTTCATGCCTTCTGCAATTAGCATTCCTTTTACATGCCACTATCAATAGCATGAAAAAAAAAATCAAGCAAAAAACTTCTGTTTTCCAGTTCACTCAAATCTCTTGCTATTACAGACTATTATTGTCTGTCACCCACCCACCCCCAAAAGTCCTCATTTCAGCTGAAATACAATTTTGATCACAGAACCCTTCAAAAGTTGAGAACACATTGAAATTCATGAGCTTGGAAAAAGCCAGCATGGGGCAAAAAAATTTTTAAAAAACCCATAATTATAAGCAGAGGTGTGTGGTTTCACATAAATAAATATTTCTTTGGCCTGCTAGCTAGACGGGTTCACTTTTGTCAATTGATTTCTGCCACAGGGTCATTCATTGCTTTTAAAAACTGCACCATCTTTTCTTGTTTTCTTGGCCAATGATGGGTGGCAGCTATATTGGAAACAAAACAAAATCACAGACCGATGCTTTGCCTTTACACAAATGGTTCCATCATGAAAAAGTAAAGCAAAGTGTTCTGCTTATATACCACCCCATAGCGCTTCAAGCACTCTCTGGGCAGTTTACAATTTAATTATGCAGGCTACACGCAACTAGCTGAAACAGACAGGGAAGACACAGGAATGGGTGAAAGAAGCAACTGATGGTTCTCGAGGGCCAGAGTGGATACTAGAGAAGTCAATTTTGGAAACAGCAAATCCTCAAGTGTTATAAACTATTTATAAACACCCAAAGAGGAAGGTAAACATGAGTTTTACTTACAACTTGTTCATGCTTATTAATAAAACAGACACCCATTGAGAAAATTCTAATAATTTAAATAGAAATACATTGTATTTGTGAATCTCCACCGGTACAATGGAAACAATGCTACTGGAGGTGGCAGAGTCATCCTTTTTCTTTTTTGGAATGTATATTACTGGCACCCAATGAGTCAGAGTTGTGCACACACCTCATTTTTTTAAAAAGGAGTATTTACTGTAATCAGTGGCAGTCTGCTGCCACCCCTGATGTCATTCTTGCTACAACAACAGAGCTCTAAAAGAGGATACTTGCTTCTCCCTGTCACTGTGACAAAGTGACCTATGCATCCTTTCTGTTTGCCCTTCTGTCTAAAGGCTATGTTTTGATAAGCAACTCTGAATCCTCTGCTCTGTCTTCTTATGATTTGGATGTTCCACTAGATAGAGGTCACCTTGAAAAAGAGCACAGTCTTTGAAAAACACAGCATTGTCCTCTGCAATGTCCTTCCAGTTGGAATCGGGAAATACACCTCATTCTTCTCATGCTAGCTCTATTCCATAAGGCGGAACCCTCTCCACTGTCATAATTGTACCTCGATGTTGTTTTTGGGCAGAGGTGCAACTGAGGCCCCTTTCAACTTTTCAGAGTTATAATATTCTCAAGTTGGAAAGATTGGGGGTGGTATATAACCAATTTATTGCAGAATCTGCTAGATATGAAGCACATTGAAAGTCCCTTAGCTGCTTTTATTCCTTTTCTTCTGTTCAGAGCAAATCTAACCCTGCCAGATTAGCCAACCTTATAGAGGAGAAGAGAGCAGAAAGGCATATAAATACAGTGTATACTCACATTGTAGCAGAATATAATAATGCTGTTAAGATGCATTCAGTTTAATTGGGTCTCATAGGGTGGGGGAGGACTTTCTGACAGAGTAAAACGAACCTCATGGAAGGCAAGCAACATGGGTTTACATTGCTTCCAAGAGCACTGCATCTTCACAAATATATGATCTCAAGCTGATTGTATGCACTGAGAAAAACAGCATGCCAATGTCCACTTGTCAAGGAATCTGAGGGAAAGGTTCATCCAATATACAGAAATCAGAGCAAGCACTTCCAAAGTGCATGGGGCCGCATCTAACTGGCTGTCAAATAAATAAATGCCTTCAATGTGAATGTGAAAGAGAGACAAACATAACATTTGTGAGAGAAAGAACGGTTAGAAATGTGAGTCAAACCAGTTAGAGGAGATACGTCATCTTGAGGGATGCTGAGAGTGAGCTTCACTTGTCACCATCTTTTTGTTCTCTCAATTGCTTGGTCAGTTTACATGCAACCAGAATATCTCTTTCATGGACACATGGCTTTCCATCTAGAGAATGTGAAGATGAAGTGGGCACAGACTAAATACTTTTCTCTAAGCCCTGTGATCTAATTTGTTTAATACTGTCATAGGGCTTTAGTTCTATATGGGTTTCATAGTAGAGCCAAACTGTGTCCCAGGAGCAACCTGTACCACCTCAAGAAATGCTTATTGTACCATACACAATATCATGGAAGTTAAGAACAATGGGTACCACAAGGAAAACTATTTCTTTTAAGATTGCTTAAAAGGCTTACTGGACTCACAGTTTCCATTTTTTATTGTTGGCAAAGCTTGTTGCTGAATGTTCTTATTTACAGCTTAAATGGTGTCCAGGAATGGAGGAGCAACAGATATGGAGAGAGTGCACAGTCTTTTCTCTGTCTACCATTTCTCCATATAATTACCCACAAGGGTTCGAATGAAACACATCTCCAAAATCCTGCAGGAAAAAAATGGTAGGTGGGAGGGATCTAGAATGGAGAAATGACTGAGAGAGGGTTAAGTGCTCTCACCCTGCTCAGTGCTCAACCAGGCTTGATAACCTGGAGGATGGAAATGTTCTGTTTATGGCCTCCCATAAATTTGCATCCTACTCCTCATGGCAAATAGCCAATAAGCTCTGGTAGTTCCAAAAACAGACTTTCTTCGCTCCAAAATGAATATTCTATAATTGAAGAACCCCTTCCTCTTCAGACAAAATTGTTATGTAACACTGTCTGGAGCTGTGCCTGAAGATGTGGGTCATAATGTATTAATGCTCTCTTAGAAATAAATGTAATAGGCTCAAGGATGCAGCCATACTTCAGCGTGGGTTTTGTTTGTTTTTGTTTTGTTTTTAAGCATTTGCTCTGGCTGTTTCTGAAACTAACATGGGTACTTCTGTGGAATCATGCCATATTTATTTACTGAGTAGTCCTTACAGAAATCTTTTAACTGTGGAGAAATCTCAAAATAGGGTCATCTAACGTTTCTCTGAATGAAAAGGGATAGCCCAGTGGTCAGAGAGAGAGAGAGAGAGAGAGATTGTTGTCTTTTTCAGTGCAATGAGCACAACAGATTTGACAATGCAAAACTTTGTTCATGTAACAAAAAGCTAAACATAAAATTGTGATGTGGTCAGCATTAGGCAGAAGAATATTGCAGCTACAAAAACAATGATTAGAAAGACTTCAGGATACTTTTATAGACTCATGGTTTCCAAATTATGAATAGTAATAATCCCAATTTTGTTTGGCACTAGTGAAACTTTTTCAGAACTATGATGCACATCTCTAGGTGTCATAGCTTTAAAAAGGATGTAAACTAGGAAGAATCGCTTGGGTGAGGAACTATCTAGAGGGTTGGAGAGTGCTATCTGTATAGCAGTTTGACATCTTAGTGTGTGAGAGGATATTATCACTGGAAAGTGTGTACATTGGGTAAGTGGGAGACGTGGCTGGATATATATGTAAGGAATATTATGTGGCATTGGACCACCTATATAAGATTCTGGGAGAAAATGCTCATTCTGAGAGGGGAAACTTGATAATCATATGAATAGGTAGAGGTAAAGGTAAAGGCTCCCCCTGCACATGTGTGTTACTCATGTCTGACTCTAGGGGCGTTGCTCATCTCCGTATTCAAGCCGAGGAGTCAGTGTTGTGCAAGTCCATGGCCACATGGCTGGCATGGCTGCAAGGAAACACTATTTTACCTTCCAGCTTTTTACGGAGGTACCTATTTATCTACTTGCATTTACATGCTTTCGAACTGCTAGTTTGGCAGGAGCTGGGGTTATTAGCGGGAGCTCGCTCCGCTGCATTTCACCCGGGATTCGAACTGGCGGGCTGCCGACTTTGCAGTCAACAGTTTTCAGAGCCTTAGTCCGCTGAGCCACCACACCAATGAATAACTTCCTTATTTATTTACACTCTCCAATAAACTGCTTATTAAGAAGTAATTCATTAAGATGTTTATTGAAGAAGGAGATGAAAATACTGTATAATGATCTAATATAAGAACTGCAGAACTGGAAGGGACCCCATGGATCTTTGAGTGTAGCCACTGTCAAGGATGCACAGTGAGGAACCAAACTCCCAACTTCTGGCTCTGCAGCCAGGCACCTAAATCACCAAGGTATCCAGTAGTTTATGTCTTCTTCTTGTTCTACTAGGTAGAGCCTGAATGGTATTGTGCCTAGTTTGATTTTAGACATTGAATGACCTTATCTGAAAATGGGTTTACAGAGAGCGAAATACAAGATAGATGGTAGATTCAGGTTGGACAAAATTAGCGTTTCTAAGCAGGTTCTGTATAGAATTCAGAGATTTCTTTCATCTAAGCCATTTTCAAAATGTATCAGATGATGTTGAGCTTGAGCATATAGTTTGTTGGTCATTTCCTGTTCGGACAAGTTGCAACGAGGGCCTGTATAAACCAATCTGTGTTCTCCAAGTAAGCCCCTTCAAGAGATGTTGATAGCTTTCTTAGATCATGCAAGAAGGCCTTCTGTAGCTTGGTAGACTCCGGATCTACAACTATATACAACTATTTTAATATGTGAAAATTATAGGTGAAAATTATACGTAAAAAAGACAAAAACATGGTGACACCCTTATGATTAACACTATATTTTGTGCACTTGTCCAGACTCAAGAGCAAGTTATCTCCTCTTCTTATGTTTGATGGTGGACATGTCCCCAAAAGTGCGCATAAAAAATATCAAGTTAGCATTTAAGGCAGCAGTTCTCAAACTGGTTGCTGCGAGCGTGTGCCAGGGGTGCCATAAAAATAATATTTAATTTTCACTAAGATTTAGCAATTTAGCAGTACAATCCATTTTTATAACATGGCAGCACCATTATCTCTTTCTCTATGCTATGTTTGCCACTCATTGGCCATTTTTGTGGTTGTGCGTCATTTGTTTCAAGTGGTACCGGGTTGTTGTCTTGCAAAAAAAGAAAAAAGATTCCAGTATATTTGATGGTAGATTTGTATTCCTTTCTTTTAAGAGGCTTATAATTTATTGAATACAATGTTTACTTATGGCTAAAGGCTGCGTATGTGCTTATATTTATATTTATAGGAGCCCTGTGGCGCAGTGGTTAAATGCCTGTACTGCATGTCAAACTGTGCTCAATCCCAGGTAGCAGGCTCATGGTTGACTCAGCCTTCCATCCTTCCGAGGTCGGTAAAATGAGTACCCAGCTTGCTGGGGGGGGGGGCAATGTGTAGCCTGCATACTGTAATTAAAAAACTGTAAACCGCCCAGAGACTACTTGAAGTGCTATGGGGCGGTATATAAGCAGAACACTTTGCTTATATTTTCATCATTGTTCTATAAAATTAAAAATGTTTTGATGAGAGGTTAGTTTTTTTAAAGGTACTACCACATTCGCCTTTTTTACTATTATTTTTTTATTTTATTTTTGCCTTAAATTCTAGAGGTTAGTGATTACAAGATCCATCTTTCCCCAGTTGGAGAATGGCTGGAGCTTTAAAGAGTTGTACATCTGGAAACCTCCAAGCTAGGGAAACATGTCCTAATTAGACAATAGGAGCACAGATATGAAGAAGAAGAAGAAGAAGAAGAAGAAGAAGAAGAAGAAGAAGAAGA
>JAHTLZ010000237.1:45439308-45455781 GCA_023846285.1 Phrynocephalus versicolor | reverse complement strand
AAGAAGAAGAAGAAGAAGAAGAAGAAGAAGAAGAAGAAGAAGAAGAAACTAGTTGAAGGGAAGATGTTTTTGTTCCCTCCTTTTAATCCATGAGCATTAAGGAATCTTGAAAAGAGGATTACTAGTCACTCCTTGTGACACAGTCTAGCCAATATCTCAGAGGCAGGGCTTGTGAAAAGCCAATTAGGGAAGGTTATGCAAATTCCATTTCCTATTCTTAATGCTAATGAAGGTAGCAAGAATAACATTTAATTTATGAAAAATTCCTTCAGGGGAGTTCAAAACATAAAGTCTGAATCATCCGAAGACTGATAGAAGAAAGACAGAGGGTTGTTTGCATGAAGACAAGCAACTAATCCATGTATTTTAAAACTAGGGATTTGCACTGGATTCAGATAAATCCAAAGTTTGACCTGCCCTGTCAGTCTCTCCCCCCCCCCCCCATGTTTCCTGAGGTAAAGCAGGCTTAGTGCAGAACAAAAGGTGATTGCATTCAAAGTCTCTTTTGGTCTTCACTTTTGTTTGGACTGCACCAAAATAACACCTGGGTTTTGTTCACATGCAAATGTCCACGGCAGCAAAGGAAAGTAGTGCATCTGAGTGACTGACAGGTCCACCTTCTAATCTAAACCTATGGTATTTTCTATCAGGAGCCCTCCAATCACTGTGTTCAGAAGGAAGCATTACTACTTTGGTAAAACTTGAGGTTGTTTCTTTCTTGATGGTTGTTTAGAAAAAGACGTTAGAGAGAGGGTGATATCAGCCAAGTAGAATTTTTACCAATTAAAAGACTGGCATTTCTGTGTAGAATAAGGATGAGGAAGAACAACCAGAAAAGCACTCATTTCTTTTGTACATCCTATGCCCTTCCAAACAAAAATTAGAATCTAGCATCACCTCTGGTATGTATAGAACCGGGGTGTCCAAACTTTGGCCCTCCAGAAGTTTTGGACCACAACTCCCAGAATTCCAAGCCTGTATTGCCAATGGCAAAGGACTGTGGGAGTTGTGGTCCAAAACATCTGGAGGGCCAAAGTTTGGACATGCCTGGTGTAGAGGAAAGTCTGTTTCAGCTTGGTGAGTATTAATGCCAAAATTGTAGTGATGCAGTTCACCTCACAAAGTGCAATTTGCCAATGCACTTTTCTAGTTTGTATCCATGGAGGCACATGGTAAAAATCCACTGATGCATGTGATATGGTGGGAGTAGGGACAGCCTCTTCAATTCCACTGTCTCCTCGCTACATCCACTGTAGGGGTCATCTAAATAGTGCTATTGTTTATTCTTGTCTAGTAGAGTTTCAAAATAGTCCCCACATTCGTCAGATCTGGAGGGTTTTAAGTAGTTTAGCTAAATTATGTCTGTGCGTGCATGCATAAAATCCTTTCATACTGAGTACAAAATAATCATCGAGTTTGGATGAATGCCAAAGCAATTATACTTTAGTGAAACTTATTAAATCAAATTCAAATTCAAATTATTTTAGGATGATTATATTTTGAGTATAAACTAAAATAGCACTGATTATTTTAATTTGTGCTGCACAGAGCTGGATTAAAAACAAAATGTCTTTTGTTTTAGAGTTTGTGTTTCTCTCTGTGCGTACAAGCATCAAGGGGAAGAAGTCAAGACATGACTAAACACATGCCAGAAATAGACACAGGATCAATGCCCCCATTAGCCACTAGTTTGAGGCTCTGTGGCCAAAGGTCATAGCACAAGCTTCTCTCTCTTCTGGAAGTATGCACATTTACTTGCTTTATTTCGTCATTTGTCTTCAGCACTTATGCTAGAGATCCCTTCCAAATCTGACTTTGCTAACATGGAAGGAGTGCCTTTGCTATCTCTCTGCAACATTAAGGTGGCCTCAGATTGAACTATCATCTGGCTGTAGCTTAATTTCTTGATTTTTTTCTTGCTATTCTGTCATACACTGGCTTGAACCTGTTGCTTAGCTTGCACTTCAAGTAGGCCCACTGAATTAAAGGGGATTTGACAAGGCCACTTCTCTGTAAATTCTGTTGATTCAAATAGGCTGAATCAATTTTTGATGTTTTTTGCTAAGCAACATGATTTATGATTTCAGCAACTAGTGATGTCACAGGTATAGGATTCCTCCTAGGGCTGTTCCGGCTATAGCTCATCAGGCCCGGGACCGCATTGCCCACCCTGGGAGAATGGATGAGATCAGGCTGGGGCCTCACAAGGCCTGAGCGTGGGTGGGGCACAGACTACCCCTTTTATACCCTGCTTCCATCCCCACACCCCCTCTTTCAGCTTGGGTAGCAATGCACCCACCTGCCCGCCGCCTTTTTGCATGCTAGTGTGGTGTGGTGTGGTTGCTTTAGGGGGCCGGATAGGAATTTTTGCCTTGCCCCTTGCAATTGGCTCAGATAGGGGGGCAAAGATTTTTCACCTATCTCACACTAGCTCTGGTGGTGTGGCACTGGCCACACTGGCGGGTAGTGTGTGGAATTGGGCATTAGATGAGCCCCAAAAGGATGGACTATCAGGCCACTGACCCTGAAACACTGTGGATCCTGAGACCACAGAGCCTGGGGTGAAGTGGCTTTGAAAACCCAAACTAGTTCGGGACCGGTCAGATGATGGCATCCCACCTCTAATGGGAAAGGTTTGGCTTGGTCAGCCCAGGGGGATCCACACTGGAACAGAACCCCCGGGGACCTGGGGGGGCTCACCCACACCTGATAATGCCCTTGGGTGGAGTCCAGTTGGTGACCCCAGGGCCAATGGTTCCCCACACAACAGCAGCCCCCTCTTAAGACAAATGAATGTTGTTATGTTCCAATAAAGTGTGGCCCATGTCAGCAACCCAACTTTCTGTCTCACCTGTTATTCCAACCTGGGGGGGGGGGGGCAAGGGAAACCAGAAGAAACAGAGATTAAGGAGTGTCACCTATATGAGTTTCTTTTCAGAGATTGTGCAATGTTCATGAAATTGTGTTTAATTATTTGGAATCTAGATGATTACTGACCTCTTTGACAGAAGTCCAAAGTCCTTACCATCCACTGAAGATAAAATCATCTACTCCTGCACGTAACTGCTGATATTGTCTGGACAGCAGTCAAGCAAAGACGGGAATCTTCTCAGACACGATCACTATTTGTGCACATTTGTCGGCCTTCTGCATACCAGGCTTATGTAAACAAACCAGTTTAAAAAAAAAAACACCACCATCATGTTTTACTTGCTCTCTGTCCTGTTCTGTTAAGATTCTCATTGGATTAAGAAATGCACAAAGAAGACACTGTGTGTGAAAGACAGAAGGGTCAAGGCTTTAAAATGAGTCATGTAGAAAGCAAAAGGAAATGAAGACTAAACTCCTGCATTTCTCTTCACCAAGTCAACGCTAAATTGTTTAACAAATAAAAACCATCAGCTTCATTTTTGTTGGGTTTCTCAGAATCCACTAGCATCCACTCACCCTCCACCCCCTTACTATTCATTTTGAGGCTACTAGTCATGGAGATTCATGCATATTTTGTGAGGCATTTTTCCTACAATTCATCCTGTTTTTTGCATTTCTTTGTAACACCCACTTTTTAATACATTTTTCCTGCTGATTAAAATGTGTTTGTCTACATTTGTCAATTTTCAGCTGGGAAGATATAATTTGAGAAAGGGGAAAAGTGGATGCTTCCAGTTTCCTCCCATTTACAAGGAAATGAAAGACATATGTTCATAGTCTCATAGCTCACAAACGGGATTCATTTTTGTTAGCACACATTTCCTTTTAAGCCCTGATATATGTGTTTTGCAATAGCAGAAGCCCAGCAATATTCCCATTAATCCTAGTTGAGAGGTTTACATAAGAACATAAGAACATAAAAACAGCCTTGCTGGAACAGGCCACAGCCCTGTCTTACACACCTCTCACCATTTGCTTCAGGGTATTCCCAAGCAGTTGCCTTCACTTGCTTAAGATTCCCTGCAAATGGTATTGAGAGATATCCTGCCTATCTCTCCAACCTGGAAATTGTCTTAAGGCATCCATAATGATACCCATTGATACCCTTGTTCTCCATGAACTTGTCTAATCCCTTCTTAAAGCTTTCAAGGCTGACAGCTGTCACCACTTCTTCTGGCATTGAGTTCCATAGACCAGTGATCCTCTGGGGGGAAAGTACTTTCTCTTATTTGTTTGAGATCTAGCATCCAAAAGTTTCATGGAGTGCCCCCTAGTTCTAGTGTTGGGTAATAGGGAAAACAGTTTCTCCTTATCTATTTTGTCCATACCATGTATGTTTTTATAAACTTCAATCAGGTCACCTCTTAGATGCCATCATTCAAGAGTGAAGAGGCCCAGCCATTGCAGCCTCACATGGTAAGGAAGGTGTTCCAGTCCCCAAATCATTCTGGTTGCCCTCCTCTGCACTTTTTCCAGTTCCATAATATCCTACTGGAAGTATGGTGACCAGAATTGTACACAATACTCCAGATGGGGCCTCACCATAGATTTAGGTCAGGAAGTCCATCAGTCTCCATCCCATCCACAGTTCCAAGCAGGCCATCGGTTGGGTCCCACTTATACTCATATAGTCTTAAACAGGAAGTCATTGGTAGTCTCTAGCTAGGGCTGATTTAAAGTCACTAGCCCCTTATTTCTAGAATAGCTAGTTCACACACGTCACCTTTCCCTCCTGTTATAGCTGTTCCTCACCTTCCTGGGTTAACTGCTGATGTTAATGTGTGATGCCTCCAATTCTGATTCCATGTAGGATTGAATCAGCTTGGTTGAGGGATGGAAAGGCGTATTTGCTACCATGTAGCTGGTCCCAACAGGGTGGTGCATCACATTTAGCTCAGAAGAGCCCAGCCTCAGCTGAAGGTTCTCCACATCCCAGTTCCGATGTCCTGGGCTCCTCATCTTCCTCATCCTCTCTCCCAGGTGGTTGTTCCTGTAGGCTAGTGTCTCCAGACACTCCCACTCTTCCTTCTTTTCATCCTCTTTCATTTCCTTCTCCTTCCAACTACTCACACCTGCTCTCGCCTGCCTGCCAATTGCATCTATAGTTTTCTTCTGAGAGCCATTGCCCCTCCATCTCTGCCTACTTATCCAAGTGCTGTTACTCTTTGCACCCAGGGTGTTTGAATAGTCCACTGGGGGATTACAGATGAGGTGGGCTTACTAGGCATCCGTCTTAGAGTATGTTATGTAAATGTTTTTCTCTGTGTGTAGAAGGCTTGCCAGTCTTCCAGCTGTGTCCTGATGTGTCAAATGAAATTAGAGATTATCAGGATCCGAACAGGTTGTCCTGTGAAATCGACTGCCAAAGTATAGACTCCAACATTTCACAGACAGTGAAGTACCAGGTTCTGGATAGGGCCTGTCTATGATAAATTAGTGACTGGACCTTCATGGACAGGAAGGACTATAATGGGACCTTCCAACCCACTTTAGCCTTGCCTGAACTCTGTACTATTCTTAAGCTCTGGTGTGTTGTTGTATTCCTGACTGATCTTGATCCTGACCTCTGGCTTACTACTGACCCCTGCCTCATTGTTTGTTCTTTGGACCTGATTTGCACTTCAGTCCTAAATACTGATATTTAGCCTACTTCACATGACTTTGGTCCACTGCCCAGCTGTGACCATCCAAGGGGTCTACTAAAGGTACATTATATTGACTGTGGGACTTGGTAGAGGTTAGTAGGCTCTTCACATCATGGTGCTTGGGATTCTGACTTTGGCTTTATTTTCAAATCCAAAATAATCCAACCTTAAAAATCCAAATGCAGCATAACATTTCACTCACTTTTCTTTTCAGACGATTGTTTCTACAGACTTCTGACTACTTCCTTTTCATTATTAAATGCCCAATTAATGTTAAGTACCATTTCTTCACAGTCAGAAAGCTAGTATGGGTTCAATTGCCTGAAGCGTCATAATGGCCACTCAGAACTTTGTTTTGAAAGCTGTCATTCTAAAAGCATTAAATGGCTTCCAAATGCCTTTCCCCTGATCTTTTTCCTCCTTTGTTTCTAAGAATAAATATGTCATATATATGAGCAGTTTCATGCTTGTAGTAATAGTTGTGCACCACAAAATTGACTCTAAATTATGCTGACTCTTTCGAGATGTTCTATGAAGAGATTATCCAGAAGTGGTTTATCATTCCCTTCTTTGTGGGGCATTGTGGCACTGAGCAGCTGGCCCAATGCCATAGATTAGTTTTTTTTTTTCCTGGGATACACAGTGGAGAATGAAACTCCCAAACCTGGCTCTGCAGCCATATGCCTAACCCCAGGTATTATTTGGGTAATCAACTCTTCATTCCTACATATGCTTAACTAAGGCTGCTTTCACATGAGCCCTAAAATCCAGTGGCAACTTAAATTCGGATCCCCCCAACCAGAGGTCATGTAGGTTTTCTTCTGCTTCCTGTGTTCCCACCCTTCCGCACACTGATTCCATTGCTTCTGTCTGCACTCTGATTCCATTGCTTCTGTCTGCAGTTAAGGATTCCAGTCTGTTAAAGGGGTGGGGGACAACAAAAACAAACAGAAGGCGGGGGAGAGTCAGGCATTCACAGCTTTACAATCTTTTACCTCCGGAGACCAGGTACTTGTAAAGTGCTCTGGTGCGTGATTAGGTGGGTGTGGTCGTACTTTGTTTTTTTAAAATCTGCTGCTGGTGGGAAAACAATTTTATGCTCCGGATCTGCAAGCGTTTTGCAGCGGATTTTAGGGGTCATGTGAATTGGCCCTAAGATACATATCCCATTGATTTCTTTAGGGTTTACCTGCAGGTAAGTGGGTACAGGTACAGTACTCATATTTAAATAGACACCTAGTAGCCTGAAGTATAAAAAGAGCAGAAGGACTCTCTTGGAGTCTTTCATGTTTCTAAAATTTACCTACACCAGCTTTTATAAATAGTGGTCTTCACATTGAGGAAGAATATAAAGCAATAATGGCATGGCAAGCTGCCAAGCTGAAAACATTTGAAAACATAAATGCTAGAATTTAGAAAATATAAAAAAGAGAGCTGTGGGCAAACTCAGCTATTTATATATTGATGGGAGCAAGCACCCTGTATTCATTGCTTTTTTTATGAACACTGAATCTGTCTAACAGTCAAAAAGACCTAAGACTTGGACACTGTAAAAGAGAAATTTTCACTACTGTGATGTAAGAAAAACCATCACTGCTGAGATCTATCAGAAGAAATTTAGGGTTTTTTATCTGCTTTGGATACAGTAGAAAAGATTAAAAGTACCTAAGGCAGTGTTGCCCTTTTTAAAACTATGGGATGTTTCAAGGTCAATGTTGTTATTAAATCATAGTGCTGTCTAGAATCTGAGACAAATCCAGATGGTACACACACGTTCTCTTTTCCCTTGCTTTCAGCACAAGAAAAACACATGAGCTATCCATGTTGGCAGACATGTTGATTTTTTAGGATGTGGGGACTCTTCGTCAATCTCATGAGGTAGCCATGTGGGTTTTCCATTTTTCTGTTAGTCTTTTTAAACCCACCTGGCTCACAGGGTGGAAACAGGTTCCTGCTGTCTGTTCAAGAATGCCTTGGGAATGGTTTGAGACTGCTTCTTTCCCAAGGAATTCCAGGAAACTGTGGCTGTTGCTAGACTATGAAGCAAGTGTTCCTTTACACTGGCCCCAGTTCACAGCAGGTAATTCAGGAAATGGCTCTGGAGTGTGGAGAGAGCATCACCAGTATGCATAATACTAGTCTTAAAAGTCTAAAAAAGAAGAATGGAGGAAGAGAGAAAATTTTATAATGATACTGATGGATGATGATGTCAGCAATGGAATGTCAGCATTGCAATTCAGGAGTCATTACACAACCAGGGCAGAATATGTGGCTGTTAGGATATTTGCACAAGTTTCAGCAGCAGTGTAGAACCCACATCTCCCTCCCATGCAACATTGACATGTCTGTGAGTCCTGGTAGAAGTGGAGGCAGTTGCTAGAACTTCTGGGAGCATGTTGACACCATCAGAAAACTGTCTCTCTCTCGTCACCTGGCTTTTTTTGGAAAATGAGCAAGATATTTTGGCAGTGGGGAGGATGTGAAACACTGTTTTAAACATGTTTATATTGATTTTGAAGCACATTTGTATGATGTGAAGAGCAGAACTATCTATAAGGACAAAAATGCAAAGCCAACCACTTTATAATAAAATCAAACATAAGAAAGTTCTTTGAATTAGCTGCAATTCTATTGCAATATATCATTCCACAATTTCTTGTGGAAGACTGGTAGAAACTATCATTTAACTTTGCTGATTACAAAGGAACTTGAGCTGGGGTAGATGTCATGAAAAGTCACATCATGATGATGACTATTACTGATGTAGTAAGCCTTGCTCCAGGACAGCCATGTTTGAATTCTTAGTACCACATTTATCAAAAAGCACGTTAATTTGGAAAAGTAGTATGAAAAAAGCTCTATTTAGGTAATACTTCCCCCATACCAGGCTTTAGAAGATTAGCCTTGGATTGTCACATTTTTCTTGTTATAAAAAACCTCTGATGACTGTGGAGTGGATGGTGACTGGAGACTTAATTTACTAATTTGTATGCACTTTCCATTGCAGGGTACATAAATGCAGCACCTCAAATGCTAAGACAATTAATGGCAAATACATTACTTTATTGTAATTTGTATGGCCTCTTTTTGCAGGAGTGCCTTGGGATGAGGCTGGAGATAAAGTTCAAAATTAGAATGAGTAATTTCTCTTTAGAATTCTGTAAAGTGTTCTTAAGCAGCTGTTCTCTCAAGCATGTCACTCAGCTGAGAACATTATTATAGAAAGTTTCTACAATAATTGTTCATGATGGCCTATTTTTTAAAAAATCTAGTAGCTGAATTCTTCAAAGAGAAGTTCGTCAATAACCTGACTCTAAAAAAGAGGGAAGAAAAAGTCCTTCTCATGTACAAGGCAAGATGGTTGGTCTGGTTGACTCCAACAATGATTTTTAGAACAAACCTATAGGGTAGGGCATTTTGTTTCAGAACCAGTAGGTTACGAAACGAACCACGT
This sequence comes from Phrynocephalus versicolor, assembly GCA_023846285.1. NCBI lineage: Eukaryota > Metazoa > Chordata > Lepidosauria > Squamata > Agamidae > Phrynocephalus > Phrynocephalus versicolor. The sequence continues at coordinate 45,446,751 of JAHTLZ010000237.1, read as the reverse complement.
GAGCCCAGATGGTCCTTGGAACCAGCTGATACACGCAGATCCAATTGCTTTACCTTTCTCTGTCTAACTCAGGGTTAACAGCCAACAAGGAAGCATGCTGCAATGTCATCTGTGCTAGATCTGTGATGCTGGCCAAGCAGGAGCTGTGAAGGGACAGGCATCATCCCGCCTCCCTCACTGATTGGCCAGCAGCACAAAGCAGGAAAGATGACATCACAGCATGCTTCCTTGTTGGATTTTAACCCTGTGTGAGACAGAGAAAGGTAAAACAATTGGATCTGCGTGTATCAGCCGGTTCTGAGGACCCCCTGGATTTGCGTGGTTCATTTTGTAACCTACTGGTTCCGAAATGAAATACTCATCCCTACAATCCTATACATGAGAGAAGTGTTTTTTTAAAAGCTTTTTGAAAAAACTGTAAACATCTATTTATTGATAACATTTGGATCCCAAACTTTCTTCTAAAGAACTAAAGACTGCATGAAGAGGGAAATCCGACTTTGTCTTCCCAGCTACTTAATTAAGTAAGTCTAATAGACAGTAAATGGCCCAGTGGCTACTACTGAGTTTCAAGAGTGGTTCCACTGCGTATGGACTCCAAGACCCAGGAGCCTTGCTCCCTGGGGCCTTTCTCACAACAGCCACCAATTATGGCAAGCAATAGAGACAATGGTGGGAAATAGATATGAGTTCTGTGTGCATGAGTAGCAGCATTGCAGAGCACCTAACAGTGTTTCAAAAAACGCCTGAGAGGATGCCTTCAGGTAAGATGCTCACAAGCTGCTGGAGAGTGCATTACATCAGGGGTGGGGGTGTTAGTGGTGGACTGAGCCTTGCAAGGCTTCTAAGCTTTAGTGCTGATCAAGAATTTAAATGTAGAGGGTTTCAGAGTAGAGTATTTTTCCAGTTTATCAATTACATAGTAATGTATTTGCATTTACTGAATAATTGCATTTGATGCTGACGCTCACATATTGAGAAAGATAAGAAGAAAAACATAATACTTCCCAAGGAGAACTGTCATGACAAATGAGGATGAAGTGTTTGAGACACAGAAAAATCCAAGTACGGTGCATTATTTGATTAGAGAAAATAAGCTTTTCTAAATGGGAAAGACTAATCTCCATATATCTAAGAAACTGCCGTGAGGAAGAGGGAGATAATGTGTTTACTAAGAGCAAAAGAGATGTCTTAGAATTGTCGAAGAACAAGTGACAGGTGGGAATTGGTGGTACAAATTATACAGTAATTGGAGATTGGGACTGCAGAATAAATTACTGTACTAATAAAGCCAAGTGACTTTTAAAAATATTAATAGGAACCTAAAGGGACCATTCACTATTGGGACAGTCATAGAATCATAGAATCATAGAATAGTGAAGTTGGAAGGGGCCTAACAAGGCCATCACATCCAAGCCCCTGCTCAATGCAGGGATACAAGTCAAAGGATATATGCCAGGTGGGTCTCCAGGCATCTCTTGAATGCCTCCAGTGTTGGCTCAATCACCCCCACTCAAGGTAATGGGTTCCATTACCATATGGCCCTAACAGGAAGCTTTTTCTGATAGTCATCCAAAAGCTTGGTTCTCTTAACTTGAGCCCACTGTTGGGCATCATACATTACTCTGTGATGATCGAGAACAGACCCTGCCTTTCCTCTGTATGACAAACCTTCAAATATTTGTAAATTGGCATCATATCACCCTCTAGGCTGAACATCCCCATTTCTTTCAGTCTTTTCTCATAGGGCTTGTTTTCCAGCCCCTCTGATCATCCTTGTTGCCCTCCTCTGAATTGTTCCAACTTGTCATCATCTTTCTTGAAGTGGGGTGTCCAGAATTAGACACAATACTCAAGCTGAGGCCCAACCAGTATCAAATCGAGGGGAATAAGTACCTCATGGGATTTGGAACTTATACTTCTGTTAATGCAGCCTAAAATAGCATATGCCCTTTTGTGGCCACATCACACTGCTGACTCATATTCAGCATATGATCTACAAGAATTCCAAGTCCCTTCTCACATGTAATATTGCTGAGCCAGGTGTCCCCCATCTTGTAACTGTGCATTAAGTTTCTTCTTCCTAGGTGCAGTATTTTGCATTTATCCCAATTAAATTTCATTCTGAGCAATAGCTCACATAGTTTAAAGGCCCCCTTTTTCAGCAATCAAAGTCGTCTCTTTCAAATGTGCCCTCATGGGCAGCTAGCTTTTCTGGAGAAAAAAACCGGCCACAGCCAGTGAAGCACAGTTTCCTGGAACCAGCTCTGGGGCTTTTATTTTTTTGCAACGGTTATGAAAGTGCTTTATAAAATGAAGCAGGGAAGGTGGGAACTCAGAAAGCTGATTCTTATCTACGAACGGAGTCAAGGTGAGAGTAAATGATCAAATGAGGGGGGGTGAGAGAGAACAAACGAGGTGGGAGAGAAAGAGAGCAAACGAGGGGGGATAGAGAGTGCTAATGAGAGGGGAGAGAGAAGGAGGGAGGGAGGAGGGAGATGGTGTGTGGGGGTGTGAGAGAGTGTGTGTGAGTGTGTGTGAGTGTGACAGATAGAGGGGGAGCCTACGAGAGAGAGAGAGAGAGAGAGAGAGAGATGTACAGATGTGCAAATAAAGATAGCCCTCCAGCTATGGGGAAATGTGATGTGGTCATGTGTTACAACAAGTGGAGCAACTGCTAGCCCACAACAATGACAGTTTCCACAGATGATTGCAATGGTGTCGCTTCTGCTTGGCTCTTCCAGCCTCTGGCTCCACAACTCCCTGAGCTAACCGCTCAGCTCTAAATTCCACCAGTGACTAGAGATGGGCACGAAACAAGCGATTTTTCATTTGTTTTCGTTTTTTCGTTTCATTACGTAACGAAACGAAAAACGAATTTTGACTCCAAAATGAAACAAAATGACCCGAAACACGAAAAATTTTGTCGACAGCTTCGTTTTCGTTACGGCAAATACATTGAATTGTGCTAAACGGTAACGAAACAGCAATTTTTCATTTTCGTTTTCGTTTTTTCATTTCATTACGTAACGAAACGAAAATGATTTTTTTTGCAAAAACCTCACGAAAACGGAAACGGACCGAAACGGACCCCTAAATGACCAAACACCATTTTTTTGAGTCGTGCCCATCTCTACCAGTGACCTAATTTCCAAACATGATATCATTTAAACCGATCGGACATAGTTGCTTTCACAGTTCCTTTCCACTCTATTCCTGTTATAATCTTGGAATGATAATAATCTTGGAACGGCAGACCTGGAAGGAACCTTATGGATTATGAAGTCCTGTCTCTGTCAAGGAGGCACAGTGGGGAATTGAATGACCAGCCTCTGGCTCCACAGCCAAATTCCTAAGCCACCGGGTGAAGTGTGAACAAAGCACTGGCAAGAAATATAATGTTGCTGCAATTGTATGTGAAACAAAAGATTAATGAATGAGTATACAGTACTCTTTATCTCAAAAATACTATGGAACAAAATCTGGCAGACTTACAGATCTGGAGTGGTTACCGGGCATGTATTATGTACCACCAGAGGGTATAACATTTACATGAAAAATATCTTGTTTTTTCAAGCAATAATACTGTAAAATAAATCCTAGTAGGTGAATCATGTAATGGCTTGGTGAATTGAATACAGTGATTATATGTCATTATAAAGATCGAGATCTTTCAGGCTAAATAGGCTAAGTCAAGTTAAAATGCACGATTATCATATCTGGAGATGTTTTCAGATGATCATTTGTTTAAAATGAAATGATCCCCTGAGATTATCTTCCAATAATAATCTAAGGGTAATTTATATGAAGTCAAATGAGAAGCCCTTGATTTTCAGTTGGTGTCAGAAACTAAAAGAAAATCAAAACCCCAAGATGCATTTGGCAAAATCAAAGATACAGACAGCTCTGTAGTGCAGATAAGCTGCTCCTTTAAACAAAGTGTTTTCAGTGACTCACTGTAGTGGATAGTTTTAAAAGAGGTAGGCTTGTTAGTTTGGGCTAGCATATAAGGCCAAAAACAAAAACCTTCTTGTCTGAGGAAGTGGTCCATGAAAGCTCACATTAAAATACAGCAGATAGTTTTTAAGGTATCACATAATGTTTTTGTCTTCTATATTCTTTCCTTTTATCTTTTAACTGATAGGCAATTGGTTGGTGAGGCAACATTCCCCAAGCTGATAGAACAGCTGTAACTAGCCATTTTGGCACCTGAGGCAAATGACACATTCTCCCACCCACTCTACCCAAAGGCATGGGCATGGCCCCCATGAAAAAGAAGGAACGTGGTGCCCCCTTAAAATATAACCAAACCGAAACAGAAAGTGTATACTTTCAAAAAGGAAAGTGTGAATAGCATTTGAAAGGTGTTACCATTTATTGACATTGACATTGACTAACTCTAGATTTTAGGGCCTTCTAAATTTTGTTGCCCTGGGACGAAGCTCTGCTTGCTCCATCCTAGGCATGACCCTAGTTTGATGTGTTCGAGATAAGCTAGGCTGCAACTTCCATTTACCTCGACCAGCACGGCCAGTGCATGCGTTCATTTGGGGTGAGAATAATTGTCATCCAGGATACCTGAATGAGTGCACCAGTTTAGGGAAGGCTTATGTTGAAGCTGTAGTGAGCTATCTTCTGGCTGCAACACCTGAATATAAACTGATAGGCAGTTTATATTCACAGAAGAAACATTGAATGGATAAAGGTGCAAAGCATGGAGAGTCATCTTTTAAAAGGAACTTGGCAGCCATTCTCTCTGCTTTGATAATGAAAATAATGGACTTTGTTGCCCATTATTGGAGCATTTTCCCCCCAAGTACCGGCCATGCGGCCCCTGGGGCCCGGTCGGCACTGGTTTTATTTTTAATATTTTTTTTTTATTTTAGCCATCCCTGGGGCTAGGTCGGAGCTCCTTTTTTATTATTATTATTTTCTTCAAGCGCCGCTGGGTCGGCACTGGTTTTATTTTTAATATTTTTCCTTTATTTTAGGGTGCCGACCCGGCCACCCCTGGGGCCGGGTCAGCGCTCTTATTTTATTTTACTTTACTTTACTTCCAACCATGTGGCCTGCACTACAGCTGTAGCACGGGCTGGTCAGCTTTTTTTTTTCTGGTCGCCCCTCCCTGCAGCCAGGAAGACTGGACCAGAAAGACCAGCATCAGGTAAGAGACATCTCCAGCACCACCATTAACAAACCAAACCGAACCAAACCAATTTTTTTTTGTTTGGTTCATTTTGTTCTAAATTCACTCTGGGATTCGTTATTCATTTTGTTAGGTAACAAAATGAATAACGAATAACAAAGTGAACTAAAAGTTCATTTCGTGCCCATCTCTATTCACCATGTTTCTTTCGGTTCAGGGATGTACATTTCAGCCATCTACTCAAAGGCTAATATTGGCACATGCTCAAATTCTCCCACTTATCTGACATTCTTTTTTTACTAATATTTGCCAATACCTTTTTTCTTGCAATTGTACACATATTTACATTTCTGTTGCACATGGCACTTGATTAAACATCCTTAAAAAAAAACACCAAAATAGTGTCGAAAATTTAGGGTTGAGATTGTTTACTGGTATATTAGTACAGTGCAAAACATTTTTATTTATGAATGGAGCAATCTCTTCTCTTGAAACTACAGTTTCCAGAGACATGGATTTACCAAATGTTATTTCATGTTTTCATTGCATATAGCTAATGATTCAAAGTCCTTTTTGTAAATCATTACCTTTATCAATATAGTGTTAAAATTGTTTATTGATATATCAATACAGCATAAAATTTATTTCATTGCAGTCAGTAGTAGGTCAGTTCTTTACAAAAAATGTGTTTTAGTGGGCATGGCTACTGGTGGGAGGGACGAGGCAGAAGTTTTCATTCTCAAAGTTTGCCTCATTTATACTTCTTTATTTTTGTTGTTAAGGAAAACACACATAAAATAGGGCCCCAGTATCAGTTGGAGATCAGTTTCAGGCCTTCCTGTGGAAAATGAAAACTGTGAATAAGAGAGAACAGCAAAATCCCCAAAACTTCTGTCTTGTGAAAGTTGCTTGCTTTACAGCTGCAGTTTGTGACAGTAGCTTGCTTTATGGCTGCTGTTTTACAATAGCAGCTTGCTTTACAGCTACTGTTTGTGACAGTAGCTTGCTTTGCAGCTGCTGAATTATTTGTTTGATTCCCCCTCTGCCAACCATGGATAACTAAATCAGTGGTTAATGAATCACTGGATACAAAGGTCCTACTGTATATGAAAACTAATCAGATGCAAAAAATATATATCTTCTTGGGAATAGTAGTAAATTTGTCGGATTGTTAGGGGAAATAACAATATGATGTGCAAGGAGCACAGAAGAAACTGCATGACAAGTGCCTGTCTGGCCATGCCCCCATTTTTCATCTTCATCTTCAGTTATAATGCAAGAAGCAGCTGTGACTTTAAAGTTCTTAAAATATTCTGTGTGCGTGGTGGATTATAAATCCAGGAGATGATTCCAAAGAGGAAAGGTGCATTTAAAGTCAAGCTGACATCTCTTAGCATAATACGTGGCAAAGATTAGTAGAAAATTTCATGCAGGAAGTAGTGGAAGGTTTGAATGTCTGCTTGGTTACAGAAGCAGAATTGAAAGGCAATTTGATTTTTCAGGATTGCTGCCTGTTGTGATCATGTGGCTCTCAAATTACTCTTCGGGGCTATATTTATTCTTAATAATGTATTTTCTTGCACGTAAACTGCACAGTGGGAGTTTCTTCAGGGATCAATAATCAGACACATTCTATGAAGTCTTAAATGAAAAACTAGATGATGTAGTAGTTTTTTGGACTTCAGGGATGACCTCCCTTTCTCCCTTCACTCTTCTGTCTTTCCCAAAGCATGCAGCTAGTTGGGGGTTTCTATCTCCAGTTATAGTTTCTGGAAGAGTATTCAATTTATGCTTCCATATATATCCAGTAGGACACTATTAGACATAACTTACCTAAACAGTAGAACTACCCACTAGAAATGCCTTTTTTAAAAAACTTACTGTAGCTCAAGCTGGGCACATTAACAAAGGCAAAAATAATGTGATAACAATCCTTGTGGAAGGATTGGTAATATGTTCATTTCATCATGTTGACTGGATAGCTTAGTGAGCTAGGTATCTGGCTGTGGAACCAGAGGTTGGGAGTTCAGTTCCCCACTGTGCTTCCCAGAAAAAAACAGTCTATGTGGCCATGGGCAAACTGCATAGTCCAAAGGCATCTTCAGAAGAAAGGAATCGTAAACCACTTCTGAGTATTTGCCACCTGGATAACCCTGAAAAGGGTTGCCATAAATCAAAATTCACATGATGGCATTTATCGGGCTTCTGTCTGTAGAATAAAACTGATTGAGTGACATGATGGCACACAATTACTACTACTACTACTACTACTACTACTACTACTACTACTACTACTA
>JAHTLZ010000237.1:45413520-45425900 GCA_023846285.1 Phrynocephalus versicolor | reverse complement strand
AACAACAACAACAACAACAACAACAACAACAACAACAACAACAACAAGGGACTAGGGAAGCCGTTTTATAGAGTAATAAATCAGTTTATTACTGTTTTGTTTTGTACATTTTTTTAAAAAAATGGGGGGGGGACAAAATTAAATGAAACAAAAGTTTTCCATTTCATGCCCATCCCTAAATAGAACTTGGTTGTGTGGAAGTACAGTATGCATATGATTGTAGTCTTAGTCTCCTGAGTGCTACCACATTCTAGTTCTGTGCCTATATTTTACATGTATCTCCCTTATTTCATTTTTAAATTAACAATAAGCTTGGCTTTTATGGCATATGCTTAGATCTTTGATTCACACTTTGTTGTTTCTGGGATTTAAGCTTTTTAAAATCCCTTGCTTCACATAATCATATTAATCACATTAATTATCTTTGCTTTTTAGGTATTATTTTGTATTCAGACACACACACATACTAAAGGTCCTGAATACATAAAGGTCCTGAATACATAATTTATTACTTGTGACCAGAATTCTTTCATGTTAATAGCTTGCTACTCCACTGTCTGTACATTTTTTCCATATTTGCACAATATAATGCCCCCACCTGCTTGTCATGTATTAATGGATGACTTTCAGATCCTACAGCCAGATACTGTTGTCAGAACCCTTGGGGAGGTGAGGGACACCACATGTGTGTTTAATCTTGTCCCTCATGGATCATAAAAGCTGCCAGAGAAGGTATGACTGTGGCATATACCCACAACACAACAGTTGTGCTGACTGAGCCAGGTCTAAAGGGCTCTAGCCATTGACAGCTCAGGGAAAAAAAAGGAGGAGCCCTCTGAAAACAGTCAGGTAGGCAATACCGCACAATTGTGCTGCCTACCTGACCATTTTTTGAGGGTTCCTGCTGAGCTGTCAATGGCTGAACCCTTCTAAACCTCGCCCAGTCGGTACCAGAGGGTCCCCTGGTGCCAACTAGGACAGGTTTAAAGGGGTCCTGCCACTGACAGCTCAGCAGGAGCCCTCAGAAAATGATGGAATGAAATGGTTCATCTCAATGCAAAAATGACCATTTTGTTTCGTCTATAACAAAATGCTGCTTCCTCGTTTTGTTTCATTTTGTTTTGTTTCGTTACATAACGAAATGACAAAACAGCATTTCATTTTTTGTTTCCTGCCTATCCCTAAACTTGTGTTTATATCTCTCTTTGATTGCATGGACACTATGTTTTCAATGTTAGTTTCCATTCCTCATAACTTTTGGTTGGTCTCCTGTGCATGATTACATGGAATTTTTATTCTGTCTTTTAACTGCTTGCATTCTTTGTAGCTTTAATGTTGTCTTTTAATGCTGTAAGATGTCCCTCAGTTCCCTGTTCTGAAACTTGAATATGTCTGAATTGTACTGGACTGTATATTGTCCCTCATTACTGTAAGTTGCCTTGGGTCCTTTTCCAAGGAGAAATGTGGGGTAAAAATATTCAAAATAAACAAATAAATAAAATATTTTTGTTCTTTCTATTATTTCTTCCTGGCACTCTATACTGTCTAGTCCTTGGTTTCTAGCGATGCTCACAGAAACTTAGAGATTATTTGTCATTGTCAAGATAGCCATGGTGGCATTATGTTTAATATCTGAAAGCACGGTAAATCATCAAATCATTCTCATGGTTTAAAGCAGAGGCAGTCCATTTAGCATCTGCCAGATGTTTTTCCATTGCCCATGGACCTGTGCTGGTTTTAGTCCAAAACCTCTGTAGGTTTCTCAGGTAGCCTGCTTAAACAAATTTTGAGGTGCTTCAATTTCTCTTTAGCTACCTTTCCTTAAAATAAAGATTATTCTGTCACAAACTACATAATTTCTCTAGTGGTGGACATTAAATTCAGTAGCACACAGTAGTATCTCAATGAGTCTTTCAGCAGGTGCAGAGAGGAAGAGCAGAACCCAGACAGACTGGGACTGTTTACCTTCGACCGCAGAGTGTTTGATCTGGAATACAGCCATCGGATCCTTCGTCACTCGCTCCTCCATCTTAACTGACTTCCTTGTGAAAATCCATCACTTTAGCTGCTGAGGCAAAACTCATTATTACATAATTATGCCCAAAATTTATACAGAGACTTTATGAAAGCTGCATTTAGAAGACCAGAATGTAGCCCTCAAATGAAGTGAATTCAAACAGGAAAAAAGCTTGTTAAATAAGGACTCTATTCATGGAAGTGGAAAAAAGGGTAGAGTATTCCCCATTGCTTCACATGAATTGTGCTATTTGTCTGTGTTAGTTGGCAGCAAGCAGCTAGTGCATACAGGACAACATACTATAGATTGCTTGCTACTGAAAATAGTGCTGAGAGAGGAAATGAATCACTGCTTATATGAAATAGCACTTTTGGGGGGAGATATAGGGCGTTTATACACGACCCCTAAACTCCGCAGCAAATGGCTGCAAGCTCCAGAGCTTAAAAAATGTTTCCCCACCAGATCCGGAGTTTAGAGGAAATTAAGTGCGACCCCGCCCACCTAAGCACGACCCAGCGCACTTTTCTTGTACCTGCGCTTCCCTGGTGAAAATTGTTTGATGCGGTGTAAGGATAGTGAGTGCGGGGCTCTCCTCGCTTCTGGGTTTTTTTTTTTTTGGCTCCCGCCCCTTTAAGAGCTCCTTTACAGAGACAGGAATGTTGCAGCGCAAGAACGGAGGCAGAACGGATCTTAGGGGTCATGTAAAAGCGCCCTTAGTGTATCTAGGTTTGTGTGTGTGGCGTCGTTACAGTCGTGACTGACCCTTCATGACCCCGTGTCCATGGAGTTTTCTTGGCAGGAATACTGGAGTGGTTTGCCAGTTCCTACTCCAGGCTCCTACAGCACCTGGTATTCCCTGGTGGTCTCCCATCCAAGTACTAACCAGGGCCGACCCTGCTTAGCTTCTGAAATCAAGCAAGATCAGGTCTGCTTAGGGCATCTAGGCAGCTACTAGGTATCTAGGTAGCATTTTGTAAAACTCAAATAACTTTGTCCTTGTAAATATGCTGTCCATTAGATACAACTATGAGTTACTGTATATTTAAAACTGATCAGGTGTGGAATTTGCATAACCAAACTGTAAATTCTGTCAGCAAACTTCTGCTAACAGTAACCATAACAAACATGGTGATTTTGACAACGAACTGGATGACAAACACATCATGCCACAGTTCAGGATTAGTTTCATACCTGAAGGCCAACCTTGGAAAAGTTGCTTTGGGGGATCATATTTCCAGGGTGTCTTCAGACTGATGGCATCTATGACTTGTAACCTTCCTGTATTATCCCACTACCATTCTGTATTTTTACTTAGCAGAGAAGAAAATAAGTTAAGCCAGAAAAATATTTTTTTAAAGTGCAGTGCTTTTTATTAGTAATATTAGGAGCTTTCCATGTAGAAGCACCATATAAATTCTTCACATCTGCTACAGTATATGCTGTTTGATAGATATATCTGAACCAACTATAAATTTCCTTTTCTCTTCACACATAATGGTTTTTCCAAACAATACTCAGGAAAAACTCCAAAGACAAAGGAACTTGAAAAGAAAATGTTTGTTTGTTTGTTTTGTTTTGTTTTACTAACACCAGAAATCATCACTTCTTCCAGGTTCTCAGAAGGAAAACAATAAGGGTGTTTCACCTGATGTTCACAGAAAGCAATTCTATATTTCTCACAGTCATATATACGAGTTAATAACAATTTCTTTATTCAGAATCTTGCTGATTTTGATCACAACTTACTGAAATAACAGGGTAATTTATCTTATTTCCCCAGATCCTGATGAAGCAGATGCCTGCAATCTCATGGTTTTGTGCTGAAGATACTGTTTTTGACTTGACTTTTCCAGGTCATGAGAAATTAAATAGTCCTACAGGCCTCTCCTGTCACTCCTACATGCTTTTCCTTGTTTGGAACAGATTGGTTTTCTTCCTATGGGACTACTTACTATTCAGCTGCATGTGAAGTCAGAATATAAGTACATCTTGCTATTACAGTGAATATATCAGCTGGTATTTCTGTTACAATATTACAGTGAACGCTGATCTAATTCAGAGCGGTGACTTTTTAGAAAAAAACTAGTCTTAAGCAGACATTCTATTCGGATGATTTAGGACATATTTATTTGACCCTTTACTTCATTGTTGTTGTTGTTGTTGCTGCTGCTGCTACTGTTCTTGTCATCTGCTGTCAAGGCATTTCTGACTTATGGTGACCGTATGAATGAGTGCTCTACAAAATGTCCTGTCCTTAGCAGCCCTGTTTGCCCCAAAGTCCTAGTCTCTGAAGCCATGGAAAACAAACCTGTTCCATCTTCAATATGACATCCTTTCAAATATTTAAACATTAGCTATCATATCTCTTCTCACCCTTCTTTTCGAAAGGCCTAACATTCCCAGCTCCCTGAGCCATTCCTCATAAGACATTTCTTCCAGCCCTTCAACCATCCTGGTCGCCCTCCTCTGTATCCACTCAAGGTTGTCAACATCCTTTTTAAATAGAGGTGGACAGAACTGGACACAGTATTCCTGGTGGGGTCTGACCAGAGCAGAATAGAGTGGTACTATCACTTCCTTTGATCTTCCTGGCAGTACAGGGTATCTGCAAAGCTCTAATCTCGCACCATATTTCAAGTGAAGCATTTTTTTTCTTACCAGCTTTCCTTACTGTCCAGCTTTTGCACCCATACGTGGTATGAAACCTTTACTTCTATGACCACAAAAAAACTGATGATTCAATCAAGATTCCAGCTCAAAGGGAGCTGCATTCACTCTGACAGGCTTTAACCCTAACATGCAAGCAGGAGTGTCAGTGAGATTTTTTATGTCAAAAATACTGACAGGGAGAGTAAGAGCTTAACTGTTCCTTCACTATCAGAAAGCTACAATTTCATATCCCCCCCCCCCCCCAAGATTAGCTGTGTAGGCAATTCCAAAGATTGGTTGCCTACAGCTTTTGTTTGACTTAAAATAAAAATAAAAGGTACAGTATTTCATTTAAGAATGAGTTGGGAGTAGAGATGGGCACAAATAGAAAAAAATGAAGTTTCGTTTGTCGTTTGTCGTTTAGAGGTCCATTTTGGTTCGTTTCTGTTGTCTGCGAATTTTTTGCAAAAATTTCATTTTCATTTCGTTACCGTTTCGTTACCGTTTTGTTACCATTTATTCCAATTTTACATGATTTTTTTAGCATTTAAAGCAGCTCACTTCATTGCTGTAATGGAAACAAAATGCACAACAAAAATCCCCACATTTCTGTTCGTTTTGTTTCATTTTAGAGATAAATTTCGTTTGTCATTTCGTTACGTAACGAAACAAAAACTGAAAATGAAAACGAAAAATTGTTCGTTCCATGCCCATCTCTAGTTGGGATTAAACGGGAAAGCGAAGAATGTTTGTTTTATTTGACATTTCTAGTACAGAATATATGCCAGCATAGTTTATGTATGTTGTTGTGTATACCATTCAAAAAAATTGGCCGTGTATCCTCCCTATGTTTTAACTATCATGCTTCCTTTAGGCAAAAGCTGAGGGAGAGAGAGTAAAAAAGAATTCTTACCATTGGTTTGTTTTAAATCTTCTGTTGAGGATGCAGAGCTATTTTTCATGTAACGACCTGCTTAATTAGTTGGGAGGAAGGCTCAGGTGACAAATTGCAGTGGAAAAGAAAAGCCAGCAAGGGGGAGGGGCCAGGAGGTCAGAACTGTGGTGAAAAGAAAAACAGATAAAACTACCAGAGTTGTGGTGTGGTGCATGTTGTCCCTTATAATTAAACCCTTATTAAAATGTGTTTGTATGTACACATGTATATAGTCATGTATGGATGTATCACAGAATTACATCTCGAACTGCAAAGAGTGCCTTCATCTGTTGGATGCACGTCAGTTGCCAATATTATCAATCATTTTTAATGCCACACGCACTACTACAACCAGTGCCCAAATGCACAGATTTTATCAAGGATGAGTCCTCTAGTGCCAGCTGGCACTTTCACCATCAGATGATTTGGGCTGTCAAAGCTGGCAGTGTCACCAGTCATTTATTTACCTGAAAGTGGCACAGATACTCTAATCTGCCAAGGGAGACTGTGGGTGCCTGTCTTCCAACCCTGGTGCCATCCAGCATGGCTAATAGGGAGGGGTGTGGGGAAGGTGGTTGTCAAAAACAGGTTGGAGAAAACTGGTAGACAAGATACTGAAGTCAAAATGTGGCTGGCGACATAACAAAGGGAATCTTGAGTTTTGCATTCTTTTATACCTCAGATTCAATCCAACAGCTTATTTAAATGGATTATGTTTTCATGGAGATAGATAGCCAAGTACAGTACTTTGCAAGGACAGAAGATGACATTGCTATTTTTGCAATTAACATGCGATGAAATGATAGCTCCCCTGAGATGCATTCTTCAAAACTGCCATGTTCGCACCATCCACATGTAAACAAAGCTGCTGTCCACCTCCTGATGACCAATCACTAAATACAAACACGCTGATTTTGTAATGTTGTTGTAACCATGAACCTATCTTGGGGGAGAACCATATGTCCTGTACTTCATAAGACAATTCTGCTGGTAAGTAACTATAACATTGCTATCTTATCTGCTTTTGTACTGAGGCTGGTCAGTTACCGAATAAAATCTCAGATAAAGTTTCCCAATTTTGTGGGTTATTTGAAAATTAAGTAAATAATATAATTACCAACCCATACATTTTCCAAAAATGCAGAACAGAATTCATTCTAAAGACATTTTTCCTCAGTTTTGTTGCAGGATCATGCCTCTGTCTTCTTGTCATGAATGGGAACTAATGGATTAAAAAAGACTTTTGCACTTGCTTTTCCCAGTGATATCATGAAGTTCCATAAAGCTTAATTCGGTTCTGTGCTGAATCCATTTTGCTTATCACAGGTAGCACTCCTGTTTATCATTTTTTCTATCAACAGCAATATTTCTCATTCTCTACCTGCAGCATCTTCTGCACATTCTGTCAGTTCAAAACAATCTGATTAGGTTTCTTTCATCACAGTATCTCTGATATTATCTTCCCATGGATCTGCAAATAAATCTAAAGCCCTACACTGCTATTCATCGGGAAATTCTCAGCACACAGTTATTAACCTATCAAAATTACTGATTAAAGCAATCGAGTTTGAATTCCTAAATCTTTACTGGTTTCCTTTGGAGTGGAAGTTTTCAAAAAGAAAAAGAAAAAAAGAAAAATTGCTGTCATCAGGTTACTTTAGCAAGGGATTTAATAAGATTTTTATACCTTCTTTGGCTACTCCACTTTTTTCTCTTAGAAAGTTGGCAAGTATTATAAAGTCAAATGGGACATGTTTTCATTAAAACTGAATGACTTTTAAATATTAATGCATCCATCTTCTTTTCTGCTACATAAAATTATGATCTCTTTGAAGCTACAGCCTTAAAATAATATTAATGCAGAAATGAGAAAAAGCTAGTGCCATTAGACAATGTATCTGGATCCTAAATGGAAGAAAATGTTTTAGTGCCTCTTCAGAGAGAAATTATTCCTAGTTGCTTGCGTAGCACATTTTTCCTGTTTTTATATTTTGAAAAGAGGTCATTTTTTTCTGAAATGAAAAGTGTAGCTTAAAAAAAAGAAGAGCTACATATTATCGGAGAAATCTTTTTCCACTACCTTAGTACCTCACCTATTCAAATAAAAGTTTCAATTTGATCCAGAATAGGATTGACAACTTGTTACATTGCTCTCCCATGGTGAAATAACACTCAAGACAACTGTTGTTGGGTATAACTGAGGGTCACACTTTATTAACCAAAACTTAAACAACTGTAAACGTTACCATGCCAACAATTGAGGGGCCTGCTGCCGTGCAGGTAATAGCTAGGACCTGGGATCTCCCGGGACCCCCCCCCCGACTGCAGAGCCATAGGGCAAGTCACGCGTCTGTGCCATCCTCGGGGCCCCAGGGGCGGCAAATTCCCTTCCCAAGCCTGGGTCCTTGGGGTGCTTTACTCGCCCCCCAGGGCCCAAGTGAGATACAGGAAGCTGGACTAGATGGGCCTTTGGCCTGATCCAGCATGGCTCTTCTTATGTTCTTATGTCTCGCACTACTTTACACGGGAGAGGGCAAAGGAGCTCCATCGCTGCTGCCGCTGCTGCCACAGAACCTACATTGTGAAAGCAGAAGACCAAAAACTTGTGTCAGGGCTCATTTGGCAACAGGGTGGATATCTTCCCTTTCACTGGGCAGCAACTGCTGCGGCTAACATGGGTGAGGACAGCTTTCCCTTCCTCAGCCCAGGGGCTAAATGTCAACTCAGGAAGAATGGGACTAAAAAGCATAGGATGTGATCAAAGATTTTCCAATGTTTCTTCCCATGTGTTTCTAATACAGTGTTCTGTTTGTTTGTTTGTTTGTTTGTTTGTTTGTTTGTTTGTTTGTTTGTTTATTTGTTTGTTTGTTTGTTTGTTTGTTTGTTTGTTTGTTTGTTTGTTTGTTTGTTTGTTTGTTTGTTTGTTTGTTTGTTTGTTTGTTTAATTTGTAGGCCACCTTCCTCCTGAGGAAGACCCATGCTGGCTTATTGTTTGAGAATAAATCATGCTAAAAACATAATAAATGTTAGGGTTATAATAAAAATAAAAATAGAACAATGTTTAAAATCAATCAGCTAATTATAATAATTAGAAAGTATTTAAAGACTTGTTGGCAAAGGTATGAAAGGGAGGGAGAGAGGGAGAGAGGGAGGGGGGCACCAACCTCGTAAGGGAGAACATTCTTTACACAAATTGAAAGGAGACACAGAGAAGGTCTTCTCTTGAATCCCCAACACATGTGCCTCTGATGGCAATGGGACTGACAGAAGGGCCTCCTCTGAAGATCTTAAGTGCTGGGAAGGCTTGTATGGTGAAATATGGTCCTTCTGACATCCTGGCCCATAACCAGGATTCTGAACTGGGCCCCAAAACAGATTAGAAACCAGTGGAGCATTGTATCTGGAGAGTTACATGCTCAATGCCATGCACAGGGGCTCAGAAGAAAGTATAAATGCTTTCTGTGTTGCAAAACACAACACTGTTCTGCTGTGTAACACTTGTCTGGATTGCAAACTTGAGTCACTTCCATACAACACTTTTCTGGGGCTTTGAATGACATCTTATCTCTTTAAAATGGAGGACTTGCAACTAGCTTTCCTCAGAATGAGGAAGCCGTTTGGATGAGCAGCGAAACGTTTCAATCTCTCAAGAAAAGAAGTCCAGTTGCCATGACTCAACTTCCAGATAAACTCAACTGGTGACTGAGAATATTCATAGACATAGCTTATCTCTTTGGGTCTGGCAGGTACTCAAGAATACATACTACTGAAACTGAGTGTAGGATGTGAAACCTTATTGTACCATCTGCACAAAAGAAGAGGTTATCAAACACCTGACATCCAAAATGTATAACAGATGGACTGCAGGTTGGTGGGGCCCAAGTTCTGCAGCCTGACCTAAAAGCAAGGAAGTTTACAACTGATGTGCAACATTGCTTGCCTGTACAGAGTTATGTTGACAAATTCAAGATTCCTGTGTGGGTTGACCAACCTCCTGGCTAAAAAAATGGGACAGACCCAATACAGGAGATTTTTATTACCTTTAGCTCTCTCATTTAACATTTTGATAAGGATTCCATTATGGCCATAAAACCAAGTCTCATCCTGTTGATATAGTTAGTTTCACTCTAACTAAGGAATCTGTGAACTCAGACTGTATGGAACATGCTCTAATCTTGGGCCAAATGAGGTGTTATGTACTTAGTGCATAATTGAAAGTATGAGCTCTCTGTAATATGCAGTTTGGTCATGTATTCTGTGGATTTGCACGGTCTAATTTGGAGGACCAAGTGTGATAGCTTTTCAGATCACCATTACTCTGCAGCCCCCCCCAGGTGGAAAACCATTGCATCATCTCATGAGCACCATCTGATTCTCTACAATGCTAGACTTCCTTCTCAAGACACCAGAAAGACTACCTGTATAAGGACAAAAATAAAATATTTCCCCCTCCTAACTCTGTCCTGTTTACTTTTGTAAAATCTTAGCTGAGAAAGAGATCAATAATCTTGAAGTCTTCCATGCCATTTTGTTGGCCTAAAAATATATTTTGGAGTCACTGTCTGTGCTAAAAATGGATCAGATGGATCAAATGCAACCATTATAACTAGAAATGAGTGACTCTCGTGGCTTGCACTTAGAACCTGGTTAAATGGACTGATCTGAGCAAAGGAGGTTGGTCATGCTGTTTTTTTAGTACAACATCCTCTAATGAACCATGTGTTAATTTACATGCATTCAGTATTAATTAAAGGCTCCTAATTAAATTTGGTGGGAGAAGGATGGTGTAGTGAAGGCCCCATCAATGACAATACCTAAGACAGTATTTAGTTTGCTACTGAGGTGTTTACTGTTCTTGTATGCCAGAAAAAAAGGTTGTGGCTACATTACAAATAAAGCAAATTACAAAGATGGTGAAAAATTGGCTGATTTATGAAAGCCTTAAAAAAAAGTGATGAAATCTGAATTTCCAAATCACACTTTCAAAATAGCATTAATATTATTATTTGCACGATTATGTTTTTTGACCTCACCTTCCTCTAAGCAGCTTGGGCTAACCCCAATAGAGTTAATAAGAACTGGAAATTGTTGTTAGGGTCATAGCTTCTTTCCAGCAAGATCAGCCAAGACCAGGAAGAAAACCAAGTCTGCTCTGCTCACAAAGCCACAACATCCAGTAAAGACAGTTCCTGTACAAAAGCAGGTTGATTTATACTCCTTAGTGGTAGCTCCTCTATTAAAGTCTGCTAAAACTTGGGAAAGGTCAATGTTTTGTAATGGGGAGGGATGATTTGTCAGAAATAACCCCATTGCAAGGAGTGGTGAATTGGTTGGCATCAAAATCACTAGGCATAATTCAAAGTTCTGTCGTGCCTCTGGTACACGTGTGGTCCTTTTGATGAGAAGCAGCTGTTTATTTATTCAACACCAGGCAAAGCTCAATACACACGATGTGATGCATGCTGTTACTCCAGCACTGAAACAAATGTGGCATTCATTAGGTATGCAACACTCTATGTGCACATTACTGCCCCTTGGCTCACACTGGAATCTGTGCCCTGCTCCACCTCTCAACTGATTTCAAATGTGCAAGTAATTGCAAAACACCATGCCTCTCACACACTGTGTTGAATTTAAGAGTTTTTTTGCTAGAGATCTTGAAGGCGGAGAGATTAATAAGTCAAATGTTGAAATAATTATTAAAGACCATCTGCAGCTTTTAAGCAACAAAATTATATATTCACTGTCTTGAAGGTAATGCAAATTCTTTCCCAAGTATCTACATTTTAAAACATAGCTTTCATGTTTTACCACGAGAGTGTTTGCTTTTTTTGCCATTTTATATAAATGGTTTATTTGTATGAGACTAAATGGTGATGAATGACCTTCCGTTATTGCCAAGGTTCTTCCCCCTTTGTTTTGCTTTGATGCCCAAGCTCTATAATTCTGCTGGAAATTGGTTCATTGTGTCAGGTCAAGGGAAAGTCTTGCCACTGTGCTTGTAGTTTTTATCTTTAAAAAGAGTGGAGGGTGGGGGTGGTTGACATGTTTGTCCCATTTTGTCCTAAACATGAGCCTTTTTTGGAAATGCCTTAGGGAGGAGAAACAGTGTGAATATAGCTGGTTGCTAGGGAGATTAGATTTCGTCAATATGAAGAACAGGCCTAATATATACTATCTCAGAAATCTTAGCACATATTCAATTGTAGATATTTGTCATTTGTTACTAAGTTTCTTTATAGATGATATTAGTTTCCAGTTGGGTATGTTTAACATGAAATGAAAGCTTCCGCTGCATGAAAATTTCCACATGCATATTCGAGTGTACAAAGAAATGTGTGATACTCTGCTGCTGACAGGTATTCTAGAAATAACCAACATATACAAAAACTATTACATCTCCTCCTCCTTAGTGTCTATCCCACTTGATGATGGGGTACACTATTCTGATTCTTGCTTTCCACTTGGCATGGTCACAGGGTAGGTCCGGGTGAACCTGAGACAACTTCATGGTGTCAAGGAAGTTTTTGCTTAAATGATGACCCTGCCAAGGATTATTAATATCTGCAGTTTTCAAGAACTTTGGAGTTTTGTTTATCATAGAAATACAATATGCAGTTGCAGTATATCAAAACAAAAATATATTTTGTAAATTGAATTTGATACTCTGCTGGAAGTATCCATAACTACTGTACAAGATTTACCATTTATAAATGATCCTAAGGCCAGTCAATTTCTTTCTTTCTTTCTTTCTTTCTTTCTTTCTTTCTTTCTTTCTTT
>JAHTLZ010000237.1:45403508-45413510 GCA_023846285.1 Phrynocephalus versicolor | reverse complement strand
CTTTCTTTCTTTCTTTCTTTCTTTCTTTCTTTCTTTCTTTCTTTCTTCCCTCCTTCCTTCCTTCCTTCCTTTGTATCTATCTGTCTCTCTGTGTGCCTTTCTGTCTTCTTTAATGCTAAAGTGAACACAAGAACTTTCCTTCTCACTGTTCTTCTAAATAGAATGGGTTAGAATTGGATCTATGTGGTAAAAAAAGAAAACCACTCCTCTTAACAAGGCAACTGTTTTCTAAAGATATATACAGTGCATATGTTGCTGTTTTTCCCACTACAGTTTTATATATTTCAATCAGCTGGTTGATTTGGAAAGATTAACTAAACCTGACATTTTTAAAGCCTATATGCTATACTAATAGGGAGGGGAACAAAACGAGAAATGAAATGCTGTTTCGTCATGTCGTTATTTTACAAAATGAAACGAAACGATGAAGCAGCATTTCATTACAAATTAAATGAAATAGTATTTTTTTTCTCGTTGAAATGAACCATTTCATTCCATCTGTAAACCGGTCCCTTACCTGCTGGTGTCTCCTTGCCACCGCCGAGACCACCCAGCTAAGCCAGAGAGGGCGAGAGTGGGCCAGGCAGGCTGGCATGGGCTCCTCCTCCTCTGCTGCTGCTACCCCATGCCCCAGCCAGACTTAGAGGTCAAGCTGCCGCCACCATCAAAGACCCTGGCCAGCGGGGGAGGCTGAGTGTCCAGGCAATAAATAGACCGCGCTGCCGCCACCGAAAGCCCTAGCTGGCCAGGGAGGCTGAGTGGCCGAGCAATGGACCACATTGCTGCCACTGCCACCAAAGGCCCTATGGGCACAAGAGCCCAGGAGGAGGGGTAAGTAGGGGCACAGCTCTAATCAGGAGCTGTGCAGGGAAATGCATCACCCACCTCCCTGTCTGATTGGCCAACGCCAGGGAGAAGGAACAATGATGTCGGAGGCTTCTTCCTCATTGGCGCTCAGCCCTGTGTGGGTGCAGAGCAAGGTAAGGGATTGGCTGATTGCCTGTTGGAGGTTTCCAAACACCAGCTGGGATCGCGGGTGTTGTTTTGGAATTGGCAGCTTCCAAAACAAATAGCCCATCCCTATTATAAACTGATGGATCTAGAGCTGATTCAGGATCAGCCCATAATTATCCATACATTTGCATTCCAAACTCTCTGGTACTGACAATTAATTGAAAAGACAAGTGTGTTAAGATCCATGCGAAAATAAAACAATATTCATTGCCACTGGGGAAAACCATTTGACATTCAGTGTGCTGTTAAATAATATTAAATGGCACTTGTTTTGTAACTGGCTCCCCTCAAGCTGACAGAAAAAGAAAATACTAATATATGGTAGTAAAGGAAACAGACCATTTGGTGCATTAAGAGTACAGTATCTATCTTTAGAACAAGGTTAACTTCCAGAGTAAATGCAGTAATTTTTTATCTAACAGGGGCAATCAGTCTTTCATCCTTTAAGTGGTTTTCATGTACCTTTATCAGCCTGACTGCAGAGTTAACTGACAGGTCTGTTTTCAGTCTCTTCTCTGATGTCTTTCTTGTTCTCATCCAAAAGGCACCATACCGTGACACTGCCCTTATCTGACATAGCCTAGCAGTTGTGTGCTGACATTAGAAGTCTTACAAGATCTAGGCATTCAAGAACTGATGTACCCATAAGACATCCTTAAGCCTTTAACTCATTATTTGGAGAATAACAGTGACAGTTATGCAAATTTAATAGTAAAAGTTTCATATTATTTGTGTAAATAAAGTAAGTTCAAGAACAGCCACCAATTTTCCATACGAGTGTAAAATTAAATCAATAGTGCATATCATTTTCATATGCATTTCAGTTATCAAAGATCACAAGCATTTCTTCTGCAAGCATTTCCATAGTTTCTTTTTAAAGTCATAACCTCAGAGTTCCAGATGATCAATACTTTTTCCTTTCGTACATAGGGAGCAATTTCTGAAATAAAATGCAGAATAAAAATTACCATAAATAAAAAAGAAAAAGGACAGAACAATGCCGACTTCACTGAAAATTACAGAGGTGTAATTCCGTGCTGCCAAGGCCCTTCCTACTTATTACAACTACTGCCAGGGTTTTCTAGGTGCAAAGTACTCAAAAGTGAAATGTATCACCAAAAAGAGGAGATGCCTCACACAACAAATGAATTAAAAAGCGTAGAATTTGTGTGTGCTAACTCTCATATGTAGATGCATGTTCCCTTCCAACAAACACAGAGCACAGAGAGAACTCCTAGTTCCCAGAGCTCCTTGCCCTCTGAAGATGCCAGCCACAGAGTCTGGCGAAACATCAGGAAGAAAAACTTCCAGAACATGGCCAAACAGCCCGAAAAAACTCACAACAACTATCGGACAACAACACAAGTTGAAGTTGGAGGTAGGAAGTAATTAAATTAAGTAATTAAATACTAAATCATCATCATCTTAGTACTGCAGGACTTGAAGGGACCCTAAAATCATGGGGTCCATCCCTGTCAAGGAGAGTCAGCGGGGAATCAATCTCCCAACCTCTGACTCTGCAACAAGATGTCCCAAACACTGAATGATCCAACAGGTGAGCTTCCGGCTTCCAAGCTTAGTCTGCTCTCCAGGTGCTAAGTACTGACGGGCAAATGTCCAGCTCTTGTTTTCCCTAGGTACTTTTCTTTGAAACTAAACATCTAGGCTTCAGTAGTCCTTCACATACAACACCAAAGAGAAAACTAGACAGCCCTTCCAGTATGGAATAAGTTAATTGGCTGTTATGAGGGTTTAGAGCTGCAGAGTGGCAGTGCTGGCTGCTGGGAGCATTGCAGAAAAGCAGCAGTGGGTGACGGCTGTATCAGAATAGGAGCCTTGACCACATACATACAGTCTGCCTCTCTTTACCAGAATTTGCTTTCCACAGCATCTATCAGAAGTTCTTCCGAATCCCCACTTCCTATCTTTTATATAGGGGGCCACCATGACCAGGTGGTATCATGTAGAGATTCCCTTTGAAATCAAAATGAAAGTAGTGGTGATTAGAAAAAGACAGAGTGCCTTTGATGTATTTTTACCCTACTTCAATCATATATATGTGTGTAATTAATATATATGAATTGATGCCAGTTGTTTTGGCTAAGCTCTGAGTAGCCAAGATTCCAGGAAACTCAGGATAAGCAAGGCATGATGTTCAGTTATTTAATTAATTCTATGCATTTAATCACTTTCTCCTA
Organism: Phrynocephalus versicolor; assembly: GCA_023846285.1. Taxonomy (NCBI): domain Eukaryota; kingdom Metazoa; phylum Chordata; class Lepidosauria; order Squamata; family Agamidae; genus Phrynocephalus; species Phrynocephalus versicolor. Next base: position 45,410,298 of record JAHTLZ010000237.1, on the reverse strand, counting down.
TCCACCTTACCCAAAAGAAATAAATATAATTCAAAGGGGTCCAGTTGTCCTTCTCCTGATAAGAATCGCATCACCACTGGATGCTAACATTAATTATTAAAATTCCTGTGAGCTCATTTACAATTTAAATTAGCAAACTCAAAACTTGCTGAAATATTAATTTGCTAAAAGATAACACGACAGATCTCATTATTTAACCAATATAATTCTTTTATCATATACAAATAATAACTGTGTGCCCTTAAGTCAATTCTGTCTTATGGTGACCCTTTTCAAAGTTTTCTAGGTACAAAGTATTCAGAAGGGCTTATTATCATTCCTTTCTTCCTGGGGAGGTCCCAGGGCTGAGCAGCTTGCCCAAGGCCACACAGGCTGGCTTTTCAGGTTGCTAGGAATCAGTTGCTGGGAAGTGAACATCCAGCCTCTGGTTCCACAGCCAGATATCTACCTCACCCAGGTATCTAGCCATCCTGTGTGGTTTAGGGATAAGAACATAAGAACAGCCTTGCTGGAACAGACCACAGCCCATCCAGTTCAGCATTCTGTCTCACACAGTAGCTCACCATTTGCTTCAGGGTATTCCCAAGCAGATGTCTTCACCTGCTTATGATTCCCTCCAAACGGCAAGCTATATGATCCCAGAATTCCCCTGAATAAAGGCTGGTAAATTACTTTTGAGTACTGTCAAACCTACTATGGCTTTTACCCCTGTAGTGACTAATGATTCATGAGAGGTGTCTGTATAAATTGGTTGGTTGTTAACCAATGAGAGAGTTTGGAGGAGTAGCCTGAGGGGTTTTAAGGCTCTGCCCAGCACTGAATTAATAAGACAGGGACAGATATGGTCTGACAGTCTATCTGCAGATATTTTAACAATCCTCAGACAAATCAAAAATACTTCACATCTCTACCAGCAAGGCCATAGCTAATGACCCATACTTAATGTGTGTTGGGGAGATTAAACTTTCATGTACCTTAGCCTATTGTCCACCTAATGAGCCTATTGTCCACCTAACAAGCCTATTCAGGCCATTGTTCATCTTATGAGCCTCTTTCAGACCAGGGTGACATGAGGTCAAAGTGAACTTTCAACTAGCTTTCCTCAGGCTGATGAAGCTGTTAGGATGAGCAGAGAAATGTTTCATTCTCTCAAGAAAAGAAGTCCAGTTGCCATGACTCAACTTCCAGATAAATTCACCTGGATGACTGAGATCTTCACAGACATAGGGTGTGACTGTGAGACTTATACTTACTAGAGAGAGAAGATATAGGATTTAGAACTTCTGTGAGGAAAACCAAGTAATGAGTGTCTGAAAACTTAAGAAGTGGGTGTGCAAGTGATCAGTGTAGTCTGTAACATAACTTTAGTATGATTGAGCCATATTCTTCCTTTTCTTTGTACCTAAACACATTACTTTTATGAGTTAGATTCTACTTTGTAAGAAATACACTTCTTTCATCTTTATTCAATTTAAAATCAGTCTGAAAGGATTAATTTACTAGCAAATCTAGTCGGTGGCAATGGAAGAGGAAAATTAGAAGCAGTGCTTGTCAATAGCCTATGAAAGGGCTGGGGGCAAAGAACCGGAACACGGCCCCTACAAAATCCTGAAAGGGGTTGCCATAAATCAGAATTGAGTTGACTGCACAACCTTATTATTTGTCATAAATACATACATAAAATCTCAGATGTGTATACAACTAGATAGATTCTATCATAGGATGGCGTATTTTTCTCTTATTGGTGGTGTGGTGTCTTTAAACTGAGTTTTAGCTATGTTATGCTTTTTTATCATATATGTATTATTTTATCATAATCTGCCTTGAGTCTAGTTTCTGGAAGAAAAGCACAATATGAATTACATAACTTTTGAGTCTTTGTTTTTAGTACCCATTCTTGCTCAAACAGTTCAAGCCAGGGTGCCATCCTATGGTGAAATTTCCTTGTTCTTTCTCTGATATGAAATATTTTGTTAAATGGATTAAAGATGCTGAACCCAAATCTCTTCTCTTCCTCCAGGGCAATTAAATGGAGATAATTTATTCAGTAACTGGGGGGATATGGGGTGATAATCCCAAAACACATTCAGGGTAAGACATTACTAAGTGATCCCAAACAGTATAATCATTCTTGTCTGTGGAAAGAATACTGCAAACTGCTAGACATCACTCCCCTCCTTAAAAAGCAACCACAGCAGTGAAAGATAAATTGAGGATTGACAAGTCACCAGGCCCAGATGGCATCCACCCAAGGGTTATTAGGGAACTGAGAAATGAAATTGCAGATCTCTTAACGGTTATATGCAACTTGTCTCTTAAAACGGCCACAGTGCCGGAGGACTGGAGGATAGCAGATGTCACACCAATTTTTAAAAAAGGAAGGAGGGGGGACCCGGGAAACTACAGGCCGGTTAGCCTTACATCTGTCCCAGGGAAGATGGTGGAAAGCCTCATCCAAGAGAAAATCTTAAAACACATAAAAGAACAAACCTTGCTGAGAGAAAATCAGCATGGCTTCTGTAAGGGTAAATCTTGTCTGACAAACCTCTTAGAATTTTTTGAAAAGGTCAACAGGCACGTGGATTTGGGTGAACCGGTTGATATAGTCTATCTGGATTTTCAAAAAGCTTTTGACACAGTCCCTCACCAAAGGCTGCTGAGAAAATTGCACAGTCAGGGGATAAGAGGGCAGGTCCTCTTATGGATTGAGAACTGGTTGAGATCCCGGAAACAAAGAGTAGGTGTCAATGGGAAATTTTCATAATGGAGAGAAGTGAAAAGCGGTGTGCCCCAAGGCTCTGTCCTGGGACCGGTGCTTTTCAATCTGTTCATAAATGACCTGGAGACAGGGATAAACAGTGAGGTGGCCAAGTTTGCAGATGACACAAAACTTTTCCGTGTGGTAAAAACCAGAGAAGATTGTGAAGAGCTCCAGAAGGATCTCTCTACACTGGGGGAGTGGGCTGAGAAATGGCAAATGCGTTTTAATGTAACCAAATGTAAAGTAATGCATATTGGGGCAAAAAATCCAAACTTCATCTATCAACTCATGGGCTCTGAGTTATCCGTGACGGATCAGGAAAGAGATCTTGGTGTGTTGGTGGACAGCTCCATGAAGGTGTCTCCCCAATGTGCGGCAGCGGTGAAGAAGGCCAATTCCATGCTAGGGATTATCAAAAAGGGGATTGAAAATAAAACAGCCAACATTATAATGCCATTATACAAAACAATAGTAAGGCCCCACCTGGAGTATTGTGTACAATTCTGGTCACCGCATCTCAAGAAAGACATAGTGGAACTGGAAAAGGTGCAGAAGAGGGCGACTAAAATGATTACTGGGCTGGGGCACCTCCCTTATGAAGAAAGGCTAAAACATTTGGGCCTCTTTAGTCTTGAAAAAAGGCGCCTGAGGGGGGATATGATTGAGACATACAAAATAATGCAGGGTATGAGTAAAGTGGATAGAGGGAAGCTCTTCTCCCTCTCCCAAAATACCAGAACTAGGGGACATACACTCAAATTGAGGGCTGGGAGAGTAAAAACTGACAAAAGAAAATATTTTTTCACCCAGCGCGTTGTAAGTCTATGGAATTCCCTGCCACACAATGTGGTGATGGCATCTGACCTGGATGCCTTCAAAAGGGGACTGGACAGATTCCTGGAGGAAAAGTCCATCACAGGTTACAGACCATGATGGAGATGTGTAGTCTCCAGGCTTTAAACCAGGGTACTTCAAGGGCCAGATGCAGGAGAGTGGTATCAGGAGACAGATATCTAGTCTCATGAGCTCCCAGATGCATCTGGTGGGGCCGCTGTGAGATACAGGAAGCTGGACTAGATGGGCCTTTGGCCTGATCCAGCATGGCTCTTCTTATGTTCTTATGTTCTTATGTTCTTATGTTAAAGATACTGTGTACTACCGATATTGGTGGTTTGTTGGAGTGAAATGGCCACTGACACATTTTAATTCCTCTGGCTTTTGTGGGAGGGGGAAGTGTTTCTGAATGTCATAAATCAGGTTTACACATCTCTGAGCGATATAAGGATGGACAGTATTAAATAGATGCAATACACGGACACAACATAGGGAATAATAATGCAAACTGATTGTGTTTGCAGCTCATGTATATGTCTTGACCTGGAGAGTGAGGAGCTGGAGGAAGCATGTCTGTGATTAGAATTTCAATCTACCAAAGTGGCCAAGACAAATGAGCACTGCTTATCTATGCACCGCTTTACATACCACTATACTTTATTAATTATGTTCTGTTGCCAATCTCTCTAGAGTTGTGCAGGCTGGCATTAAATCTAATATTAATATATCTGCTGGGAAATGAGCAAAATACCAATTTTTAATAAGGCTTCTTCTCCTTTAGTGTAAGTTTGATGTTCTCTTCAAGATAATGGCCTAAATCCAACAGAATGAAAAGTTCTGTTAGTGTAGCTGTGCTGTATCACAGCATTATGCAACAGGCTGTGCAAGGGATTAGATAAGCAGTTTTGTAACTACTTGCACAAACATTTATTGGATGCTGACCTTCTGCTAACTAAAATGTACCAATGAAATAAAACAGACCAGCCTGTATTTGCAGACCTACACATTCTAACCTTGCTTTTGGTATTGTTCTGGATTTGGTTGTGTCTATAACATGCACTGAGAGCCCTTTGTAAGCCACCCAGAGTATCCTTGTTGCTAAATGGAGTGGAGTATAAATCGAATGAATGAATGAATGAATGAATGAATGAATGAATGAATGAATGAATGAATGAATGAATGAATGAAATTAAACATGGATTCCAAGTAGGTTTAGTTCAGATATACTGCCAAATCCCACAACCTATTTTGTCATGGTGAAGTTGTTTATAATTAATTTAGCTCAGCAATTATGTTGCAACAACATCTATGAGATCCAATGATGGTTCATATCCTCAAAGACACGGTAGCTTTTAGGATGTTGATCCAGGGAGGGAAGTTCAATAGGCCAGCATAACTAACAAAAATTATGCTGTGGTTATTCAACATGAATATGAAGCTTAAAGCTTAAGGAGAACATCTGCCAAGGAACTGGTATATGACAGCAGTAGATTGTACCTACCTGCAAAGCAGAGGTAGGGAAAATGTTCTGTTCCTGAAAACCATACTGTTACATGTGTCAGCAGTATGTGTAGCCAGAATCCAAAGTGGATATAACTAGCCAACATCTTGTCATGCCCTATTCACATAAACCCAACCCCCCTCTCTCACACACACAATTCGTGCAGAGATGCACATCATTTACACAGGAATGTATGTGGAGGGGGCAGAAGGGTGCATTTGCCCCGGTGTGCAGCAATCTGGGGGTGCCTGGAGGGGGAGCAGCAAGAAGAAGCTGTGCACCCTCCCACCAGCAGTCCTCCCCCCCCCCCCCGCTGCTAAGGCTTGGCGACAGGATCCTTGCTGCCACTGCCACCGCCTCCACCGCATGCCAGTCAAGCGGAGAAGCAAGCAGGCAGGCAGGCAGGCCTGCAGGAGTGTGGTGACCATGGTGCCTTCCTCCTTCTCCTTTTCCTCGCTTTGCTTCCGACCCACTGTGGGAGAGGTGTAAGATGCATGCACAGTAGCACATGCAGGCACACACACAAATGCCCGCCTGAGAGAGGATTGGCTGGCAAATAAGACAGACCACTGTATCATACTGGTACATCATCCATTCCTAGGGCCCATCTCTCTGCATAGACATTGCAATTTCTAGCCTGCTTCTCTGACTCTTGAATAGAGATGGGCACAACTCAAAAAAATAATTTTTCATTTTTCGTTTGTCGTTTTGGGGTCCGTTTCGGTTCGTTTTCATTTTTGGGGGGTTTTTTGCGCATTTTTCATTTTCGTTTTCGTTACAAAAACAAAACAAACAAAAAACAAAAAAAATCATTTTCCTTAGCATTCTTTTTGTTGGAATGTGTCTGCCATAACAAAAACGAAAAACAGGGCAAAATTTTTCATTTCGTTTTCGTTTTCGTTTTGTTTTCTGGAAAATTTTCATTTTCGTTTTCGTTGTGTAACGGAAACGAAAAATGAAAACGAAAATGAAAATTTCGCTGAGTCGTGCCCATCTCTATTCTTGAAGTACCCACAAAACTGGGTGTTTCTAGGACCCAGGGGAGCAGACCCATATAGTATAATGAATCATTTTGTATTGTTTCATTTTGTTATGATTTTTAAAAAATATGTTAATAACAAAAGAAAATGAAACAGCAAAGGAAATGAAATGAAACAAAATAAAGTGCTATTTTTCTGTTTTATGCCCATCTCTATTGGGAACCACTGTGCAGGATCCATTCCTACACCTGTGATGAAGGACTGGATCTTCCCATGTGAGCCTTCTGGACCTGCAGAAGAGGCCCCTCTCTCTATCTGCTTGCCACTGAAGGCACGTTGGAGGAGGATGCAAGAGAAGTCCTTCTCTATGGCTGCTCCCAATTTGTGTAAAAATCTCCCTCAAGAAATTAGGCTAACCTCCTCCATTTCATCTTTACACTGACAGCTGAAGACCCGCCTCCTCAGACAGACTTTAAATAATTATTATAACTTTAACTGAATCCTAGATGCCAGCCTTTTGCTTTTTAAGATTGGCCTTTATAGTCTTAAATGTTTTTAAAATACTTAATGGGTTTTCAATTAGTAGAATGGTTTAAGTGCTTTTTTAACATGTAATTTCTTATGTTTTTAGTTTACTTGTGATAAAATTATAAGCTGCCTTGGGTCTCTTCACCAGGAGAAAGGTGGCCCATAAATGATGTATATTTGTATCAC
>JAHTLZ010000237.1:45375832-45403498 GCA_023846285.1 Phrynocephalus versicolor | reverse complement strand
TCACTTCCCCACTCCCATCTCATTGTAAGCTTTGCTGGCTCAGCACAAAGTTGTTGTTGTGTGTGATGCACACATCATATTTGTTTAGGAGACAATGCAAGAAATCAACATTTCTGTCTCCCTCCCTGATGTACACACACAGAAACACACACAGTTAGACATCTCAAGGGTCTGCCCCTTCTGGCATCCAAAAGGCCCACACCACCCACTGGGTCTCAGTTTAGGCCATGACATTTCAGGGACTAAGAAACTGCAGATGCTGGCTTGTTCTAAATCATGTCTTGTAACACTGAATGTCAGAGCAGTTGCCAACCAGCCAGCTACCTCATATTCATTTTTTCATATAGTGCGAGATTACTGCATTGAGCTCTGTAAATTTGACATGTAGAATTTTCCATAAATAGGCAAGAAATAGCTTATGTGGTCAGCCATTTAACTGTCAAGATGGGAGAACACATGCCAAAAAAATTGACAAAGTATGCTGCCTGGTTTTTTCAAAATACTGTACCATTTCAGCTAATTTCTACAATTTTTTTTCAAACTCCAAAAATCTGAACATGTGCAATCCAGTTTGGAATGCGAGTTTATGCAGCTAGAGGCCCTCGGCCCTTGAAATGCCTCTTTCTATTTGCCTTCTGCTGAATAAGCCTGCACAAGACTTTTAGATGGTCTTCAACTGCAGCTGTGCCCACAAACACTCCTTTTATGACCTTTATCCGAAAGAATGCAGTTGATTAGTATAAAGGATAAAGGACAAGTCAAAAGTCAGAAATATAAAGGAGGGAGGAAAATAGACCCTCTTTTAGGAAAGAAAAGAAAAGAGAGAAAGTGAACAATGATTGCAAGGCATAGAAAAGCTTGAATACTTTTTTTTCAGAACTGCAAACATGAATAGTTATCATCAGTGAAATTCTTCACTGATGTTCATGCCCCTTTTTTATCCGGAAATCCTAAAAAAGCTTGCCACTCCTTATATTTCTTACTGGCTATTTATGTTCTATATATGTAGTAGACTTTCTTTGCAATGTCCTCTGTGAGACAGCTACCCAAGGAGTTGGCCCACATCATTTTTGCTGCTTTAGGTGCAGCAATTCATGTACAGAAGCCAGCTAGGCTGGGTTTTGAATTGTATTCCAACCTTGGCAGTGAGACAGCACACCTCACCTAAGCAGGCTTACAAGCCACACAAGGAATGGGGGGACTGCATGGCACACGGCACTCTGTCCTACCACAGCTTGCTGCTTTCTCCTCACCACCTGTCATTTGTTTGCCGAAGCATAAAGATTAACAAACCTCATGGTAACATCCATTACTCACTGTTTCTTTTAATTCATGCTTCACAAAGTAAAAGAAAATAAAAGAACTTTTCGAAAAGCAGCTTTTTGTCTCAGTTGCTTCTCCTCAGGTACCTGGCAGAAGGGATGAGTTACACCTTACAGCCCGCCGTCACGACATCGCAAACCATCCAGCTCAGATCTGCATTAACAGACTGAGAAATCATTGCAACAGTCTTTTGCCCACCACTCTCTTACTACCATGGCTTTAGATACTGCTTTGTATAACTGGCATCCCTCCTGTTGCCTCCTGTTAAGATGGCATGCGCGCGCACACACACGCGCACACACACACACATAAAATGAGAGAGAGGGGGGAGAGAGAGTACATCCTATTAATCTGTTGCTGGCACTGCTCTCCATAGAATGTGTGGTTGGCACACACTTTCTTTAACAAAGCTACGCCCCTCAATGCTTTTGAAAAATCAAAAGTATAAACATTATGCATGATGGTGAAGATAATTTAACCTGGAACACGGCAACTCTTGGAACATCCACCATTTGGTTCTCTTTAGTTTCAGCTGTTTTAGCCATCTTCTTGTGTCCATCCCGCAGAACAGGGAAGAATGTCGCTAACTTAATATTCCAGTAAGAATGTACTAAATTTGTACTTACCAAATCATTCTTTGAACAGGCACTCATCTGCTGTTCCATACTGGCATGTCTTATGGTCCCTCAGACAAATATCATGCTTACAAAAGTGTTCTTAGTACGGGAAAGTGTATATAAAAATGCATAAACAAACATGTACAAAAAATCTGTATAATGGGACTGAAAATGCATACAAAATACCATCTTAGGGAAAACTGCTCACAAAGAATTTGTGCATGTATATTCCTTTCTTCATAAGACAACAATGTGTACAAAATGCATATATTAAAGAGTGGGAGACCTATTTTCTTGACCACAATTCCCACCCAATGTTTCATCGTGCCTTGGATGGTACTGGAAATTCAGAAAGAACAAAGCCAGTTCCTGAAAAAAGTAACTATCTAAACTCAGTAGATTACATAAAGGCCTTTATGCAATATCCCAACCTGTAATAGAAGGCCTATGCTGATGATATTTCTACTGTGTTGATGGGGTCATGGAATCAATATCATGGGTTGAAGATTGCCAACGTCTGGAGGTGGGCTGTGTGAAAACTCATGAGGGAGAGCTTACACATATTCTAGCAGAATTTCTATAGTAATCTATCTCAATTTGTACCCATTTAGCCCTTTCAATGCATTTTCCACACTGGGCCTTCAGTGCAATTACCATGTTGAAAGAGCACTAACAGCCTCTTTCCTTCAATGTACAAATAACATCTAATATGAAAAAGGAGCTCTGTGTGAAAATTTGATCAACTGGAGGCCTTGCTTGTGGGATTTTTTTCCACTTCAAAAGGACAGGAGGAGAAAACATTGTCTGGGTCTCCACATGACTGGAAATTTTTATTTAGCTCTCTGCGTAATGCATGTAGCTCCTCCACCACATGAACTGAATTTTGGTCCCACAGAAAATGTGAAAGAAGATTAAAAGAGTAGGGCCCAAGTAAAATACAGACTGTAAGTGAAAATATTGCTTCCTGAATGATGAGGAGGAGACATGTCTTCTGCTGTCTCCACGTGTTTGCCACCATCTAAAGTGAGCACCATCATGGGTAAAATATGACAAGGATTATATAATACCATCTATTTTGCACTAAGCCAAGTACAGATTCTGACAGCAGTTACTGTTTAGTTGTGAAATGGCTTCAAACTGTGTAAGTCATCAGAGACTAAGCAAAACTTAAAAGGGTTTTCACATCATATGAGGAAGGAGCAATAGAGAACATTCTGGCACATTAATTAATGCCAAATTCAAATTTAATTCCTCTGACAGACCATCCACGGGAACACTGAGGGAGTTTGTTTTAATCTTTGTTTTTACAGTGAATAAAATAAATTAATGGAAATGGAAGATGTCCTGCTACACCACCATATTAATGACAGTTTATGGAGAGAGAGAAAATGTTCTCTATAGGCATGACGAAGTCTCTAATTGGTTGCTTTGAGTCAAATAAAAAAGTGTCACATTTCACTAGGACATAAGAAGAGAAAGTCATCATTGTCTGCTTCAAATTGGGCTTTTTCTGTGGCAAAATATAGTACAGTATAATTAGAAACCATATGGAAAACGACATTAGAATGCAGAAAAATGTAACTCTATTTTAAAGGGTATTTTTTTCCACAAAAAACAATCATATTGTAGTGCCAAAGGATGATAAAGATCAGGGAAATCTTCATAACATTGAGACCAACTCATATAGGCATAATGGAACTGGTGTTAGCAAGCACTTACTGATACCAGCTAATTACATGTAATTGGTTCAATGAGCATATGAAAGTATATGAAAGTATAGATGCTGATTCTGAATCAATGAGAAATCTATCCATACCAGAATTTCATTTGCATCAGAAGCCAAAATGTATCCATGTATTTGGTTGTTCACATGTAGACCATGTAGATATCAGCCTACTAGGGGGACATGTGTTCTACCTTAAAAGAAGTCCACTATCTCAAGTAGACATGGGCACGACTCGGTGAAATTTTCGTTTCCATTTCCGTTTTTCGTTTCCGTTACGTAATGGAAACGGTAACGACAATTAAGCCATCAGAACTCGAACTCAAACAGAAAAAAGAAAAATTTGGTTGGGTTTTTCGTTTTTGTTTGTGGCATCGCAGTGATCACGCAATGCGAAGCACAGAAAAAGTTTTTAAAAGTTTTTTTTTAGAAAACCCCGACTCCCGGCCAAAAAAGCAGGCAAAAATATTTTGTTTCATGTTAAATTTGCCCCTAGGGTCGTTATTTGTTTTGTTACATAACGAAACGAATAATGAATAACGAAACAGAAAAATTTTTTCTAGTGTACGCATGTGGACCACTGTATAAAGGATGTCCCAGTGCTGTGATCACCTTATGTTACACTGTGTTCATAATTCTCTCATGTGCATCTTTGCCTGATGTTGGATGAAGGAGCAGCTCTTTCTCATCCAAAGTACAGTACATGAACCAGAGCCACACAGAACTTTAAATCATGCCTTATTAGCTTGATCCTGGCCACGGCCAGTTCACAGCTACTTCCTGCTATAGGATTCCCTTGCAGGCACCACTCCTCCACACTGCACCATCTATTATGTCTGTGAAGATTCTCAGTTATCCAGGTGAGTTTATCTGGGGGGATGTCTTATTTTCAGCAAAACAGGGTACTATAGGACTCAAAAAGATGGATCCAAATTACAAGCAAGGCAATTTCTACTAAACATTAGGAAGAACTTCCTCATAATAAGTGATACTGTATTTGCAAGTGGAACAGGCTGTCTTGGGAGGTATTGGATTAGAGATTATTAAGCAAAAATTGGAAGGCCAGCTGTCAGATTTGTGTAAGCAATGGCTTTTCTGCTTCTAAAGGGAATTTGCTACCCCTTGGGGTTCTCTCCACTGTCACAGTTCTGTGACGTAGTAGATACAATGGTGCAAATAATGATTTATCAAGTTTCATTTACTTGTAATATTTTTATCTGGTCTTTTTCCTAGAAAAAGACCTAAGGTGGCTTATAACATTACAAGACAACATTTAAAGCTGAAAACATGGCATATAGAATATAATCATAAGCATACAAATATGAAAATAAAAAAATGCCACGTTGAGAAATGGAAAACACAAGTAATACTAAAAACCCAGTCAAAGCAGTAATGACTAACTAAGGGAAGATTTGCCTGAAGAGAAAGGTTGTTGCCTGCTTATTGGAAGGACAGCAGGATGGGGCAAGTCTGGCCACCTCTGAAAGGCAGCTTCAAAGTCTAGGAGCAGCAACAGAGAAGACCCTCTACTGTGTCCCCACCAAATGCAACTGTGAAGGTGGAAGGACCAAGAGAAAGGCCTATCCTGGTGAACTGAACATCCAAGATGGATCATAATGGGAGATATGATCTTTGAGATAGCTTGGACCCAGGCCATTTAGGGTTTTAGAGATTAAAACCAGCACTTTGAATTGAACTGATCCAAGTAATGCAGGGTGTGAGTAAACTGGATAGAGGGAAGCTCTTCTCCCTCTCACAAAATACAAGAATTAGGGGACATACATGCAAATTGAGGGCTGGGAGAGTAAGAACAGACAAAAGAAAATATTTTTTTCACCCAGTGCATTGTTAGTCTGTAGAACTCCCTGCCACAGGAGGTGGTGGCATCTGGCCTGGATGCCTTCAAAAGGGGATTGGACAGATTCTTGGAGGAAAAGTCCATCACAGGTTACAAACCATGATGGAGATGTGTAATCTCCAGGCTTAAAACTGGGGTACTTCAAGGGCCAGATGCAGGGGACTGGTATCAGGAGACAGATATCTAGTCTCATGCGCTTCCAGACGCATCTGGTGGGGCCCCAGTGAGATACAGGAAGCTGGACTAGATGGGCCTTTGGCCTGATCCAGCATGGCTCTTCTTATGTTCTTAAGTATGATTTGGAAACCTTATCATAGAGGCCCTTTTAAAAAAGTATTTTTCTATAGCAGCTCCTATTTCACTGTATGCATCCTTGCAATTTACATTAAATATGCAATGTAGAATTCAGCCCCCAACACACACACACATACAACTCTGGAGGCCACTAATATTATGAATTGTTATTGAATTGGGCCTTTTGGACACCATCTTTCCCCCACCAAAGTTAACAGGAATGTTAAATTAGTGGTGAATGCATGTTAAGTGAACAAATCATTACCTGAGCATTCTGTTTGTTCCATGCTGTGTTCTCCTAATAATCATGGAAGGGAAAATGTAGTATTCCCAACAAACATTACCAAAAAGAGTTATGCCTGCTTTATATACATAGATATAATGTATATCTCTGCTGGGTATCTCACAATTACCTTTCAGATCAAAGTGAGAGATATAAATCACTGGAAATACCCCCCTGTAAATTGCAGCAAATCTAGAAAAAGAACTAAGCAGGGAAAATATAATACTTTGATTTGTGGAATATTTGGAGAAACCTCTCTCACCTGCATCAGCAGGCCTGAAATTTAGTATTAGCTACTATTTTTGTCTCTTGAAACAGCTTTTTCCCTCAGTTTCCCATTCCCTGGCCTCCATCTCTTTAGGAATTCCAGAAGCTACCTTGCAACCTGGGAAGAAGATATAGAATTGTTTGTTTTTCCACGGAGCCTGGAAATAACCAATCATATACGTAGTTACATATAATTGAATCCCTTTTTCCCCAATACCAAAGCCTGATTAGGCACAGAAAATTAGAGTTTGAGATGCTATGTTTAAAAAAAATTCTCTAATGCAGTTATAGTTCTCTACTGATTGGTCTACTCTGGGAACAGACTGGTTTTCTTCTTTTCCCAGAAATCACAAGGATCATTGTGAAACAGCCTCTCTGCTCCCAATCAATGACTACCCACATCTTTTGGGGTCCCTGTCAGAGGCTACTGGCTTTGAGGTATGTGAGTAGAATCATTCCATTTTCATTTGCTGGCAGCACACACAGTCATTGGGATACTCCTAATGTAGAAGACTTAGGCCCCTATCCTACATCCCTTTAAATGCAGATTAAATTTGTAGATAAACCAAGCCACCGGGCTTTTTTTGGGGGGGGGAGAGAAAACTCCCTCAAGCGAGGTTTCCAAGACTTACCGGAAAGGTAGGGAATTTTTTTGCCTCACTTAAAAAATCCATCTTTTAAAGAGGCAGACATCGTGGGACCACGTAGATGATCCAGTTTTCTTTCTTTTTCTCCCTCCTCATAGCGCGACCGGCTGTTCCTGGGGCCGATTGGCACTGTTTATTTATTTATTTTTATTTTCCCTACCCTCCAAGCACCAGGAAGCTGGATCGGGTGCTGTTTTTTTTTTTAACTTCCCCAAGCCATAGCACCAGCCAGCTGGTCCCTTTTTAAAATCCTAGTGCCACCTGCCAGCTATGGGGCTGAACTGCGCTTTAAAAAATTGTACATGGGAACTGCTATCCCACATCTTCAGTCACGTGGTAGGAGGAAGAGGAAAGACCAGACATTCAGAAGATCAGGATCTTCCCCAGGTGAGAATTAAGCAGACAAGTTGGATCACTTCACAATGTTGAAAACTGGAAGGTCTTTCTTTCTTTCTTTCTTTCTTTCTTTCTTTCTTTCTTTCTTTCTTTCTTTCTTCTTTAATTGCCCTTTAAAGGGAGGAAGGGCCAAATAGGACTGCTTGAGGTGTAGTGTGACCTTAAGTCATCTTATTTAGTTGGATCCAAAGTTGCTCCAATATGGCTGCCTATTCATACTCGTAGTTCCTGTTATATTTACAGGTCAGGCAGTAATTTACTTTTCTCTTTCATCAAAGGTAACAAAATTGATACTTTTAAGTTTATTTAAAACACCTTACATTGAAAACAGATTAAAAACACTAGCGTTAAATGACTAGCAATAATGTGCCTAATAGATTTGGATATTACTCCTATAAGTTATAAGGTAAAATGAGGGGAAGGACTTGCATTTGAGAATGGAAATGGATTTAGGACTATGGCAATTCAAAATTAATGTCAATGCATTTGTAGGAGAATCTGAAATACTATTTTTACGGTATAATACACCTTATAAATTAGCAAACACATATATAATACATTATTGGATAAATGCTAGAGATCTAATTCACGACATGCAGGCATGCTATATGGGCCACATGTTGTCCTGTCTGAAAATATGAATTTTTGGCATACACCAATAGACTTTATTAATAATATGTTCAGTAGTAATATACTATTCAATCCTAAGGCAATTATAATGGGGTGTATAGAATAATTGATTAATGATCTGAATACTAAACTGATCCAAAATGTACTTGTTGCTGATAAAATGGCTGTAGCATCAGATATTGTAGAGCAACAAAAAATTCAAGGAAGATGAAAATAGACAAGAACCATGTATGCCCAAAAATCACATAAGCCTGTAAATCAAATCTTGGTTTTGCAACAAAGCCCTCCATGGTTGCCCTTTTATTTATTTATTTATTTATTTATTTATTTATTTATTTATTTATATACCACATAACCATCTGGCCAAGAGGCCACTCTATGCTGTTTACAAGGTATAAAATACAAACAGTACAATGTGAATAAATAAAATCCCCAAATCTGAAATCAAATCAAACTAGATTAAATCAATTTAACATTAGCATAAACCATAACATATAAGCAATCACAATCCAAAAAATAATAATAAAAACCAAATCAAACAAATAGTACAACTGCCACCACCATGTGTATTTAAAATCATAATGTCAGAGCTGCTTAAACAGCAAAAAATAAAAACAAAAGCAAGTAAAGGCACACTCAGGCAATGGGGATCAGTTCAACATTAGCAGAACAATGAGAATTCACATGCATCAGTTGCTGGTACGGTTGGGGTAAGACAGCTTAAACAGCCACATTTTCAACTGGCATTTAAATGCCATGAGCAAGGGTTCCTGATGCATTTCAACAGAGAGGATGTTCCTGCAGTATTTCCTACCTTATATTTCCTGTTTGAAAATTTCTTCTCTTTCCCTTTTATCCTCCTCCTCCTCCTCCTCCTCCTCCTCCACCCCCCCCCCGGGCCACCCTTGTGACCCCCTCGCAATTGTGGTGCAGATTGTCACTGGTCCCCCTTTTTATTATGCTGAGGGGGTGTCACCAGCCAGTAATCATCCCTCAACCGCCCCCCAAAGCAGCACCAACAGACCCTTGCACTCAAATGTGTAAGCTGCCTGCACCAAGTGGCAGGGCCCAGGTGCTGGCAAGCTTCCCCGCAGCTCTTCCCTGCAGCTCTTCCAACCAACATGAGTGTGAGCCTTGAAAGAGTCTGAATATGAGGAAGAGCACTCCTTTATACTGTGCTCCATTTCCCTCCCTCCTGCGACATGGGAGATACAGTAACATGTCCCACAATATCCTGGGTGTGGAGGCAAAGGAGCTCAGTGCAGCAAAGGTAGGTTCGCCGGTGGAGCCTGATATTTGCCCCAGACAGCAAAATGTTTTGTTTAGGGCTGGTCTTTCTGTCTCAGGTCAGGTCATTGTCATTGGGCTGAATACCAAAGAAACCTCTGTTGCTTGGGTTTGAAATGTTCCAGTTAAAATTAAAAGAACCCCCTGAAGAATCTTTAATATTATGCAAAGCATTCTCATAATAAGCATGCTGGCTTCCTTGTTCCACACATGGGTGGAACTGTTCAGCTTGATGCCACAACTGTAATTATTACAGACATATTATTCAGGAATCCCACTGAGAGCTCTTTGTTAACCGTCTCTATTAAATATCAACTGAAGAGCAGACCTCTGATTGCTACCTGAAATGCCCTCTAGAACATGTTACTTATCCTTTAGAAGAGTGCTCTTCCCTCTTGGGCAAGCCAAAGAGATGAGAAATGGAGAAAAATTGTTTTGGAAGGTAGTTACAATCAATCAACTCTAACAGCAAACCCTTAGTTTCCACTAAGTTGTTCTGAGCCCTTTTCAGTGTCATACTGCATAGCCAGAGAAAATCACAAAGGAAGTTGTATGATGGTGCAGAAGTGTTATAGGCATAGGCAAACTTTGAGGAAGTTACTTTTTGAACTACAGCTCCCAGAGCACTGATAATCAAGAAATCAATCCTTAGCGGGGATGGACACAAAACAGAAAAACAGTGTTTTGTTTCGTTCTGTTTCATGCCCTCGCCTTTCATTTCATTTCATTCCATAGAATTTTTTACCAAAACATCTGCTCAAAACAAAACATTAAACGAAATGCTTTGTTTCCTTTTGGGATCCGGCGGTGGCAGGCCTCCGGGCCCACTCTCACCCTCTCCTCTCTGGCGGTGGCTGTGGCAGCGGCAGCCTCCCGCTGGACCCGCTTGCCCTCTTTGGCCATGGTGGTGGCTCTTCAGCAGTGACAGTGGTGGCGGGGAAGGTGACAGGACCTCTGAGCCCAGCAGATAAGGGAGCCATTTTACAGAGAAACAAAATGGTTCATTGATGGCCTATAGCTAAGCCTTCTTCCATCTATACAAATGACACAATCAAACATGTTATGGAATACAAAAGGCCACAACTTTATTGGTAACAGCAACAGTTATCTGGCTAGGCATTTGAGATGGATACAACCATAAAGGGTCTCGTTTGCCCACAATGACAATGTTCCCAACAAGCAAACTCCCAGGTGGGATCCCAATGCCATGCGGACGTAGGGCACATCATGGCATAGTACCCTGAGGGGGGGTTACAGGCGTCTCCCCGAGCTGGGACGCCTCGCGTTCCCGCCCCCTCACCACCGGTTTTCTTTTGAACTCCACCAGCAGGCTACTGCCTGCCTTCCGAAAGCCATTGAATCCATCCCAATGCCTGAAAAAACGCCAATTGTTGTGACAAACAAACAATATACAGCAACTGAACTCTAACATTAACATACTGGGAGGGAGGGTTGGGTATTGCTACTTTAGCAGGACTGAGCTCCTTCGGGCCTGCCTCCTCTTTTTAACCCTTGACGACGCACAGCTGTGATGTCATTCCGCCTCCATTCTTGCAGCCGGCAGTCCCGTCCTCCTGCTTCCCACGGGCCAATCACTTCAGCTGGCTACATCCGGGTCTCTTTCTTCCTTGTTGGTGGCTCCACGTGGCAGACACCATTACCACTGCCACCCCGACTCCAGAGCCGCCCCGGCATCAATGCAGGACCCTGGTAAGTCAGGGCCCTATCTTTTTAATGAAAAAAAATGACCATTTCATTTCATCTGTAATGAAACGCTGCTTCCTCGTTTTGTTTCATTTTGTTTCAATTTGCAAATGACAGAACAGCATATATTTTTTTTCATTTTGTGCCCATCCCTAACCCTTAATTATGAGAGTGAAACCTCTGTCCCTGGAACTGACAGCTTCAAGGTTAGGGCAATTATCTTTGTCCACTTTGGAACTGAGAACTCCTTTGACAAGTCTGGCAGTTTCAACATCAGAACAAATAAGGTTCTTCCTCAACCCGATACGTATCTATTGTCCTACAAGTATAGCAGACACCTCCACCAACTCAGTTTCTTATCTTAAACATGGCAAGACACACAGTGATCTCTTCTTCAGTGTTAACAATGGGAAAAAGTACAGTGATGCCACTAATATGGACTCCACTAATTTTACTTATTTATTTATTTAGAATATTTTTACCCCACCTTTCTCCTTGGAAAAGGACCCAAGGTGGCTTACAATAATGAGAGACAGAATACAGTCCAGAACATTTAAGACATACTCAAGTTAGGAACAGGGAATTAGAAGAGTCATCTTATAATATTTAAGGCCCCGGTCCCACATCCCTTTAAAAGCAGTTTAAATTACCAGATAACCTGTGTCTAAAAATGCAGTCCACACGGCCACTGGGCTTTTTTGGGGGAAAAGGAAAAAGAAAACCCGGTAATGCTCCCTTAAGCAAGGTTTCTGTGACTCACTCAGGAGGTAGGGAAATTTTTACCTCGCTTTGATAATCCAGCTTTTAAGGAGGCAGACGCCATGAGACCAGGCAGATGATCCAGGTTTCTTTTTCTTTCTTTTTTCATAGCACCAACCGGCTGTTCCTAGGGCCGATCGGCGCTGTTTTTGTTCATTGCTTTTCACCTTTGGAGAAACAGGAAGCTCTACCCAGTCCTACAAGTTTTAATTTCCCTCAAGCCAAGTGGTCCATTTTTTTCAAATGCTAGCACCACCTGCTGGCCAAGGGGGCTGAACTGCACTTTGAAATTAAAAAAAAAACAGCTTTTTATGTGGGAACTCTTGTCCCGCATTTAAATCATGTAATGGGATGAAGAGGAAAAGTCAGACCTTCAGAAGATCAGGATCAAAACCCAGGTGTGACCACGGCCTAAAAGGTAACATTAAAGCTACAAAGAGCATGTGAAAAGAAACAAATACATTATGAGGGCTGGGTGCATGGTGTTCATGCATGACAATCCATCTAAAAATTACAAAACAGGTAGTCCATCATTCAGGGAATGCTTTTTAAATTTTAAACATTTAACTTTTCCTTTCAGCATTGAGCTCTTTGGCATCATAAGCAGGTACTGACACCATAGCATATGCTCATGATTAACCTTAAAATTCAGAGGGTTCCGACTTAAAGGATGTTCATTTCCATATTTCTATGCAAATGACTCATCACCACTTGATACACTTTGTAGTAGGATTTATATTATTTCAATTCAACATGCAGTACATCCTTTTCATCTACCAACTGCAGCAGAATTATTCTCCAAATATATGTCACTCCGTTTCCTGTCACTCTGTTACTGTGGATTTGAGGAACAGCGATAGTACAACAACTGTTTGTTGGAAGCAGATTCACACAAACTTCTCCAAATGCTACAAGACTGAAGTTTTTGTGTCAACTACTCTGCACCAATCCATCATTCTCACACAGGATTGAGGAGTGTAACATGCCTTTCCACCCAAGGGCAGAGCACACACACTGATTTCTGTGGCATTTCAAGTTAGAACACAAGGATATATTACAGCATAGATCATTGTGCATCTCCAGGGCCTCATGACCTCCTCAACTGTCATGATTCTGCATGCTTTTGGAATAGGTCCTCTTTGGTCATGGTTCCTGAATCCAATTTATTTCAATCATCTAAGAAACAACTCACAAAAATGCTTACTTTACCACATCCACTTCACCAAAATCTACTGTAGCAAACACTGCAATCCAATGTTTGCATATAAATGCCATCCAGGTTCTCACTCTAATATTTCTTCTTTCCTTTTTTGCTACCCATTTTGTTACTTCAGTATGAGTTTTGCATGGTTGATAAAATTAGGATTTAAGAGAGTGTGTCCAAATCTGCATCTCTGTCATTCATATACTTAATAACAATATCTTTTTGTATGGTCTCAGCTCTTGGAACAGGAGGAAAAATCCCACTCCTCCATTTTTTTCCCTGTCCCGCCATCTTCTCTGTGAATTTCATTGTAGCTTCACTATGGTGTTTATATTATGATTTTTTTTCTTACCATTATTGCTTTTTCTTTTTACTCAGTTTGTTATTATTGTTATAGTTACTGTTGTAAACTGCCTGGAATTCCTCTGGAAGATGGGCGGTATATAAGAATTTAAATAAATAAATAAATAAATAAATAAATAAATAAATCCCCATGCTGCTGCCACTGGCAGCGGCTGCCTGAGGGCGGAAGTGGCAGCTGCTGGCCTGCTCTGTGAGGAAATATCTTTCCAAATTAATTAATTGGATGTTTTCAAATCTGTTCTAAGGAAATGATTACCCTTTTCAGGTTGGTTTTTTTTTTAAGTAGAAAATGCTCAGAAGTGGTTAACCATTCCCTTCTTCTAGGACAGTGCATGATACTGGATTAAAACTCCAAGAAAGCTTCATCACTAGCTCTGCTGGGTAGGATTTCTGGGAGTTGTAGTCAAAGAATATCTAGGGAACCAAAGATGGGAAAGATATTCTAGAGGTATCCTGACTTTATGCAGCTTGCTCCCAAGGCTACACAGGCTGGCTCTTCTGGCAAGCACAGTGGGGAATTGAACATCCACCCTCTGGCTCCACAGCCTGATACCTAAACTGCTGAGCTATCTCAGCCAAGTGTGTGTGTGTGTGTGTGTGTGTGTGTGTGTGTGTGTGTGTGTGTGTGTGTGTGTGTTGTGTGTGTGGAAGAGAGAGAGAGAGAGAGAGAGAGAGAGAGAGAGAGGAACATCCCCTCCCCCTCCCAGAGAGCCTGGGATCAGCAATTGGATCACTAGCTACGACATCCACACTACCCAAACTCAACCCTTTCACCCAACACACCCCAGTTTCTCTTTATGTCACTTCTATCTCTTTGGTTTTTTTTTGGGGGGGGGTTGGTTTTCCCAGTCTTTTCTGTAAGACAAGGACAGGGACACATTGCTCCTGACAGCTGCTTCCTTCCTTAGAAGCTGCCTGCAGCCCTCTTCTCTTTTCTTTCCACATCTGACTCTTTCTTTTACCTCAGTGCCAAAAACAGCAGTGTGGCTCTCCCCCTTCACAAATGCCAGCATGGCCCCCCTCTACCTCCTCAGTATGCAAGCTGAAGAGTGGGAGTGAGGGAAGGAAGGATGGAGAGGAAGATTCCATCTCCTACATATGTAGATTGCTCCCTGCTTCCCATCCTTCCCCACCCTATTCTCTCCTTGGTTTTTCGTGCAAGCTGCTGACAGTCTTTCCCTTCTGGCAGGGAGATTGCTTTTAAAAATAGCAAAAAGTGGCAAAAAAAAACCCACCACAACTAGTTCCATGATTGTATTCCATGCCAGCTTTTGTGAATCTGAGGGGGAAGGGGAGGGGGGAGAAGAAGTAAGCTTAACCAACTGCCACAAAGCAGAACAAACCAGGATATTGGGGAAGGACAAAAATAGGTACAGAAAATTGACTTATGCTGATCATACTGACACAGGAGAAGGACCAGATGTCAGAGGCTCCTTTAAGATCATCATCATCATCATCATCATCATCATCAAAACATACTCAGCAGAGTCAATCAAAATTTTAAAGACATTGACTGGTGTTACATAACAGATAAAAGATTTAACCCAAAACATATACCTGTATATCTGTTAAATGTATATACTACATTGGCCGTCTGTTTTGGCCCGGCCCCGGAGGCTCATGGACCCTGTGTGGTTCCGGGAGGCCTTCAGGGACCTCCCTGGAGGACTGGCTGGTGCTCCGGTTGAGGTTGTGGCTAACCATTGGTTTGAAACAGCTGCCCGTACCATAGACCGGATCGCTCCCAAGCGCCTTCTCCGTTGCCGAGCTCGGTCTTCACCGTGGTTTACGGCGGAGCTTAGAGCAATGAAGCAGGAGAGGAGAAGGCTAGAGCGCAGCTGGAGAAGAACCCGGACGGTTATGAGTAAGGCTGCCGTTGTGTCCCAGTCTAGCTGCTATTCCAACGCGATAGGGGAGGCTAAGTCATCTTTTTACTCCCTGAGAATTGATGAGGCCTCGAACCGCCAGGCGGAGCTCTTCCGGGTGGTTCGGGACCTCACCAATCCTAGTCTGGCCAGGCCTCCTCCTACTGATTTCAGTAGTGAGCAGTTCGCAGCCTTTTTTCGATCCAAAATTGAGGCCATCCGGGCTGGCTTCAACTCCGGTTGCAGTGGCACTGCCCCACCATCGCCAGTCGCTGGTCCGCCTTCGTCGCCTCGGTTGGATGCGCTTGGGCCTGTTTCTGCTGTCGAGGCCTCTAAGGCTATGGTGCATTGCCGGCCTGCTTCCACCCCCTTCTACCCTTGCCCATCCTGGCTAATAAAAACTGCCGGCAGGAGTATGGCCAAATGGGCTGCCCTTATTGCCACCGCCTCCTTCAGTGAGGGGGGTTTTCTCTCTCTTCTGAAGGAGACAGTGGTAAAGCCCATTCTTAAGAAACCTGGCCTTGTGTCGGACGATTTGGTGAATTATCGTCCGATTGCTAATGTCCCGTTTATGGGCAAGGTTATCGAGAGGGTGGCTGCGGTCCGGCTGCAGTCATACCTGGAGGATCGGCAGTGCCTCGATCCATGCCAGTCAGGGTTCAGGCCCCGTCGAGGGACCGAAACAGCTTTGGTCGTGCTGCAAGATGACCTAATCCGGGCGGCCGACAGGAGTTGCTCTACCCTGTTGGTTCTCCTGGACCTGTCAGCGGCCTTTGATACCGTTGACCATGGTATCTTACTGGATCGGCTCTCTGAGGTCGGAATCGGGGGCACTGCTCGCAGTTGGCTCCGTTCCTTCCTGGAGGGCCGTCCCCAGTATGTTCAGCATGGGGGGTGGAGTTGTCAGCCCCGTGGGTTCTCCCTTGTGGAGTCCCGCAGGGGTCGTCACTGTCCCCTATGCTGTTTAACATCTATGTAAGGCCGTTGGCTGGGGTCATTAGGAGTTTTGGAGTCTGCTGTCATCAGTACGCTGATGACACGCAGCTCTATCTCTCCTTTTCCACCTCTGCAGTGGAAGCTGTGAGGATCCTTGATGGGTGCCTGGATGCCATGCTGACTTGGACTGGGGCGAACAAGCTTAAGCTCAACCCCGAGAAGACGGAGGTTATCTTCTTTGGGAGCTCGCCATCTGGGTACGGAGGCCCTCTTCCCCATCTGGGGGGAGTTTCCCTTCAGCTCGCGGAAAGGGTGCGGAATCTGGGTGTGGTCCTGGACCCGGCGCTCACCATGGAGGCCCAGGTGGCGTCGGTGACCAGGGCCGACTATTCCCATCTTCGTCAAATCGCCCAGATCCGCCCATACCTGGATGCTGACTCTCTGAGAACAGTGGTCCAAGCGCTGGTGATCTCGAGGCTGGATTACTGCAACGTGCTCTACATGGGGTTGCCCTTGACTCTTCTCCGGCGCCTGCAGCGGGTACAGAATGCGGCGGCCAGGCTGGTGGCTGGTGTGCGTCGTTATGACCACATCACCCCAGTCCTGGCCCGCTTGCACTGGTTGCCCATTGCAGCCCGGATTAGATTCAAGGTCCTGGTTTTAATTTATAAAACTCTCCATGGCTTGGGACCAGACTACCTGTCGGAGCGTATCGTCCAGCGATCCACCTCGGCCCGACCTGTCCGGCAGTCGCGAGCGCACTCGCTTCGGGTTGCCACACCACGAGAGGCCCGTAAAATGCTCACGCGGAATCGGGCCTTCTCTGTGGCAGCCCCCATCCTGTGGAATACCATCCCTAGCGAGGTGCGCTCTGCAGAGTCCCTGCTGGCCTTTCGGAAGGCATAAAAAACTTTTCTCTTCCGAGAGGCCTTTGGCGAGCCCTAGTTGTTGTTTTTTTTCCCGCCATCAATAGGTTGTTTTAAGATTCTATTTATCAGGCTCATTGCCTCTGGCGATGCTAGGGTGTGCCTGTTTTAACTGTTTTATATTGTATTGTTATTGAATTGCTTGTTGTTCCTTATTGTATATTGGTCCTTTGGTTGTTAGCCGCCTAGAGTTTGTTCTTGAAGATAGGCAGGATACAAATGCAATAATAAATAAATAAATAAATAAATAAATAAATAAATAAATAAATAAATAAATAAATAAATAAATAAATAAATATACTGTTCTGAATATTTCCATTTTGGTTTTTATTTCTTCTTCTTCTTCTTCTTCTTCTTCTTCTTCTTCTTCTTCTTCTTCTATCACACAGCAAATCAGCACTCTACAAGGCTATTCTAAAACGGGGGCATCCCAAACAAATTTGTCACTCCGTTTCCTGTCATTCTGTCACTCACTACCATTCACGCTTGTCCAAAATTAGCCTTGAAATTTGGCTTTGGTTGAGAAGTGGTTAATTGATGGGGAAAAGGAGCCAGCTTCTGGGATGTTGATTTGCATTATTTTCTGTTATTTTCCTAACTCTTTTCCCACCTGCTGATGCTTTTCCAAACTGACTTCTTTCACATCAGTTTGATGGTGTGACTGCTTGAAGGTAAGCAGTTTTGTGCTGGACAGCCAGAGCAGAGCCCGGTTAGCTTAAACTAGAAGCAAGACTAAAGTGAAAACTTTGAGTCTATCTACTGATCTCTCTCTCTCTCTCTCTCTCTCTCTCTCTCTCTCTCTCTCTCTCTCTTCCTCAGGTCACGTTGCTGGCCTAGCACTAGGACAGCAAACCTTTAAATGAAAAATGATGAAAAAGAAATATGTGGAAGTGGAAGGAAGGAGGAAGGAGGGAAGACGCGTACTCAGTCAGATGTGAGGAGAAAAGGATTAAAATTGTTGACAATCTGCCCCCTGCCCAACAAAAGGTTGATATTCTCCCCTCTGCTGAATCCTGTGTGATCAGCATTTACCCCCATTGTACGGTAACACCCTCAGTGTGGAAAAACTGAGATATTGAACTGTACTCTATGCCTGCTTTCACTGGGTTAAAAAACAAGGAAGTCTAAGGGGGCAACTGGTGCTGGATAGCTCAGTAGTTGGGACATTTGCTTCCCCAACTGTGGTTCTTTGACAGGGGCTGAACGCAACAATCCATAAAGTCCTTCCAGCTGTGCAGTTCTCAGCTGTTGTTACAGCTCACAATGGTAATTAAAAAGCAGATTTGTTGTTGTCATTAGTGTTGTTTTTTTTAAACTTTTACATGGCAAGTCACTGAAAACCAGAGACATTTTCATATAAAGCCTACACTATAGGATTTGTTCTGTGTGAATTCTGTGATAAAATGTGAAAATTGATGGGATGAAGTATCCCAACCAGGTGCGCGAGGATTAAACATTGACCTATCATTTTACAAATCCAGGATACAGGTAATCACATCAGGCACAGAGCCGATCTATAGGCAGTGTTTCACAAAGGTCAATCTAAAAAATAAGTCCTTTGAGGCAGATTTTGTTATTGTACAAAAATGTGAGAACTGTGGCGGCACGTGTATGCTATTCCTATGCATTTCATTTTCTTTATGTAAGGCTAAATACTGTTCAGTATTTTATGACAGAAAAGAAATATTCCTGAGAAATGTTTGCTTGGTGTTCTTTTTTTTTTCACTTCAAGAGATGGACAAAAGGAATATAATTGGGAGTGAGTTAAAAAAAAAAAGGTTAACACAGGCATTTACCGAATGGTTTGACTCTTGTAATATAGCTCCCTTCCTTTGGTCAAAGCCTGTTTTGAACTCTTTGCCCTTGACTGTGACAAAGCTGTCCGAGTGTTTGGAGAATGGCAGTACAGGGGCCTGCTGATCTTAAAGCTGTCCCCTGAACAAGTCCCATTCTATGTATCAGCCTCTAATGAATATGACCAGATGCGACCATAGAGTTGAAGAGGCCACTGCACTGCGTGAGAAGAGAAATATTCTAAAGAGACAATGGACTCCAGGCTTCAAATGCTTTCTGCTAGTGGTGCACGAGTGGAAAATAGGAAACACAATCCTAAGAGGGTTTTAAACTCTGGAAACTAGAAAGTATATTCGCCTATTGATTTCCTTACTGAGAAACTTTATTCCTGGGTTGTGGTCCTCTGGGATGCAAACCTAATGCGCAGTCAATAGCCAACTTGAAAGCTTGATCTTGAGCTTACTATTTCGTTTATTTGCCATTTTTCAATGGTTCACGTGAACAACTTCCTTTGTTTTGTTTTTACTTTGCACCTTAGCTTCTAAAGAGCTCAAGGGTCCTTTATAAAAGGAACTTTTCCAGAGTGAGCAGTAGACTGAAGTGCTCTCTCTCTCTCTCTCTCTCTCTCTCCCCACCCCTAGTCTCTATTATCCAGGGACTGCCTCCAGCTGCAATTTTTGCAACTAGCTTTTAAGTTTCTTTCATCTTCTGATGGCCTTGTGAATTTATACTCTCCAGAAAGTTCTGTCTTTAATAATAATTAAAACTAGCCCTTAAAACAGTAGGAAATTTACAGTTATTTAATTTGTTATAGTTGTAATTTTGTTGCTGGTCATGGGATAAGCATAGGTAAAGATAAAGCTTCCCCCCGCATATGCATGCTAGTCGTGTCCGACTCTAGAGGCGGTGCTCATCTCCATTTTCAAGCCGGAAGAGCCAGTGCTGTGCAAGGAAACACTGTTTTACCTTCCCACTTTTTACGGCGGTACCTATTTATCTACTTGCATTTTACATGCTTTCAAACTGCTAGGTTGGCAGGAGCTGGGGTTATCAGCAGGAGCTCGCTCCGCTGCGTGGCACCCGGGATTGAAACCGCCGAACTGCCGACGTTGCAGTCTACAGTTTCAGTGCCTTAGTCCACTGAGCCACCACGTGACAAAAAATGGCTGGATTTGTGTACCTTGCATTTTGAAATGGGTGGACTGAAAAAAGCACCCCTTGCTATTCCACCTCAGGTAGCAAAATGACTGGGAACAGCCCTGATCCTGAACAAAGGCTTTCAGATGAATGCATGCCATTTAACATGAACTGGATATGTTTCAGAGGGTCTGTTACCTACTAAAAAGTAATTATCTCTGAGGAGGTCACTCCTGCTGCCTCATATTTGAATGCTGAAAGTCAGAAAACTTCACACACCCTAATGGACAACCCAGCAGGCTCTGGGGAGAGGTAGAAGAAGAGCTAGTGCCCATCTTCTGCACTGTCTAGGATATGGACTACTCATGAGTAAAGAATTTCTGAATTGGGGGTCAGCTGAAGGACCCAGTTGCCAAAAGGAAAGGACACAGTGGACGGGCACCCATCTCCAGCTCTTCAGAGTCACTATTTCTGACATTTACCACAAGGATACCTAGACACCAAGTGGAGCAGAAGGCTTCACTCAAAGCAGGTGTTGGAGGCACAAGTGTCAAACAGATAACCAGAGGTGGCACTAGGAGGGAATGGGGAAATCCACCCACTGGTGAACAGCTGGCAGCCCTCTCTGAATAGTATAGGGTGGCTCTCTGCTGTAAAAAGGTAAAGGTAAAGGTCACCCCATACATGCGTGCTAATCATGTCCAATTCTAGGGGCAGTGATAATCTCTGTATTCAAGCCAAAGAGCCAGTGTTGTGCAAATCATGGCCATGTGGCCGACATGGCTGCAAGGAAACACTGTTTCCCCTTCCTGCTTTTTACAGTGGTACCTATTTATCTACTTGCATTTACATGCTTTTGAACTGCTAGGTTGGCAGGAGCTGGGGCTATCAGCAGGAGCTCATTCCGCCACGTGGCACTCAGGATTCGAACCGCTGAGCTGCCGACTTTGCAGCTGACAGTTTTTGGAAGCCTTAGTCCACTGAGCCGCCACACCCTCTAAAGACCAAATGCCACCAACAGACTGTGGGCAGCCTGATTCCAATTGCAGAGACTTGAGGTCAGGAAGAGGCTAGATTTGCCATGGGGCTAATAGAGCTAACTCAGCCTCCTTGCAGACTGCCATTACCTGCTTCCTCAGTAAATTCAAGCCGCTCTGGGAGTTTGGAGCAGATGGAGACAATGAGGAATTATCCATCATTCCCTGTAGAGATGGGTGCAGCAGAACTCATTTTAATATGTCAATTTAGTTAAAATTGCTTGTTTCATTCACAAAGTGCCCCCCCCAGAATGTGCCTTTGAGAAGTTGGATTGAGGGAAACCCAAAATTCACCAAACCTGGAGAGAATATAGAAAAGAGTCAGGGGAAGCTTCCCTCTCTGTGTGTTTTGTTTTGTTTTGTTTTTTTTCTCTAGGACGGTTACTTCATGTCTGTTCGTTGCATGTTGATGTCGGTTGCGGTCACGTGGTCTTCTTCTGGTTCTGTCCCTGTTCTCGTATACACACGGGTGTGATGGATGATACCGGCATGACTATTACTGCACGTCCTCATTCTGTGATGAGATGTGAAATTCTATGCCTTTGTTCTCCTTTTTTTTGTCACGACCTTCTGTTTTTCGATGTTTCGATTCGCTGAAGCCTTGCCTTCAATGCGTTACGGAGCTAAGTTTGAGGCATTAGTCTTTTAATCTCTCTGCACTGCATTGCTGACTCCATAGGGAATGTACTAGCGAATGGCACTTCACACTCCTGCCACTAGATGGAGAATGGCACATTGCGTGAGAAGCCTTACCTCACAGCCACTCGTCTCAGAATGAGAAGCGGGATGAGAGATTCCTGAGGCCAGGGAGGGGAATCTCTCATCCCGCTTAAATCGCAGTTCAGGGGGCGTGGTTGGGACAAACTCCCCTCATCCTGCAATGGACGTGCAGTTAGATTACTTTGTACCGGTCGCAAGTGGGACCACGAACAGCAATGAGATGGACGTGAAGTATCAGCCTAGGTTTCTGGGGAAACTTTTCTGCAAAGGCCTTTTTTGTGAGGGTATGATTTGGACATCTGAAACCCAGAATTCACAAAGCGTTCTGGGCTTGTAGATGAGATCCAGAGGAAGCATCTCTGTGGTGCTTCTAGGTGCCTTGGGGGGCATTTTATGGGGTTTTAACGTTTAAAAAATGAATTTACAAATCAATTTGGCAGGAAAAAGAGGTACATTTATTGTGTGAGATTCATCAACCTTGATGAATCACAAATCAAAATTTAATCACAATTTATATGATTTGTGGCCGTTTTTACTTATAGCTAATAGGATTTCAGCCTATATAATAAAGCAGTTAGCACCATCATTTTTGTTGTATTAAAATATTATTTGAACTTCTTTTTCTTTTGTTCTCATTCATTTTTCATTTTTAGAATTTTAGAAAATATCTCACCTTCTTGGAAGGAGTATAATTCCATGATTCCTCATCCTTTAAAGCGCAAGATGTGGATGGATTTATATCTCTCCAGAGCTTTGACTGCACTCTTCTTGCCCACTACTCACCTTGCTTCAAACAAATCAAAATGGTGCCCTTCAGTTCTCTAATTAAGAAACAGCTACACATGCTGTTAAATGCTTCATTGCACCTGACATGCAGATGTTGTTGCTTTTTGAAAATGCAAGCAGGGCCCACAGGGAGAAGATGGGTAATGAAAAGAATCATGATGATGTCCTGAGAGAAACCTGTAAGTGTGGAGAGAAGAGGTTTTCTTTAGGATCTGACCACAGTTATGAAAAAAAGGGCAAGAGAAAACCCTGACATTAGCTCTAGTCAGCCATTAAATTATCAGCACCTCAGCAGATGTCATTTGTATTTGAACTGCCGGATTGTTTGGTGCTGTAGGTAACTGACTGCAAAGACATGTGTTGGGGGTTCAATTTCCCACAATGCCTCCTTGGCAGAGGCTGGATTTGATTATCCATAAGGTCCCATCCAGCTGTGAGGTTCTAAGATTATAATATTTGCATGTGTGAGGTTTTTGTTTTGTTTTGTTTTGACATTTGATGAGGCAGACAAACATGCATAGCACATGTAGTTTGTCAAGCAGTAGGCAATTAATAGCAAATACCAGGATAGGGACTTGAACCCATCTCTTTCAATGTAAAACCTCATGTTCTATCACTAGAGCCCTCCTGGCCCTGTGCAAAGAGTTTAGGCTTCCTTTTCGTGAAAAGGACGTTGAGTCATGGCAACTGGTCTTATTTTCTTGTGAGATCAAAATGAAGCTTCCTGGATGAGCAATAAAATGTTTCAATTTCACAAGAAAAAAGTCCAATTGTCATGACTCAGCTTTTGGCTAACTTCGGGCATGCTTCAACAGTGTTTCTTGGCCTTCAGTGCTTTTGGAAATTTCTTAGGTATGACATATTCTGTCTATTCTTTTTTTTCCCCAAAACAAGCTCCAGTTTATTAGATACTCAGCTCTGAGATAGGAATAAATGATGTTTGAAAGAGTGCAGCAGTTGTTTTATGTGATGGATGGCAGTGCAATTTTGCTCCATTTTAAAGAGATTTTCAGTGGCAAAGTTGTCAGAATTTTCTTCAGTGTTTCTGCTCTGATTGAAACAGGAGATTATGGTAATGATGTAAGTGTTGCTAAAGTGGCAAAAAGTGCCTATAAGGAATGGAAGTTACTCGGAAAAACTGAATGTTGAAATGAATAGAAGACATCTTTCTTTCTAACCTTCACTTTGACCTGCTTTTGCTGAGAGGTATTGACGGAGTGAAGTTATGCAAGTGTGTGAAATCTCTAACAGAACTTTAAATGATTTCCTTCATCAGACCCATTGAAAAAGCAACTAGAAAATGTGTTCTATTATGTGTGTTGGAATATATGCTTTTGTTTCTTTCTGTGCCTTCACATCAATCAAGTCTTGAGTCATCCACAAGATTGTCTATTGTACATGCTTATACAGTGGAACCCCGTCTTACAAAATTAATGCGTTCCGAGAGAATGCTTGTTAAATCAATAATCTCGTAAATTGGGGAGCAGTTTCCCCTAGGAATGCATTGAAAAGCAATTAATCCATTCTGGAGGGAACGGATTTCAATGCATTCCTATGGGAAACGGCTTTAAAATTTGTGTGTACAGCTTCTCCCCCTAGCCAGTGCCAATCAGCTGCTTGTCCTGGCTTCGGGCCAGTGCTCCTGGGTCCATCTCCATTGAAATGCATGAGGGGGGAAGAGAAGTGGCGCACACTTTTGAATTGCCTTCCAGTCTCCAAGGCCACATTTGCCTTGGTGACTGGAAGGCAATTCAAATCCCAACCCCCAACCCCCAATGCTCGCAAGACAGAGAATCCCAATCTTGCTCGTTAGCAGCTGGGGGGAGAGCGCTGAATAGTGCTCGTAAGTCGGTAATTTCTTATGTTGGGCACATCATACGTTGGGGTAACACTGTATTTCGGGAGTGATGCTTACACTAAATGAAGCCAAGGAGAATGAATGTCACTGGTCCTAATGCCAAGATCGCCTATATGTGCTGTGTAGGCTCATTTAAATAGCCTTGCCTGTGGATTTTTGTAAGTATACTGGTTCAGGGACACACAGTTGGAGCTTTGAGAAGAACTGTTGTGACTATTCACAATGAGAGAGAGAAGAAAAATGTTCTTTTTAGCAGAGTAGGTGTTGGTGGTCAGGCCCACCATAGAGTCACAAAAATCAGGAGAAGCAATTAAAATCTAATAACTAGCTTTTTAAAAAGAAAATTACGTTCAGGATATCAAAGCCTAATTGATAGATATGTGCCCTGCGGAGTACCTCTGTGTGTGTGTGTGTGTGTGTGTGTGGTGTGTGTGTGCACAAACAATGTGTCTGCTCCTTATTTATTTATTTATTTATTTTATTTTATTTTTGCAGCTTATATGCGGCCCACTACCCAAAGGTCTCTAAGCAGCTTAAAATCAAAAGAATTAAAACAGTTAAAACATCAAAATGTGAATAAATAATTAAAACAATAATAAAAACATTACACTAAAAATTGCCATCAGGACCCACAATCTATATTATGTCAAGAGAAAACAGGATCAGAAGGTGAGAATGATTCCATAATGCTTTTCATTGTGTGGAAGCCATGGGAGCCATTGGATGGGAAGAGGAAGTCTTTAACCCCATATATCACTGCAGCGGTGATTACATTACAAAAGGCAATGTTCAGAATGTAATATCCGCTATGTACAGCAGACACTGAAAAATGGCATACCTATCTTGCAAACTGGGTACTATCTTGAAATAGCTATCTTATTCACTGCCTCCCCAACTACAGTATTTGGCATCTGTTAAGCCTGGCATTGACGAGAGGGACGTGTCCACTGCCATGGACCCACTGAGCACTTTGCTCAGCACTTCCTGGAACTCGGTGTCAGCCCAGGTGGGGTAGCATCTTAGAAGTGAATAAATGCTTTGTAGCATATATATTTTAATGCACAAGTAACTAAAGTTCAAAGATCTACCAGGCAACACTCCATACATTTTTCATACAATACTGGTGTTGGCACTTCTGGAATTGGAAAGGAATGATCCTAATGCGAGGGAAACATGGCGTGATCTGTCCCTTTAAAGCTCAGTTATTAATGATTACCATCTCAATGCATCAGAGAAGAAGTCTCTCAAATGCCAGAAGGCAAGATCAGGAGCAAATTGATCTATTCTGAAATACATCCTTGGGATAGATTGCCAAACAGATGTGTTTCCTTGCCCTGGACTTTCTTTGATTTTTGTTACTCGTTTTTTTATTAGTGTTATTATTATAGGAGACAGAACATTCACAGAAAGAACATTCAACTTTTAAAGCTCTCCTGATGACACCAGTATAGGTTATTGTTCTGTACTAAGAAAGAACTAGGTTTAGAATTTCATACCTTAAATTTCTGCATCAGCAGCTTTACGATCCGTGCTATTTTCCCCCCATAATACTTTATTATTCTTTGGCTATTCTTTAGAGACAGATGAAAAATAGTACTGGGCAAAAACAGTACATGTACACTACATTTTATTACTGGATCCTTCATACTGACACAGTTCTGTTATCAAGGTATGTCTCTGTTACAAATCCCTCTTTTGTTTTTGAAACATAACTCTTGAGTAGAAAGCAAGGAAGATTAATCTGTGTTCCAATTCCTCAAGATGTTCCTATTCCTATTTAATCTTTACAACCATGGGTGGTTGGGTGTGGGGAGTGGTCCATGGGCCTCTTCTGGTCCTGATACACAAACTAACTATTGGAAGCCCTGAGATCAGGGGTTGATAAAGTCAGCTAATAGCATTTCACGTGTGAGAGTGTTCGCCATGTGGCAAAGATGAAGGGCAACACCAGGTGCTCTCAGATCTTCCTCCTGATTCAGTTCAAATTCTATCCATTTTAGATATGCTTTCACTTCAGTTCTTAACACAATATGCCAGAAACCTATTGATATTCCCAGTTAGAGCAGAACTGTTGAATCAGTGATATCGACCTAAGTGTCAACTCACCATTAATTGCTGGTTTCATGGGGATACTCTGGTTGAAACTAGCAACTGGTTTTAAGTCAATGTGTCTCATATCTTCCTATATATTCTCTCCACATCACAGTCCCTAAGTGTCTTTGTCATTCTTATTCATAGCCCAGCATTCTAAATTGCCCCTCTCATTCTCTCAAGTCAACTCCCACAGATACAGTGGTACCTCTACTTACGAGTGGCTCAACTTAAGAGCGAAAACCCATTGGTGTTTTAACTGCTGCCTTACAAATATTAGATGCAGTCTGCTCTACTTACAATTTTTTATTTTTTATTTTATTTTTTAGATAGGGCTGCTCTACTTAAGTGTTGTTCAACTTAACAGCGTGCATTCAGAGTGGATTAAACTCGTAAGTAGAGGTACTACTGTACATAAATTCATACGCTCATTCAGTCATTGTTAATCACTAAAAATAAGAACTAAATCCTACTATAGATAGATTTTACAACAATACCACTCCATGTTCTATTCCATCTCATTCTATGTCATAACACAGTTTCCTCTCAGATTTTCGGGAGCAAGGCTAACAATCTGGGTTGGCCAGCTTTTATAGGCTGGAAAAACTCCAAGCTGGAAATGTAATTCTGAATTAAAAGAAGCCATGTGTTTCTTCCACACCTATTTTTCAGGAAAAATGTAGGTAGAGTTGCAATAGTTTAGGTAGTAAGGGCTTGAGTGTGTAAAAAAGGCCAACGAATAGAAACAGCTCATAGGCCAGGACTGCTCATTTCTGTTCTATAAACCTGAAGTGGAAACAGCAGACATTTAGTTATGATGGTACCTTCATAGGCTGCTAGAAAAAAAATGTTGCTGAGCTTCCGTGATCAAGCTCCCTTTTTCAAAGCAGGTATAGAAGTCCAAACATGGCAAGGGATGTAATCTTCCAGGAGAGAGTTCTTAAAAGTTCACCTTGCAAGATGGACACCAGGCTTCTTCTTGGGAGGCACAGGGCAGCATGGTCCGATGGAGCTGGACTTTGCAGGCCATTTCAAACAAAGAACGGCATGATATGGGTACCTCCCTCTTGCTTACATCCATCATCTCTCTATTGACTCTTCGAAGCATAGAGCTCCTGATTGCCCAGAGATGGGGTAGAAGCAGGAAGTTAATAAAAAAAA
>JAHTLZ010000237.1:45361891-45374391 GCA_023846285.1 Phrynocephalus versicolor | reverse complement strand
TTGGTGGCAGGGTTGGTGGTGGTGGCCCTGGCCGGCCCACTCAGCCTGGCTGGGCTCCCACGGAGGCTCCTGTGGCAGCAGCGGCTTTGGCAGTGGTGGAGGAAGAGGCCCTGTTCAGCCTGCTTGGCCTGGCTGGGCCCTGTGGTGGCAGCAGCAGCGGTGATGGAGAAGGAGGAGGAGACGGACACCCAGGCTGGCCTCCTGGGCCTGCTCTCACCCTCTCCAGCCTGGCTGGGCAGTTGTAGTGATGTTGGCAGCGGCAGTGGTAGCAGGACGACAGCAGGTTTGTTTGTTTCAGTGAAAAAAAATACCATTTCATTTCATCTGTAACAAAATGGTGCTTTCTTGTTTCATTTCGTTTTGTCTCATTTTGTTACGTAACCACACAATGAAACAGCATTTCATTTTTCATTTTGTGCCCATCCCTAATCATCAGGGCTTCAAATATGCCTCAAGTCCTCCTTCAGCTGCCACCTTGCATTAGTGCATGAACAACTATGGCATATCCAGTGTGCTTCAAATTCAGCATAGGGAGTGGCTCATAAGATCATAATGCTATGAACTGGTGATTTTCTTGAATGGTAGTAATTTTCTCACTTAAAACCCTGGCATAGGCAAACTTATCACTAGCTACCTTGTTGAAAGATTTTACATAAAATAAAGAACACAGACATGGAGATGCAGGATATTAATTTACTGCATGGTCCAGCTTTATTTCCCATAGCGTAGCTGTCAGCATACGCTTTGTGAAGTAACATCCCTGTAATGCCCTGCTGTCTATCCATTATCCCATATACATAATTCATATGTGTTAGTCTAACCTAGCCTCATTTAATTTATTCTGACTATTTTTAGTGGGAAAGGTGGGAAATCTTCTCTCACCAGGAGCCTCTCTGGCTAAAAAACCACCCCTAAACGACAAGTTAATGAGTTCTAGACCAAATCAAACCTGGTCTCTCACTTGAAGCTAAAACTATTAATCTGAGGCTGTAATACTTTGGCTATATCTCGAAACAAGACTCACTGGAAAAGGCTCTAATATTAGGAAGTGTTTATGATGTCCCCTTAGTGGAAGTGAAGCAGAAGGCAAACAAAAAGGAAGATGCTGGGCAAAGTTATAATAATAATCTTACAACTACAGAGCTGGAAGGGGCCCAGTGGATCACCAAGTCCTGCCCCTGTCCCAGCAGTGGTAGCAGTAAGTTTTTTTTCTCTGGAATGGTGAGGTGGGGACTTTGAATTTCCTACTAAGGTCCTGGGCAGCAGAACAGATGTTTGAGCAGTAAGTTCAAAATGCTCCTGATCTGCCACCTGGAACCTGACTTGAAAGTTCAAAGGCCAATTGGCCAGGCAAGTGAGTCCCCACCCCACCCCTCTGGAGGGTACCTGGCTGGCCTGCAGTGGCGGTGGTGGCAGAAGCGATGGCAAGAAGGAGTACAGCTGGCAACTGGGCAGTAAGTTTTCGTTTTAATTTTTCCCTTCCTAGCCGCTGCCACCACCACCAGAAGCACACCAATGGTATTTGAACCAGAAATGTACATTAAAAGTAACAGAAAAGTGCAAGTTATACAGTTTACTACTACTAGTTTTTGAAATATATTTGAGTCTTGCCAGCCTAAATCTGGAAGTCTCAGCAGCTGAGCCTATGAGAATCATCTGCATCCCCAAAGAAGCACAAACATTTTCACAGTCCATATGTTAATTTTTGGGTTGCCTTAATTTAATATTAGTGCAATAAAATAAGTAATAAACAAGTTTCCATCTTGTGTGAGGAGCCCTCAGAAATTAGTTTCTTGCTTTTCTGGGTCCTTTCCCTCCCCAACATAATCCCCACCCCAATATTCATAGCACTCTGATACACCTAGGACAAAACTGTGGCATTAACTAACCAATGAATATAACATGCTTGGGAGCTGTCACATGCTTCCAGAACAGAAGTCATGGGGAAGTTGATGATAATCATGAAGAACCATCCTTCAAAATGTGTCTCCAAATTCCCATTAGCACAACATTGGCCACTGATGCAAATGACAACTTTGGAGAGGCACTTTTTGACTAGAATATACCTGGGTTAAATTGCTCTTCCTCACTCATGGCTTTAAGGAAACTCATGCTTCACAACAAATGGTAGATACATATTTAGTATGTGCATCTTAACTACATTCATACAAGTAATGTCATGTCTATCTTTTTCCTATATAAACCATGCCAAAGTAGATATCGCATTCACTGTGTGGGTGCCATTCTACTGCATTTACTTTTGCAGCCATTCCACAGGACAATCTTATTCCCCTATTGTAGACAAAATCCAAAGCTTTTCAAGTGCACCAGGCCTATCCAGTGCATTTCCATTACTGAGCAATGGAGACTTAAACTTCTCCTTCAGTTACATAAAGAGTAGATAATCCCATGTAGAAGCAGACTTTTGTGTTGGGGGGAGATCTGAGGGATAGGGAATTGTGTGTAAAAGGGGGAAAAGGATGGTGTGTACACAATTCCTAGCCTTGGGTTAACACAACACCAAAAAGACCATCTCTGCCCCTGCTGTCAGTGTTGATTGCCCTTGAGAATTGGGAGGGTGGGATCCAGGATCCAATTTCTCATCCTATACCTCCATGCTGCTGTGAAATTCAGAGGAGAAGTGTACAAAGGAAACATTTCTATGTATGTATAATACTAGCAATTTTTACTTATTACTTTAGTTTATTTACTGTGTCATTAATACTGAAGCACTATTCTGGGCAGCCCACAACAATTACATTACAAAAACACTAAATAGAACATAAAAACAATCTAAGAATTTAAAATCAGTGGCACAATTCAAATAAGATATTCATCTGGGATGGATGTGAAAGTCCTCCCTGAAACGTAATGTTTTTAACTGCCTCCTAAATGAGTGCAAGGAGGGAGTCAGGCCCATCTCCTCTGGGAGTTTATTCCATAATGTTGGTTAACACCACAGAGAAGGCCTAGCCTCTGATAGATGACTTTTGAGCCTATCTCCACACAGACGAGCCTTGCCTGAGAGGATCTGGTGAGTTAGGCAGGTGACATTAGTCTTGGTTACATAGCAAAGGCCAGAATTTTACTGGTCATTGCAACTCACATAGACCCATTGAACTCTAATGTAAATCCTGTTAATTTTATAGGTTAATTCTAGATGGGACCACCAATAGGCTTGTGGTTTTTATGGATTTCTGGATATTTATCAAATTCTAAAGCCTGAAAAATCCAGTCTAATATAAAATAAAATGGCAATTGAATCTTCAATTTAAGTGACATTTTATTTGCATCTAATTGCATTATTTCCTATGACAAAAGGTCATTTGGATTGCAGTAGCTACTCATAAATGAGATAGTGTGACATTTCAGTAAACAAGCTAGTGTGTGTGGCACACGAGACAAATGGACAATATAAACATGATGCCTACTTCAGCTACAGAGGCTAATATATTGTGGATCTTATCGTGAACAAAACAGTTGTCCACTTTGAGAAATTCTCCCAGCCACTAGATATTTGTCCCTGTTGTTTTCAGTGCAAAATATAGTTTTCTTTCATGGTTTGGTATGGTGAGATTTTCTTCGGAAGTGCTGCATGGAATATCCATACAGTTTTCTCCCTGGTGATGTTTTAAGTGCTTGACACTTTATAAGAACATCTTTCAGATGTTTCATGTTACCTCAGAAAGCAATGTTACATTACGTTTGGATTTGTTTGTTTCTTTGTTAATATCAAATGCTGTGCTACATACCTGTGTCTTCAATTGGCATTATAAATTAAAGCTTCTGAAGGACAATACCTGTCTTTAAAGAAACATAAAAACTTTGAAATTGTTTGTATCTACCATATGCCTTTGCAAGCACATACTACATAATGCAATATCAAAGAATGAAGCTGACAAGGATGGGAAACAGACCTCAAAGAAACCTGAAACATGGCTAAATAAGTTCTAGATTTAATTCCATGCAGTAGTTGCCGTTTACATGGAAGAAAAGAAACATTGTGCATATTTATTGAGCTCATCAATCTCATATCTTATCCGGCCCTTACATTAGCCGATTGCCAAATAGTGCCAGTTCAAATGCCAGCTATTTATCTGTCTATCTATGTATACCATGCCCATCTTAATAAGGATAGAAAAAAGCTTGAGTGCGGTTGAGCATAAAAGAGAAATGTTCGGTATCATTTGATGATGTTTCTTTTCCTGACTTGATTCCAAATTTAATAAATCATGCTGTTGTGCAGAAAACTCCATTCCAACAGTTGAAAGAAATATAGAGGAGCATAATCTAGGAGATCCTATGGCAGCTGGGTGGTGGCGGTGGTGGTGGACACTAACAATATCTATGATACAGTGGTGCCTCTTAGGATGAATTTAATTCATTCTACTGGTCAATTCATTTTACAAAAAAATCATCCTACAAAACACGGTTTAACACGTTCCCCACAGGAATGCATTGAATGCATCTTACGAGACAACCCATAGGAAAAAATCATCTTATGAGGTTTTCCTATTCCCGGAAATTTCATTCGTCTTACGAGTTTTTCGTATTAAAGGGCATTTGTCCTACGAGGTACTACTCTACTTGTGAAACAGGGGAAACTAGTAGAAGAATATCCCACCTGTTTTCCAGAGAAATATATTTCTTTGTGTATTTTTAGAGCCAGTTATGACAAACAGATATTACACACAAGAGGATGCTAAGGAGCACATCATAGCCCACTTTTGATTTAATGTTCCTTGAAGTGAGACAGAATGTGGGCAACTGCTCTGAAAAGTTCACCAGATGCCTCACTCTAAAGGTCTTCTCACAGAATCCTCATTGGACAAGAGATTGGGCAGTTGGCTGCCTTGAGAGCTCACTCGGCTGATGTCTCAGTCTGGGGACTTTTGAAACACTGGTGCTCTCTTGCTCTGCCATTTCAGAGAAGATGGTCTATCTACCGTGATGCCTTCTTACTCCAGTGAGGCATGACATGTCCTGCAAGATGTGTGAAGGGAAACAATAAACCACTCTTTCCACTCTGCTGCCTGAAACAGTAGATTCATTCTGCCTCATGGGAGGGCCAGTCCTGCATACACAGTGTAATTTCTTCATTATCACAAATGGAAAGTGTATTCTGGTGAAAGAAAAGAAGAAACTAAGCAACGGAGGAGGTCACATGACATATTTGGGGAAACTTCATACTGCTTGCTTAGTCTGGTGTTTCCTCTGCCACATGACAAACACTTAAAGATGCTCCATTTCTAACAGCTGTTGTCCTTGTTTTAATCCAATTTTCAAGTTTACAAGAGGGAGAAGGAAAGTGACTGATGGGAAGGCTAGAGATGCAAAATCTGATCCCTCTGAAACTTCCCAAAAGTCTCAGGGCATACCTGGGCATTTTCAGAAAACATTCAAGACATGTTTAGTCTTGAAAAAAGAAGGCTGAGGGGAGATCTAATAGCATTTTTGAAATACCTGAAAGGTGGTCATACATAGGAGGTGCAGGATTTGTTCTCAACCACCCCAGAGTGAAGAACAGAGTGACGGCAGGTGGGGAAAAATAGATAATCCATAGAGTCTCTTCCAGCTCTGCAGTTCCAAGATGATGATAATGATAAATGTCTTGCAGTAGGTTCCATGAATATGCCACTGTGGGACACAACCCAAATGAGGTGACCACACACAGGATGTAAGAACTTCTGAAATGTATCCAAAATCAATCACCCCTCACTGTTCAAAAGAAACATTTTGACCTCTGAAAAAGGGAGTGTCATGTAGTCACCAAAGAAGTGCATCAGTTTTGTGTAAAATGACTTCCAAGAAATATAAATGAATATGTTGTTTATGTGATATTATTGATATATAGCCCAACAAAAGTAGACTGATAAGAAGTAGAATGAAATGTTAGCAAATGCAGTGCCTTGGCAACTCTGTACCTCAGATTCTGTTTTGTTGTTGCTCCTGTTTGTTTGTTACATTCTAAAATTCTAATAAATTAAAAAAAAGAAGTGCATCAGTTTCAAGTGGGGTGGCAACAATGCAAAAAGCAGTGTTTCCTGTGTAGAAACAGATTGCGGTACTTGTTGATCTCTGAATATGACTATGTCCCACTGCTTTGGAAAGATGTCATGAAAATGCATCAAGGTTCCGCTAGTACTCTGAATGACTTGTTAAATGTTTTGCATAAGCACAGCAAAAGCATTATGAATATGGCACTGCAACATCTACTATACATGATTCTCTTTCAAAGCATATCAATAAGAATAACACATTTAAATAGCACTCCAGTGTGCAGGAATGCAGCCCCGAATTTGAGCTAATTTCTTAGAAACACCTGATCATATTTTATATACGTTTATTACTCCTGCCCTATAGAATATTTTCCTTTATAAAAAAAAACCTCTTATGCTGGAAATCTGTATATGCTGGCAGGCACCATGAAAGAAAGGATAAAATTAATGAAGCAGGGTAAACAGACACAAATGTTTCAAGCTACATAATTTTAAAAAGAGCAATTCCTTATTTTTCCTCCCAAAAAGCTTGAAAGACGAGATCAGCCCTTGAGCTCATTATATTTGTATTTCCAGTGTGAAATACATATTTTTTTTTACTTTTTTCAAAATGTGTATAAAAGCATAGAATTGCCCCGACTTGTTTCAACATGGATGACCTCTCTAAGGTACATAATACTCTGATCTTAATCCATTACGAGTCCTTAAAGGAATAGTTCAGCTGAAATGAGTGTGGCATATTAGCCACAAGGAACATAACTTCTATAATTTTCAGTAATTTTCTAGTTGGAAACTTGGAACTAACATTTAGATTTAGTCCGTTATTTTTAGGACGGTACTGTCCACATGTTCATAGCATGCATACAAAACGTTACAGGTGTCACTGTGGTCTAGTGATTAGAGTGATTAGACTACAATACCAATAAAATTAATATAATTCAATATCAATATCAATAAAAATGACAATAGAACACTTAACCACATGCTAGGCAAAACAAAAAGGACTAGAAATGCACATGATGAGAGTAATTGTAGAGATGGGCACGAAACGAAAAAAAAATTTGTTTCCATTTTCATTTTTTTGTTTCGTTATGCAACAAAACAAACGAAGTTTGTCTCTAAAATGAAACGAAACGAGCAGAAACCGGAAATTTTGTCGTGCGTTTCGTTTTCGTTACGGCAATACAAGTGATCTGCTTTAAATGCTAAAAAAAAACACAAAAAATGAAATAAATGGTAACGAAATGGTAACGAAATGAACACAAACAAAAATGAATTTTTTACAAAAAATTCCCAAAAAACGGAAACGAACCAAAATGGACCCCCTAAACGACAAACGACAAACGAAACACCATTTTTTTTATTCGTGCCCATCTCTAATTGTAATGAATTTAAGGAAGAATGTCTTGCAGGCATTGGAGAAAACAATGATATATTTCATGAATCATGACAGACATGGTCCTTAGAGGAAGATAAATGACAACACAAACGAGTTCCAAGAAGCAAGAGAGTACTGATTTAAGGTCATAGGAACAAAATTGAAAAATGGGAGCATGAGTATAAAATAGAACAGAGGCTGAAGCAACGTTCGTATCTGATTGTTCCTATCTCAAGTCAACTGCAGTTTCCTACAACATGTCTGGAGAAGTGGATGGATCCCCAAGTGGAACATAGCAATTAGTCTTTATGGTGCCACAACATTTTTGTTTTCTAAATTTTTCTGTGTTTTTTTAAATTATTTCTGTCTGGATAACCTTTATATGAATTTTAGTAAAGCAGTAATCTTTATTCTTGAAATGATTTTCCTTTTCTGTTTTTTCTCTCTTGAAGTAAAGAAGAAACTTAACCATGTGATCCAGGAACAACATTAAAAAACCACACTGTGTAACATCCTTAATGTACCTCCAGAACTTCAAATGCTGAAATATGGTGTTCAGCATTTGTTGCCTGTGCTGTGAACAAGGATGCAATATAGGGCTTTGTCAACCCATCAGGACAATGGGGGGAAGAAAGTGGAGTAGAGGAAATTTAATGGAAAAGTTGAAAAATATCACACCGGGTTTAATATATCTATAGCAACATAGCTCATGAATACATAGAAGAAAGCCTCTGGATGAAGATAGTGTCTTTGTCATATGTTTGTACATTGCTAACACAATGAACCTGAGGCTATTAGAAGGACTCATAAACTCACAAGCAAATTTAAGCTTTGCTCTCAACAGAGGTATTTAATGTCACTTCTGAAAGATGACAATGGTCCCTTTAATGCAAACAGTGTTTTCAAGTATGATTTGGTTGCTTCAGACACCCCTTGGAAGCTGAATCATTCTGCCTAGAAGAGACAGCCACAGACCTCCATACATAATTAGACTCATCCAGCTGCTCCAATATAATATCAGGGGCTCCAGCTACACTGAGTATACCATATAATCAATTGCTGCTCCCTCACCATTGTCACCATTTGCTTCCTAGATGGCAAGCAAAGAGATTTTGAAAAGAAGCATATAAAATTATGCATGGTGAAAAGACAGTCTCTCTCTCTCTCTCTCTCTCTCTCTCTCTCAAAACCCCCTTCTCCCCCTTCCATTCTTCTTAGTAGTAGTAGATTGCATCAAAATGAATCTGAAGAGCAGGAAATTCAAATGAGATATAAAGGAAATGGTTCTTCACACAGCACATGATTAA
This sequence comes from Phrynocephalus versicolor, assembly GCA_023846285.1. Classification (NCBI taxonomy): domain Eukaryota; kingdom Metazoa; phylum Chordata; class Lepidosauria; order Squamata; family Agamidae; genus Phrynocephalus; species Phrynocephalus versicolor. Next base: position 45,365,707 of record JAHTLZ010000237.1, on the reverse strand, counting down.
ACAACGGAATTCACTACCACAAATTCTAGTGACAGCCACCTATCAACGGAGATGGTTTTGGGTAGAGATGGGCACAGAATGAATTTAATTCATTTTGTTATTCATTATTCGTTTTATGCTGAAGTAAGTAACCCAAACCAGTTTGTTTTGATTCGGTTCATATGAATTTTGTTTTTTAAAAAATCATACAAACTGAACCAAAACGAACTAGGGGGGCGAAACAGAACTAACTGAACTATGGTTTTTCTGTTTCGTGACCACCTCTAATTTTGGGAGGAAATTGGACAAATTCAGAAAGAACAGTTATCAATAGCGACCTCTCAGGAAGGATACATACTCCATAAAGTATCAGAGAGCTTATGCCTCTGAATATCAGATGCTGTGGAATAAGAGAAAGAATATGCAGTTGTATCCCCAATCATAGCCATCTGATTAGCTTACTGTTGGGAGACCATTGTTGGACTGAGGCAAATATTTGTTAGGATCCAGCATGGTTTTTCTTCTATTCTTCCAAGTAGCCCCTTGGAGGTAAGGAGGAAGTTGTGTACAGCCACATCCCATTACATTATCACATCATCATAAACAAGGGGGTGGTGGAATTCTCATGTATGAACAAAGCATGGCTGTAATATGCTAACGTCAGCAGTGAAATGATAAACTGGTGAGCAGTGTGATCTTGATTCAAGGGTGGATCCCAGAGTTCACAAGTTTGTGGTTCCCCTTATATGAAGAGCTCCACCTTTTCTTTAGCAATGCGGTGTTGTGGCCTTTGGCTGGTTTCATCATTCTCAGCACTGTGGCCATTTTAACACAGCAGCCGGAACAGGTACCATTTGCTTTCATTCATTTGGGCTACATTGATGGTTTATATGATGTTATATTATATAACAACAACTACAACAGCAATAACAAATGTGCTATCAAATCAATTCTGACTTAGGGTGACCCTTTATGGGCTTTCCAGAAGCTCAGAACTGGTTTACCTTTCCCTTCTTCTGGGTGCATTTGGGGGCTATGCAGTTTACCCAAGGCCACACTGACCAGCTCTTCTGGGATGCACAGAGGGAAATGAACACTCAATCTGTGGCTTCACAGGCAGATCCCTAACTCAGGTATTAGGCTTATGTTATTGTTTCTCCAAAAATGACTACTGAATAGAATACTTTCCCATGCCTATTCCTGAAGGACCAAAGCAGTGAGATAGCACTGTGATTGTCAAGATTGCCAAGAAATGCCATATCAGCCACAGTCAAAATTTTCACAATCCATGTGAAGTAGATTGCAATAGAATAAAATACATTAGTCTTGGTTTTCCTTTTGTTAAATATAACTATATTGGTTCTCTAATGTAGATGTTTTTTACTTGCCTGGGTTATATGATTAATGCAAAGACTGCATTTTCTAGTTTAAGGGAATTTCATTGCCTATTGAGTCGGATTATTTGAACAAATCCATGTGATGTGACTGGACTCCTGAATCACCTCCCCCCCCTTCTCTACCATTTCAGAGGTATTTTACCTCACTTGGGAACTGGGAGAATTAATGCAGTCCAAGTTTTCCCAGATCTGTTACTGCCATCTGTACCTTCCTCCCAAACAAATGCTAGTCTTGTGGGGATATAAAACTGGAACTTGCCAAGAGCTCAGCTGTGGTGTCATGAGTGAGAGTGTTCTTCTCATTTTTAGCTTCCTCTTCTTGACCCTCCAAATGATCAATTCCAAACCTTGGATCCCTAGATGCCCTTGAACTACAGCTCTTACAAATCCTGGCCAGCACATCTAGTGGTGAAGGCTTCTGGGAGCTTTTGTCCAAGAACATCTGAAAAAGCCAAAGTTGGGAACCATGGGTCTAAATGGAGGGGCAGCGGGAGTTACTCCCCTGCATGACTACCTATAACTCTTTCTGCAGACTTTTCTCCATGTTAGGAAGACAGAAACACCTCCTCTTCATGAATTGGAAGCCACAATAACCAAACTGAGAGCTATGATCAATCACATTATGGGGAGGACAGGGGAGGAAGGATGGGTTGTTTGCTGTTGTTTTACCCACTATACACTTGCTGAGTCTCTTCCAACTTGATTTTTCAGAGAATAAGGCAACATCAAGGGAAAGAGACAAAGGGTGGAGACAGGGCCATGAAACGGGAAAGGAGGGGGAGAAAATGGGAGGAGGATGAGGATGAGGAGGATGAAGAAGAAGAATGGCAGGATGGTGTTATCAGTTTGAACACTCGATCGAGATTACATTGAAAGTAAACAGATTACGGTCTACACTGTCGCAGTGAGTAAATCTGGATCAATGTAGAAAGAGACTACATTTCCAATGCACAGTTCAAAACAACTGCTTGTCTTGGATGGGCTGACAACTGAGTTACATGAAGCTCGGGCTCATTCTCACATACTTCTAGTGGCATGGGAGTGGCTTCCCATGGCATAGTCACACTCTGCTATGGTAGTCGGGTGTTTTACAGCCATATGAGTGAAGCAAATCTTTTCCCTGATTAACCACACACCCATTACATTGAATACATTATATATTACATGCATCCAAGCACTTCTGGGGGAAACTTATAATGTGGAACTGTTTTTCAAAATATTTGACTCTGTTCAAGTGTTCAGTATATGTTGTTGCCTGCCAGCCTGAAATGATTTGTAACAAATCCAAAGCAATCAATCTCCCCTCTTTTAAAATGCAAGCGTTAGCTTTAAAACAGATAGAAAGTGGCATATGAAATCTCCTGAGTGTTGCTTCAATTTAATAGACAAGACCTTTGGCTGTTGTGTTCTTTAAAGTGATATGACACATTCTCTCTGGCTGCAACTTGATGCCAAGAAAGAGAGAACAGACCGGTTGCCCTTCACCTTGAAAAGCCATTTATTCAGGAGCACATAACCACTGTCAGATCAGAATGAAAGTTTTAAAACACTGTATTAGTTATATGGCCTAAAGAAGGAGAGGACAATGAAACATAAAATCGCCATCTTAGTATTACAGTCCATCAAGATTGCATAAAGTGATGGGAAAGCTCATCAATTTGCCATCCTGCCTGTTCTCATTTTTGGAGGGCACAGAAATGTTTCTGTGCAGGAACAGCTGCATCTTCTGTCAAGTGGAGTGGTACCCAACCTTGGGTAACCCAGATGTTCTTGGGTTGCAATTCCCAGAAACCTTGGCTACCACAACTGGTGGTAAAGGCTTCTGGGAACTGTGGTCCAAGAATACCTGGGTTACTCAAGACTGGGAAAAGAGTAAGGAAATCTGGGGAGACAATGGGATGCTTCTGGAGTCATTTGCTTGGGAGGAATGCCTGAGCTCATATAAAACACTTATAGTTGTTTAATTCAGCAGCATCATTCTCAAGAGATGCTGTTAAATTAAATGAGAACTTTCAGTGAATTCATAATATATTAGAAATAGACTTTTGAACAATTTCAGGCCCTTACATATTTCTTTTAATAAATGACTATTACTATCATTTATAACATATTTCAATATTATTATTCTGACATCAGTTCTTATTGCCTCTCTGGCAATATTTATAAGACTCCTCTACCCATGATTTCCAGCCTCTCATAATAGTCAAGCATTGTTTCTATTCACCTTATTCACCCTAGTGTCACTTTGCAACCACGAAGGTGTGTGCCAGATTTGCACTGGTGACATTTCTCCTAAATTGGCTCATTTGTGCTAATTGGCTCTTAACTTTGTCAGAAACATTGTGATAAAAGCTTCTGCTTCTTCTTCTTCTTCTTCTTCTTCTTCTTCTTCTTTCTTCTTCTTCTTCTTCTTCTTCTTCTTCTTCTTCTTCTTCTTCTT
>JAHTLZ010000237.1:45328273-45340396 GCA_023846285.1 Phrynocephalus versicolor | reverse complement strand
CCCTTTCCCACCCCAACCACCCTCCCACCCCCATCCCACTAACAACCACTCAATCTTATTGCTCCCTGTGTACTTGACACAGAATTTGCCAACCCACAGGTCAGTCATTCTATGCTTGTCATGGAATTATTTCCCATTCAGCAGTCTCTGTACTGCCACTATTATTTTCTTCGCCACTACCGAGCCCTTTTTTCACCACAAGGCTCTAAGGTAAAAACCCCAAATTCCCTCCTGTCGCCTCTACATTCAAAATTCTCCTATTTTCTCATTCTCAAGTAATCCTCCAGTCTTCACCTCCTCCCCTTTTCTCACTCCTCTGCTCATCCTCACCCAGATCTGGTGTCTGCTTTCTGTCTCTTGAGGAATTTTTACAACAGAGCCCTAAAACAACACAAGCCAAATAACTGCATGTAAATGTACCATACAACCATCAGCCAATGAATATTTGATATGAAACTTATGTTCCATTGTGTGTTGCATTGAACATCTCATTCTGCTACTATATGTCTGGAAAAGTGGACTTGATCCACAAAAGCTTACATTAAAATATAATAGTCTTTAAGGTGCCACATATTTTTATCTTACTTTGTTTTGTTTCTTTGATTTTTTTGCCTGGATTTTTGGATGATGGTGGTGGTGGTGGTGATGATTTTGATTCCATTTTCAGCTTATTCCTCCCCCAGCTTCCCCATATCTTCCTGTCTTTGACCTGAGGATGGGGGAAAGGAAGAGTATGCATGGATGGGTAGACAGATAGACAGATGGGTAAGCAGATAAACAACCAATGTGAAAGAAGCTCCAGGCTGGATCATTTAAGATGCTGAGTTAAAATAGCGGATAAAACATTTCTATCAGGAATCTGCTGGATCTCTCCAAGGACAACTTCCCCTTGCCTGGAGAGAAAATGTTTAATAAGGGAATGCACACATGCATATATAAACACAGTGAGAATTAATTACCACTTGCCTTCAGATAAGCAGGATTCTGTGATATTGGATTGCTGGTTTAAAATGATCCTGTGGTATCACCTGCTTGTGTAGAAGATGCAGGCTATTCAATTTATAAAGCTGACTGCACAACTTTTTTCAATTATTCTTCATTTAAAGGAGGCAAAACAAAAGTTTAATAAAATGCTGCTAAACCTGTGAATGATTTCTGAAATGTTGTTTAGATGCACATTAGCCGTCATCCATGACACAACCAGAGAAAATGTTTAGCCATTAATGATATTATCAAATAGAAATTCAATTAGCCAGGCAAGAGCACATATTCTTTTCTACAGTAACCATGATTTAAAAATAACCTCCTTCTTCCTTCCTATTATATGTTCATTTCAAATTAGCTTTTATCTTTTTTAAATAAACACAGAGAATGAACTCTGAATTCCAGTATTTTTCATAGTGCCGATGCAAACCTGGATATAAAAGAAAACAAGCAGGTGAGTTTGAGTTAAGTGTTACTGTCCAGAAGCAAAACGTTGGAGATGACTGGATGCAGTTCAGCTTACAGTGATAAAGGCACATGCCATTACATGGGAAGGAGTAGCCAGAAAGAGAAGGAACTCTTCAGGTTTCCTGGACTGTCCTTTACCTACTCTGAGTTATGTTGACCTTCCCTCAACCTAGACTACCATTTATTAGGGCTACTGATGTATGTAACACCTTCCCTTCTCACATTTTCCTGTTGATCCTCTCTGAGGGTGATCTCGCCTTTGTTCTTGATAGATGAGGTGGCAGCCACCAGGAGCAGGTGTATTTGGTCTGTGTTAAGGCTGCTTCTGGTGGTGAGGGTGCTGTCTTTTCTTAGTCTCTTCTTTACTGATGTTTTATTTTATTTATTTATTTATTTATTTACAAAAAAAAAATAGCCACCCCACTATCAAGAGATCTCTGGGCTGCATCAGTGGTGGGAATGCTGGTAAAGAGAGATGTAACATCAAAGGATACCATGGTTTCATCCGTATCCAGTTTCAGCTCCCTGATCTTAGAATGACCTCAGGTCATTGTCCACCTAACAAGCCTATTCAGGCCATTGTCCAACTTATGAGCCCATTCAGGGTGATGTGAAATCAAGGTGAACTATAAATTTGAGGACTCGCTACTAACTTTCCTCACACGGACAAAGGTGCTTGGGAGAGTAGCGAAATGTTTCAATCTCAGAAGAAAAGAAGTCCAGTTGCCATGTTTCAACTTCCAGATAAACTCACCTGGATCACTGAGGATCTTAATAACCAAAAGGGTATTGTAATCACAACCTCTAAGAAGCATGAGTGTGATTTCTTTCCAAAGGGGGAACATGCTTTGGTAAGCCTTCTGAATTCATGAGTTAACTTGGATGCTGTTTATTTTGGCAACTCAAAAAGGTGCTGCAACTAACAGGGCTGGCCCTTCCATTAAGCAGGCTGAGGCAGCTACCATGAGCAATAGATCTAGAGCAGAGGCCCCATAGACCACTTGTGGATTTTTTTTTTTTGTTTTCCGTAGTTCCCCTGCCTGCCTAATATTGAGTTTTCCTAAACTTTTTAACTTAAAAATTGTTTTGACAGCTGACACAGTGTTGCTCACTTTGATAGGGTTTTTTAAAGCATCCAAAATCTTTCAAAATGGCGCCAAAACAATCTGTAATAGGCATTAGGTGTAATAAGGCATTTACAGAACACCTAAATGTTGATGATGATCTCTTTACATTTTGTGCACCACCATTTTTTTTCTTGCTGACATGGACCCCCTGCATGTCGAAATCAGCCCCTGGGGGTCCATATAGACCACTTTGGGGACCTCATTGCTTACTTAGGGTAAAACTAAGCAGGCATTTGGTTCCAAAATGTAAGGGTTGAAGCAAAATCCCTTTGCTTAATTTGCTCAATTATTGTGAGAAATGGAAAAAAGCCTCTACTGCTTGCCTGCAAAGGGGAAGGGAGAGGAGATTTTCCATTTCTTTTTAATTGTTGCTGCTATATCAGTTATGCTTTCAAAGGGTTGTTACTTTAATAAAATTGAATATATTGCTGATGTCCTGTGTCAGTTAATTAAAGAGCTTAAACAAAGCATGGAGAAGGAGGCAGGAGTGATTTTTTATTTTTGTTTTCTTTCCCTTTAAGGGGAAAAAAGAACAGTATAGAATGATTGTGGTAAACAGGGTCACCTGAGGAGCAGTGTGTTTGATCCTTGCATATTGATGCAAAGATTGCTGCAAATGACGTACCACATCTTAAAGCAACCCTTTCTATCATGTTCTAGAATCCTGAACAATCCAGGCTGGGGTCATTGGACCATCTAGACAAACCCTTAGTTGCTTTGGTATTTTTACTGTCAGATTAAGGGAGACTTGACAAATCATTCACTACATTCAAATGTGTAGTAAAAATTAGAAAAGTTGGAACCAGATGGGTTGATGACGTCATAAGAAGTTGAAGCAACCAATCGAAATGGGCTGTCATATGAAAACATAAACCATAGACAATTCACCTTCAAAACAATCACAACAATGTATTTCTACATCACATGAGACCATTTTCAGCTCTTAAAATTTTCATAATAATTGTATGCTGCCAAGTTGATTCCAACTTATGGTGGAGTTTTGCGAAGTTTTCTAGATAGAGAATACACAGAAGTGGCTTACCATTTCCTTCTTCTGGGGGCACTCTGTGACTCTTCTCCATGAGGCACCGTGGGGAATCAAAGTCCCAAACTCTGTTTCCATTGCCAGAGACCATCCAAAACCATTGAACTATCCAGCTATCTTTCCTACCCTTGGCCCTTGACTACATCATCAAATAACACCAAGGGGCTTGAATGAAACATTATAAACTTTATTTTACCAGTTACCACTAGTAGCATTTTCAGTTGGGAGGCCATTTGAATATCACCACCATCTCATGAACTCTGTTTGATAGCTTTTGTCATTTGCCCAAAGATCAAACATTTCCCAAGGTAAATTGCATCTCTATCAAAGTCCAGCTAGGGAGAGAGAGATCAATGTATCTTTGTCCTGGCTTGTTTTAGTGTCTTTTCATACATTCTACACTAGACATAAAACCAACTGGAAAAAAATCCTAAAATACCATCTCATTGAGAAATGGCCTTTTGGCCACACTCTTTACTAGCCCAACACACCTCTCCCAGCTTCTGTCTTCATAGCAATTCCTTAACCTTTGAGATGCTAATGAAATAGCCTGCTTGCTGCTTTCCATCTTTCTTTCTTTCTTTCATTCTTTGCTACAACCTGCTGGAATAGCTGACATCCAATGAATGTAGAGTCTAGACTAGGCATGACCAAACTTCGGCCCTCCAGATGTTTTGGACCGCAACTCCCACAGTCCTTTGCCATTGGCAACTTAAGCTTAGAATTCTGGGAGTTGTGGTCCAAAACATCAGGAGGGCCAGAGTTTGGGCATGCCTGACTTAGACCATTGACACTAAGTAACAAGGAGAAGCCATTCAGAGCAACACAGATTTAGCCTGTATAGGGTTCTGCAACCAAATTACAGTAGCATCAGGGTGGCCCTATAACTGAATGAAACAATTCAACCACCTCAAAAGAAAGACCACTGGAGGAGCAAACTTGCCACTACTCTGGAAACTGGCTGCTGTTTTTCTCTTCTCTTCAGATATGTTTCCCCCCACCATCTGCCAGATTCTGGCAACCTCCCATTAATGGTCTCTTCAACCACATTTTACAGGCTCTGTTGTGGCATGGCTGGTTTTCCTGGAACAGCCCGTGAATGATGACCAATTCTGCAAGTTTTTCAGAGCCCAGCGTTTAGGAAGTAAAATTTATTACCAAGACCAACACAAAAGGGCTATAAAAACATGACAAATATCCCTATAAATGGAACCATATAATACAAGATGGCGTGTCAGTTTCTATTTCTCTCCGCTCCTTTACAAAGGGCATATATGCTCCTGATATGGCTCTCTGTGGTGCAGAAGGTAGGATGTTAAACCAAATTAAGGGAAAGATTTTTTTTGGGGGGGGGCTTGGGAAGCAACATGTTAGCAAGGTACTTTACTACCATACAAACAGAGGAATGGCATTTCGTAACGTCTTAAACATTGCTGCCATTCCAGATCTGGATCCTTCAATTTTATTTATTTATTGATTGATTGATTGAATTTTTACCCCGCCCATCTTCCGAAGCGGAACTCTGGGCGGCTTCCAAATAGCTGAGCCAGTCAGCGAGCAGTACAATATAAAAGAGACAAATAGAGCAACAATACAACAATACAAAATTAGACAACAGCAAAGATAAAAACAACATTTTAAAACAACTTGGGCATCTTAGAATCTTGGCTTATGGTCGCAGCTCAGCAGCAATAATTGTTTGCAGGCGTGTAGATGGCGGAGAAAAAAACAAAACAAAAAACACATTAGGTTGCACTGCCATAAGCCTCGCTAAAGAGAAAGGTTTTTAAAGCTTGGCGAAAGGCTAACAGGGACTCTGCAGAGCGCACATCAGGTGGTAAGCTGTTCCAAAGGGAGGGGGCGGCCACCAAAAAGGCCCGATTACGGGTGATGGACTCTCGGGCCTCTTTCGGGGTAGCGACCCGAAGTGTGTGCGCTCGCAACTGCCGGACTGGACGGGCCGAGGTTGATGGAATTATTCCTACAAGAAGGGTCACGGCAGCTGAGACTTAGGCCTTTAGTAGTTTGGGGTTTTGAGTATCCACAAGCGATTAGACTGCTAGGTGGAAAAACCCACAGGTATTTCATTCCTTGCCTTTTCCATTTGGACTGAAAAGCATTTCTTAAAATCAGTGGCTAATCCTACCAGGGTGGAGGGGGAAGATTTAGTAATTTATTATTTATGTCCAAGACTAAATTCAGTGGAAACCAAGTCCTTCCATGAGGTCCAGGACTGCATTGGAAACAGTGCCTGGAGCAGTAGATATGGCTCGTAAGAATGTGGTTTGTGCAGTTTCGAACAGGCTATAAATATGGCAGGTACACAAATAGGACTCATACAGCATCTGGACAATTCATGACAATCCTTTGCATGTTTTTTGTACCATACTTCACAAGGATGTTCCAGGATCCCAGAAGAATGAAAAACTGCTCCTGGATATTTACAGCCCTTTATCTGCTCAGTAAGGTCCTTATTAATCTTTCATCTGTGCTTGATTTTCCTTTTGGGAAATAAGTGGCTGTGTGGAGAAGCATGTAAATCTTCACTCGTCTCATCCTTGCACATGACGATGAGGAACTGCAAAATTTATTCTTCCCAAGGATTTTTTTCCCCTGGAGTTCTTGACAAGAAAAGGAGAACAAGAACTATTTTTAGTGAAAATTTTTAAAAGTGCACAAATGATGCCTTAGTAGAAATGATGTCAATTGCACAAATGAGGAGGCCTGCTGCTTTGTTACCTGCTCTGCTAAGGACTGAACACTTTAAGGGAGAGCTTTCTTAGCAGACAGGCAGCTGTTCTGCCCTTACTTGTGTGTGGGGTATTTGGGGTCTGCAAATGCAAAGGACATTAGAGACATATCAGACAGGAAAGAAAGAAAGAAAGAAAGAAAGAAAGAAAGAAAGAAAGAAAGAAAGAAAGAAAGAAAGAAAGAAAGAAAGAAAGAAAGAAAGAAAGAAAGAAAGAAAGAAAAACAAAACATTATGGCACCTGCTATGTCTTAATTAGAGCTTTCATTGACACAGTCCACTTCCTCAGTGTGGGCTTACATGGCAATTATTTATACATTTCTATATGCCCCTGCCCCAAATAAGGAGACAGTGGTTGGTTATTAGACACAATGTATAAATTGTGTAATATGATGTAGCAATTCACATATAGTAATGACTGTAGACCCCTGTTCGATAGTCAAACATTAGGCAGTTTACAACATTAATTGAGACCGAGACAAGATCTCCCTCTTGGAAGTAAGCCGCCTCATCTTGCAGGGCATGTCATCAAGCTGAGACAGCCAAAATGAATGAGAACAAAGCACTCAGCAAGATATTTGGTGCTAGCCTCCTATGAGCACTTGAGCAAACAAGAAAGCAGGGGCAGATCAGGGAAGTAGGGAGAAGCAGCAGTTGCAGTAGGGAGCTGACACAAAGCCATGGCAACACAGTGGAAGGTGCTGCATCTCTCTTCCAGCTTTAAACAGTGGATCAGTCTGAGCCACCACCTCCTCCAAGTAGCAGATGCCATCACAAGGACAGTGCACTGATTAAGGAGCCCCATTTAGTTGCCTGACTCATTCTGGAATGCCAGAGGATGTCCCTTCTACTCATCAAGCCTCACCTGCTTTGTGCTGGTTTATTTGGCTTCCTGTCCTTATTGTTTCTTATTCTAGTGCACAGCCACTGTTCTTGGCCCTAATTCATGTAACACAACAGCCACAGTTCATCACACTGGTGGTTACCAGGAGGGCTGTATATAGGGGGGCGGAAGGGTACATCTGCCCCAGACACAGCAATATGGGGGCACCTGGAGGGGGAGCAGGAGGAGGAAGCCATGCAGTCCTCCTTTCCCCTAAGGCTTGGTGATGGCACCCCCTCCGCTGCCTCTGCCGCATGGCAGGTGAGCGGCGAAGCAGGCAGGCAGGCAGGAACACGGTGGCTGCGGCACACTCCTCCTCCTCCTCTTCCTCACCTTGGTGGGAGATGTTTAAGGTGTGTGCACACTACTGTGCATGCATGCACCCACCCCATGCCCACAGGGTTTGGCCCCCCATTGCTGGATTGGTGTGATGTGGGGGGGGGCAGGAAGGGGGCAAAATGAACTTTGTCCCCAGGCACTCCAAATCCTGGCTATGCCTCTGGTAACCAGCAGGCGCTTATGGTGGAAGCCGTGATAATGTAGCCCATCACATCAGTGGCACCATCAATGCAATCTAATAGCAAGGATGGGAATTGTCTTATTCTGAAAATGGACTGGCACTTGTGAACATTATCCAGGACCAACCCAAGATGTTCTGAAGTCTAAGGCTGCTTTCACACGACCCCTAAAATCCACTGCCAACTTAAATGTGGAATCCCCCCCCAAACAGAGATCATGTGGTTTTTGTCCTGGTTCCTGTGTTCCCACCCGCCAGCACTCTGATTCTATTGCTTCTGTCTGCGGTGAGGAGAGGGAGAAAAAAATGCAGGCTCACCTACGCCTGCTGTCGGCAGCAGCTAATTGTATCAGGACAGTTTCAAACTACAGGAAAAGAGATTCCATTTGAACATTCGGAGGAACTTCATGACAGTTAGAGCTGTTCGGCAGTGGAATATGCTGCCACGGAGGGTGGTAGAGTCTCCTTCTTTGACTGTATTTAAGCAGAGGCTGGATGGCCATCTGTCGGAAATATTGTGAAGAGGTTCCTGCTTGGCAGGGGGTTGGACTCGATGGCCCATGAGGTCTCTTCCAACTCTATAATTCTATGATTCTATGATTCTAGGAAGCCTGTTAGGGATTCCTGTCTGTTAAAAAGGGGGGACAACAAAAACAAACAAAGGGCGGAGGAGGGCCAGGTATGCAATGCTTTAGAATCTGCATAGGAACAGCAGCAAGGATTTTACCTCCTCGGGACCAGGTACTTGTAAGATGTGCTGGGTCATGCTTAAGTGGGTGTGGTCGTACTTTATTTTTTTTTTTAAGTCCGGTGCTGGTGGGAAAACAATTTTATGCTCCGCATCTGCGAGCACTTTGCATCGGATTTTAAGGGTCGTGTGAAAGCAGCCTAAGATGGAACAATAAATGGAAACATGGACACACAGATTTATTTATTTATTTATTGGATTTTTCTACCGCCCATCAGGCAGCAAGACTGCCAAATGCACCCATCTAAGTCAAGATACAGAGTACCTAAAGCTGACCACCTGCTTTTGGTACTTAAGGTAGAAAACCCCGCAAGTACTTATCTTGAAACCTGATAACAAAATTCCAACAGTAACCAATTAAAATACTGTCATTTTTCTGCTCCTTCTCTAGATTCATATTTCACCGCTTGAGGCAGCTGTTGATGGTACAGTCAGCCTTGAACTGATTCTACGTATGGATCAACCTCAAGTTTTCAAAGATTACCTTTTTTGGACTGCAGCTTCTGGAATTTCCCACTCAGTATGGATACCCCGCCCCCCGGCCGCCCAAGCCCCGTAATGACTAACATGCTCATCTTCCATTCTTTGAAGACCAAGGTAAACAGTTTGGTTTATATAACTGTTGAAGGAAAGCAGAAGAAATCCATGATTATGTGGCTCCAAAGTAAATCATAAATTTAATGCTGCATAAAACAGTATAATTTTGTTACAGGCCTTACCCATGTCTGTACAGCTTCAACATCACAACTCAGGAACTGTGAAAGCTGGCATTTTCATAATAGTTGTCAGCAGGAGGCCAACTTGAAGATCTGCAGAGCTCAACCAATCCCACTGCTCCAAAAACATAAAGAGTGGGGAACTTTCAATTGAGTATTAAATTGTCCTTGGCAAAGACAAGTGTGCAACCAAGGTGAAGGAATTGTAAATGTCCTGAGTTTTGCTGTTTTTTCTTTTATTTGCTGATTTTTGCAATGAATTAAATAAAAACACAGTTTGTGCTGTTTTTATGCAGAACAAAAAACTGCCTAGGAAGCAGTTGATTCTCACCTCTGCACAAATCACTGTGTAGAGAGGGGGAAAGAGTTTGCAAGGCAACCAGTGCTACAGGTGGAGAACATTTGAAATATAACAAATAAATAAATAAATTTGTGGGTATGTGTAAGGGGCTTTAAAGCATTGCTATCCATCATTGGGCCAGCCCCAAAGGTACTCTCATGTGTCTTGCCCTTGCCCTGAGTCAAGGCACCAAAGGGATAAAGCAAGGAGAAACGGTTTTGGAAGAGAGCTATGGATACGCACACTTGGCCCACTCTACAATTTGAAGTAAAGGAAGGAATGGGACGCAACAGCATTGCAGCTTGCAAACATCTCATTGTACAAACCCTGGCATCAGCAGAGAAAGTCCTGGGCAAAACTCCTTATAGGCTGGCAGCGAGGATTCCACAAGACCCAATAGTAATTTCAGGTTTTGAAAGCCACTGGCTTGAGTTTACAAGAGCTGAAGAAGGTCGTTGAGGACAGAACATTTCAGAGACTGTTCGTTCATAAAGCCACAAGTTGAAGTTGACTTGATGATATATAGAACAACAGTAAACCTCCTCTTCAGCTCTGAGCTACCCCATAACTGTTTTGTGTTATTGTACCCAGATGCTGGTCCCATTTACCCAGACTGGACAATCAACTGGCCCTGAAGTAGTTCTAATCCCCTCTTACACCTGACCTTCCCCACCCCATGTCCTCCTGATGGTCCCTGGTGTCACTCTTTTGTTTTGTAATCTCCTACAGTGGGATGCTGCTAACCAGGCAACCCTTGTTCTTGTTTCCATGACTCACTCTCAGTCACCTTGCCAAACAAAGAATGGCAGAGATAACACCAGAAGTCTGCAAATGCCTTACCTACTGCTTAATTCATGTGACTTACATAGCATTCACCAAGATGTGCAGGGAAAAATATCAGTATGCAATTAAACTGAGCAAGCCCTTAATACGCACTTATGCGATGGGTTTCAACTCCTTAGGGAAATTTCTGTAGAAATGTTAAGAGCCAGTAAAGTGTGCAAAATATGATAAAAATGTTGAGTCTTATACAAACCAGTTCTACTGTTGCATTTTCTGCCGAGCAATGAACATTTATTGCCAGACCTGTGTCCGTCATAAACTTATCCTCTATTAATATGAATGTCATTTATTCCCCCAGGAGCACTACTGAAATTCAATGCCAATTAATGTATCATTACAGCAAAGTGTTTCTAAAAGGTCCTTCCAAAACAATGAAGTAAATGAATACCTCCTGGCTGGCTAAAGTCCACTGAACCCAACAAACATCTAAATAGCTTTTCCAACATGTCCTATTCACTGCTGTTCTGAACATTGCACAGCCATATATATCAAAAAAGTATTTGGTTAGTTGACAGATATGGAGAATAGAGATGGGCATGAAATGAACTTTTTTTCATTTCTGTTATTCGTTATTCATTTTGTTACATATTGAAATGAATAATGAACATTGTGATTAAATTGGAACGAACCGAACAGAACCATGAAAATTAGGTTCGTTACGTTTCGTTTTCTGTTAATGGCAACGCGCAATGAAATGAGCTGTTTTTAAATGTTTAAAAACACCCTGGACATCCATAAAAACGCAGCAATAATTATTTATACTGTCTGATAATACCTACCGGGGGGGTTGGGGTCCTTTGTTGATGTATTTTTCTTTTCCCTTTAAGGATGACAAAATGGATGTTGCCAGCCACAAAATGGAGGCAAGCCATGTGATGGGATCATGTAAATTCTTGGACAACTTCAACCAATAGCATGCCCAGGTTGCAGACTGGGCAGGTCTGGCAGCCACAGAGGGCATAAAAAGCTCTGGCAGCCCCTGTCCTCCTTGCAGTCTCCAGTGGGAGTTAGGGTGGGATTGCTGTCTCTGTGACTCATTATTTTCACTTTAGACCAGCCAGGCAGGTGTGTGTCTCTGTGTTCCTGCCGGCTGCAGCCTGGCTCTTAGGGGAGAGAAAGAAGAGATTTCTCTCTAGCTTCAGTCCTGCAGCCTCCCTGTGTGCATGCGTGTGTACCTCTCGGTGAGTACCCTCCTCTGCCCCGCAGTGCAGTCACTCTGCGGCTGCCTTGCACCCTGGGCAACGCCCACCGCTGCCTTTGCAGCCTCCCTGCATACCTAGTCTATACTGTGTCTCTGCCAGCATCAATTTTTTTTTTTTAGTGTTTTCCCTCTGGTCTGGGGCGTTGGGGGATGCCCGCACACAAAATGCTTTAAAAATTGCGCAAAAAGCGGGTAAAAACAAAAAATGAAAAATGAATAAACAAAAATGAATTTTTTTCAAAAATTCACGAAAAATAAAAACGAACCGAAACGGACCCCCCTCATCGAAAAATGAAAAACCGAAATGCCATTTTTCGATTCGTGCCCATCTCTAATGGAGAACATTGCCACAAAGCATTGAAAAGAATAAAGGTATACTCTTACACACAGGAGATACCAAGCTCCAACAGAGTATGTATGTATGTATGTATGTATGTATGTATGTATGTATGTATGTATGTATGTATGTATGTATGTATGTATGTATGTATGTATGTATGTA
>JAHTLZ010000237.1:45311987-45326002 GCA_023846285.1 Phrynocephalus versicolor | reverse complement strand
ATCGAAACAATGCTATTACACTTTTCTTTGGATTTCAGCAATGGTAAAAATGAAATGCACCCTCCCCTCTTCAACAGATCACTTCAACAAGATCCCTTTTCCTCCTTTTGACTCTCACTTGCATATGTTAGTGATGAATAATCATTCAACTGGATATCTAAGACATTAATTAAATAGGGATTAATAGCATGCAATTGAATTAATATTTAACATTCTAGTAACAAGGGCACTAATATGGGGTTTTTCAAAAGGAAACCTTGGTGCTCTAAGACTTAATTGGCAGGAACCAGAATTTGTATTCAGACCCACATACAGGACTACTTAATTATCAGTATTTGGAAACATCTCTTTCTGATCCTTTTCAGTGAATTAATTTGGCCACACTCCTGCGACTAGATGAAGTGGTGGTGGCTGCACACACCTGGTGAAATGTTTACCCTTGAACCGGATGGCCAAGGATTGGTCTTGCCTCCTGGCACAAAGCAGCAGAGCTGGGCAGCAGGCAGAGGCTGGCACTGCCCCCCACCCCATGGCCTTCCCTCTTTTGTGAATCCTACTGCAGCTTCCAGTTCTTAGCAGTGACAACAGCCACAATACCTAGTTATTCACAGAGGTTGGGAGAGTTACTTTCAGAACTATTAGCCCCAGCCATGGTCATTCTGGGAATCCCAACCCTCCAAAAGTAACTTTGCAGATGTGGTTACTTGTGATTAATCTTTTGTTTGTAATAATGGAGATATGTCTACATTTAAATACAACTGCAACTTACTGAGGGAAAGCTTATTATTCAACACAGTGGACCAAGTATTGGGACAATTCCTGATTATACCCTCAGTTTTACTTTCTTCCAGTCACTTTCTAAATTTCAACTTCTTTCTGTCTAATTGACAGAGAAACGTGCAATTTTTGAAATCGAATTCAAAAGAAACCCAATAAAATTCTCACTCACCTCACTATTCACTACTATGCAGTTGCATAGGTGTAAATGGAGTGAGATGGTTCAGTTATAGAGCTGTTCCTCTGCTACTAAGGTACTACATTTGTATTCATACTTGCATAAATAAATTTCAAACAGCCTATTACAACAAGAAACCAGATGGAAACAATAATTTACATATACCATGAGAGAAGCATACAGGGTGCTCGGAGGCATGAGGTGAATAAAAGCTGACTTGTTTTTGAATACATTATGGCTTTTTAGTATGGAATAGACTGTGACTTTTTAATTGAATCTATCTATTTATTGCTTTCAATTGCAAAATATTCAAAGTAAGTGCAGCCCTTTAAAGTAACCATGCAAGAGCAATGTATTCTCAGAGCGAGTTTTTAATGACAAAAAGTATCCAACTGTAATAACTTATTAAATTTTAATTGGTGTGACCAACAAGCTATAAAAAGATAAATAATATTCATGGAGTTTTTAAGAATACACAATTATGCATGTTCTGCTGTTCTTCTTTCGATATATCCAATTAGTAATGTGTCCAGTGATGATTTGCCAACTGGAAATGCAAAATGCTAACAGAAAAGAAAGAAGGGCATGGGAAGAAAGTTTCATGAAAACTAATGAGAAATTAATTTCCAGTGTTTTTTTTCAAATACTGCTTAAATTCCAGGTAGCAGGTTCAAGGTTTACTCAGCCTTCCATCCTCCCATGGTCAGTAAAATGAGTGGGCAGGCAATGTGTAGCCTACATAATTACTTGTAAACTGTCCAGAGAGTACTTTAAATGCTATGGAGCCATATATAAGCAGCATGCTTTGCTTTTGCTTTAAACATATCAGAAGGAGTTATGGCACCCTCAATTTGTTTTGTTAGACATCTGAATAATGGTATGTTTTATACAGCAGGACCACAAGTCATAATCTTGCATTTGCAGGGAAAGGAATAAAATACAAGGCACAGAAGGATTTTAGGTAGTTGACTTACAAATACATGTAAAAGTGCTTCTTTGTGAGGTTGACTATATTAAAGTCAGTACAAGAATGTATGCTACTAACAGGTGAAATGTAGCTACAACCACCATTATTCCACTAGCTAACACAGAGCAGGGGGATCTTAGAGCTCTGGGTAATGGGCATTGCAGGCATTTTCAGAAGTACTGTCTTTCTCCTTTTTACTTCACATCTTCCAAGGCTTAAATTAGCCTTGGAACAAGAGCTGTGGTTCTTTGCCAGTCCATTTTATCTGTGTAACAAACCTGTGATGCAGTTTGCCTGATAACCCTACTGTAAATCCATTCAAATTACCCCCTTTCCCAATGATATATACCACACATTTACAGTAATTTAATGTTTCCAATTCATCCATAAATTCTACATTGGAGTTGCTTTGCCCTTG
The DNA here is from genome assembly GCA_023846285.1 of Phrynocephalus versicolor. NCBI lineage: Eukaryota > Metazoa > Chordata > Lepidosauria > Squamata > Agamidae > Phrynocephalus > Phrynocephalus versicolor. The sequence continues at coordinate 45,323,662 of JAHTLZ010000237.1, read as the reverse complement.
GCAAACAAGCCATTGAAATGCTTTTCAGAACGTTAGAGAATTTGAATTTTTACAGAGGCATTGTAAAGTTGTCTCAAGTTAAATATGACTTAGTATGTTATCGAAAATATGCTACTCTGTGGATATAAACTTGGGTAGATAAATTTCTCATGCTCAGACCTAACTCCCACGCAAGTCGAAGACAGTTTCAAGACAGGAGAAGCAGAATTCTTACACAATAAGCTCAATTTTAAAGCTTTTATAGAGGTCAGAGGAGTATTACCTGATACAGCCCACCCAAAGGTTGCAAAGAAGATTCCCTGATTAATTTCTGGGTCTCTCCAAAGTTTTTTGGAGAAGAAACAGCTGCAAGGGCGGAAATTTGGAACAAAATGTCACCCCAGGCATTTTGCTAACTGATGTGAAAGATGGGGAAAAGAGTTGTTAACTGTCATTTTCAGTGATCATGAAATGCTTACAGCATCCACCGCTCACTTCCGGGCTTTACAAAGGACACCACCTTCCTTTGGTAGATGCCCACTCCGCCCAGCACAAGGCTCACAGGCTGATAAACAAATGACAGTGGCAATGGGACAGGAGCAGGTATGGGGTGGACAGGAGGAGGAGAGGTGCAAGCCAAAAACCAAACCGCTAATCATTTCAGGAATTTTGTTAGTTCATGGTTTGGGGCTAACTATGCAACATGATGAACCCTCACAAACCACCATTTTCAGGTTCATGCCAGTCTCGTTCTCGCCTTATATTCTATCCACTACACACCACATTGGCTCAGGGGATTTGTACCATTCCCAGTTTTCAAAGAATTGGTCACTTTGCCCAAAATGTTGTTAAAACAACAGCTCTTTGTGTGCAACAACTACGAGCTATGTAGGCTATGCTGCAGGGTTGACTCAAACACAGAGTGTTGGCTGCCACCATCCCCTGCACCTCCGCAGAATGAATCTGGAATAACGACAAGACCTACATGCTCTTATATATATATAAATTGTGCTGCATAACCAACCATAATTCTAATATTAAAAAGGAAACAAAAAGAGTGTTGCCAAAGAAATGTAATTGTCACGGTACACATTTCTTCCAATAAAACCCAGGAACTATCCCTCCCCCAACTCTAGCTCCCAAACTCCTACTTAAAATATCGTTCCCAATTTGGCACCAAAAATGGAAAAGGCAACCTGAGCAAGGGATTTTAGTTCATCTTGCTCTACATCTCCAGACGATTCACCTTCATTAAGTGGGAACCATCAAGTAGCTCTGTTTATAAAGGGAAAGATAGTTGAGTAAATATTTACATTTGGCACAACCTTTATAAACTCCTCAGGGACAACGCTATGAAAATACAATCCAATACAGAATGAAACATGCTCAAGCCCACAGAAATCAGCAAGTCTGAGCCCACGAGCTCGGTATTAGATTTTAGCTAGAGAATAAAAGAGAGCCACTAAGCAGAAGAAGCTTACCAACTGTCTACTTGATTCAAATGCACTAATTTCTTAACCAGCACCGTTTCTTTTTTGTGCAAAACCTGTCAGGGTGGAACAATTTAAATCGTGTTACAAAAATAGTAAGAGAAGTATAGGTTTTGCTGAGTTTAAATCCTCTGAGGGAAATTTGATCATCGGGTGGGGGAGAATAATTTCTCTTTGAATAACTCCTTTCCTTGGGAAAGAGAAAAAAATACTTCATTTTCTTTGCTTTACCATTGGCATTTGAATATTCTGTTAATGCCACATCTCTCCCTTGGCACCCACATAACAGCAGGAAACAATTATCCCATGACTGCATTCTGCTCCACTGACATTATCCCTTCTAAATAATGCGAAGATTTTGTCAAAGCAGTTGCATAAAAGCTGTGCCTGTTATACATGTAGGTCCAGTAGCCACTGAGTCAGCAATGTGGTTTATATACTAGCTTAGAGAAGTCAGTTGAGAAATTGATTCACTTGCAAGAAAATTGGACAAAGTCTGTATGAGAAATGTTACAGATTCCCAGGGGGACTGTATTGTACCTTCATAATGTATGAAGGCTAAAAGGAACCATTAAATCTTGTTAGATTTCCACTTTTCTTAGGGTTTTGTCAAAGAACCATAGTAAATGTTCACAGTAACTTCCCAAGTATGTCTCCTGATCAGTTTCAGATCTTGTCTTTCAGCTCCTCAACTAGTCTCAACCTGCAAAAGAGCGTAGTGTCATACTCAGGAAATACTATTAAAAATAAGGTTCAATGGATGTTTCTCTTAACATGCTGACTCAAACCTTTAGGTAAGATTATTTTACATTGTCTCAAGCTCCTCACATCCTGGAAATTAGAAGCTAAGGCTGATTCCTTCACATATGTGCCATGTGATCTGGTATGATGTTGTGCAATACCACCAAGTTTAGGTAGAGAGGATGGCATGCCTATTATCTGGAGAGATGGCCCAACATGTCTACAAGCCTTGTACTTGAAACATCTGAGTTTTACTATACTGCTAGAGAAGTCCTCTTGTGAGTTAACTCTGGACTATATTTTTTAAATTTATTGGCTCAGGAAGAGGCAGTTGCATAAGCAGTAGAATTTTGATTGTTTTAATAGTAGAAGCTCACGTTAACTAAGGGAACATGACTTCAGCCAGTGGTGTAGTAGAGCTAGGAATCATCAGGTTGAAGTCCCAGGATTTTCTAATTACCAGGGCCTAGGACATCATTTACCATTCCTTCCCTAAGTTTTCCTGTTCTCTGAGTTCAGCTGCTATCCTCATTCCTCACTCTATATGAGAACATTTTTTTTGTCCAGTAACAGGATATACCTGCAGGTTGTCCATGTTGAAAAGCAAAATATATGAGGGTGGCTTGGTCTTCAGTGGGCAGTTACAAGCTATTAGTTTTACAAAAATAAACTTGTTATTCATTGAAATGGCTGCATTTTGGACCCCATTTATCAGAGGGCTGAATGTGCTATGAGGCTTGTCATGATGGGCCCTTTTATTTACTAATTTACTATTGGTAAATTACTAATACCAACATAGACAAATCTTCTGTGACATAAAGAACTCTAAACTTTGAAACAGCATCTAAACTAGTGATACTCTTCTAGTTGGTCAACCTCACTATATATCGGTCATGAAAAAGTGTTGGTGGGTACCTACTGTTGTTAGAACAATTTTATAATTTGAAACCAGGGTGGGGAACCTTCATCCCTCCAGATGTTTCAGACCACAACTCCCAAAATTATGAGCCTAAATTGCTAATGGTAAAGGAATGTGGAAGCTATGGGAGCCAAAGGTTCTCCACCCCTATTTTAAACCAACATGAGATTAAGTATTGCCATTGCTTCTTTTTTCTGATTGCTTCCTCTGGGGCTGAGTAGGAGCTACAATATACACTACAGAGGTCAGACAGTCAAACTGTGCAGCTGAAAAGAGGTGAGAGTATCATGTGTTAGAGAGATGGTGTGATTTGAAAAAATGTCCACCTCCAAATCAGCTTATTTCAAAGTACAGTAATTTTCCACTTAAAGGCATGGCAGCAAGGACATGGAGTGATTCCCATCAGACATTTCTGATGTACAAAGGTATCTAGAGTTAAGATGGGCATTTGTCCCAGTTTATGGATGATGGGGCAGAACAAGTGCCCTTTCAGAAGGGATGCCAGGTGCTCTTTTTGAGATTGTCCACCAATAGTTAGTAGCTGGATAGAGAACTGAGCAAGGACATAAGTGACCAGATAGTTAAAGCAAAGACATGTCCAGCTTCCTGGCAAGGATGGAATGTACTATTTTAATTAAAATTAACAGAATTGTTCCAAAAAATTTCATGTACATACAGATCACATCTGCATTTCTGATGAAAATCAGTTTCCTTGGTCCTCCTTTGGAGTGATGTGTTTACTTTTCAGCGATGTGTGTGTGGCAACCCTACTGAGAAGAGGTGGCATTGGCATAATGTGTCCTATCACCTAAGGTGGGACAGCACCCATAGCTTTTCTGTCTTCTCCCCACCTTTTCCTCCCCCTTGTCCGCTTGCTCTTCCCTTCATTGCCAGGACCTACTTGACTTTCTCTGAGCCCCCACGTTGTGGACGAGGGTACTACTTTTTCATAGGAGCATCAAGCCTGCTACCAAGGATGGAAGCAGAAATGTTCATCCTACACTTAAGCTGGAATATGGTTATGACAGTGCCCACTATTGTCCTCTTAATGCAGAAGAGCTGTAATATTCTTCTTGGAGGTGCTACCTACAACATTTTGCTTTGGTGTGACTCTTGGCTCTGATTCCCTGGCTCTGCCTTCTAAATCACCTCTGACAACAAACTAGCATTCAACTTGGTAGCTGAGCAATCAAATAATTGTGCCAGCTTATATCCATATCTCAAATGACAGGGTTGTCATCAGAAAAGATGTTCCACAAAGAGTGGCATCATTCCTGCATGGCTATTCGTGTCAGTAGTGGGACCCAATCCTTATAAATAAAGGAATTACACATGCACCAGTTTCCTCTGTCAAATTAGGGTGGAAGGTGGTGTGAACCAGATGGTTGTGTGCTTTAAAATTCATGCCCCAATAGGAAACATTTTAACCCCCAGAATGATGTTCTGTTGCCAAATCCACATGCAATAATAATCTTGGATAAGAAGTTTCAGCAGCATTATTATCTTAAACGCTGTAAACAATGGGTCAAGCTAGATGGTATGCCTGTCATATTTTTAGAAGAGGTGCTCCCTCAAGTGGTAAAAAAAGGCTGTTTGTCATAGCATATGACTTTTCTCACCTACACACCTCACATTTAACTTGCTTTATTTTGCCATCAGTCACTGTAAGGTACCCATGAAGTCTAATTTTCAGATCAGAATGTTGAAGCATATATCTCTGTGACAATCTTGTTATGGGGAGTAAAATGGATTAATCATAGCAGATATGTGGTCCAGTTGCCGTGATTGTGCAGTGCTGTTTTTAACGAGGATGGGGAGCTGGAACCAAAATAATAATGCCAACCATAAACCAAGTGTTTTTTGCCATTGGGACAATGCTTAATCTCAAGCAGTGAAATCAAGCAGTGGAAACAAAGAGAAGCAAGAGAGAAAAAGGAAAAAGAGGGGAAAGAATCCAATGCTGCTTTTCAGTAAACTCTGATACACAGTAGCAGAAGTGGATTATTCTAGTTCTCAATAGTGGCCAACTGGTATTCTCACTGGTGCCAGGAAACAGAGGAAATTTTCTCCATAACTCTGAATTCAATCCTGTACCTAACCCTAACTGTACTCTAAAATTTACATTGGGAATTTTTGTTTGGAGGTCAGAAAGACCTCCAAACCAATCACAGTTTTTTTCCCATGTATAGGATTGTGTTTTTGTCTTAAATTGTTAGACTAAAAATTGAGGGTTGTCTTATACATGGATGTAAGTTGAAGAGAGAATTGTACAAATGCGAAACTATAATTTTGGATTGGAAAACTGGGGGTTGTCTTCCACAAGGGGCATCTCATAGATGGAAAACTATGGTAAGTGGAGGTTTTGGAGATGTGTATGTGTTTAATCTCCTTGAAAGATTAAGCAACATATACTGATGCTCACTGCTAAAACTAAGCTGATCTTTCCTACACTTGTTTCACTGTTTACCCTGTATACTACTCATAAGATATGATCAAGGATAAACTGACTTTTAACTACCAGGTGGAGAGGAAATTAACTATCAGCTCTTGAATGGAATTGCTTATGCCTTAATTGAACAGAAATGTGTTTCTTTTCTTTCTGTTTCTTTTTCAAAATGTTCTCCACCAAATCTGCTATTGAGTCTCTTTCATTTCTTGCCGTCACTCTGGTAGCTGTGAGGAGCATTCAGGCTGAATGTGACATAAATTCACGCACAACTATAGAAAATATCCTTTATAAAAATAGCCTGTAAAGGCACTGTCAAAGTGGTGGAGGGGAGGGAGTGGTTTCCAAGGTGATGGCTAAATTAAAGATGTCTCAATCATATCTTGGCCCAGTGACAGGGAACGCTGCAATGACATTCATCCTTCTGACATACGGGACAGTTCTGAAATCATTTAGAGATTTTTTTAAAAAAAATGGGGGTGAAAGGGAATTAATTGTGAATGTTCCAGTTTTAAATGATTTGGTTAATCATGAGTCCTTATGAAATTATCTCTGGATTGCCCCAAACAAGGATACAAAATTATGTGATGTGCCACATTATTGCTAGAACCTTTGGATAGACAAATCTGTTTTCCCCTAGGGATTATAGAGAAATATAAAGAAGTCCAGGGAATTTTCCTTATTTTCTTCCCATATTTCAGTATCTTTCTTCCTTTGAATAGCTTTGTTCAACATGCATTTTTGGGGATGGAAAGTTTAGCATAGTTTCCCTGCCCCCAGCCCCATAGATTGTAATTATATTTGGGTCAGCTGTGATTCTGAATCAGTTCTGTGGATAAGTGGATCCTCCTCAAACTAGCTGTTAATCACACACGATAGTCTTCCACACAAACCTAAATTCCACAGTGTTCAGTAGGATTTAATTCTATGTAATTCTATGTAAATTCCATGTAAATCTGGATATGTTCTGATGGTGATAGCAAATGCTTTCTTGCAGTTCCTGCAAAGCCTCAATAGGTATTCGTAATGTAATATTTACGATGAAAGATTTTTCAAGTCACAGGAGTTAGAAAGAGAGTTGGAGCAAACAGAGTGATAGCCTGTCATTGAGCATGTGATCCAAATGTTGTGGAAATCACCTTGGCATCCTAACTCTGGCGCTTGCATGGGGCTGTACTGGTAGTCACTAACACTCTCTCTCTCTCTCTCTCTCTCTCTCTCTCTCTCTCTCTCTCTGTGTGTGTGTGTGTGTGTGTGTGTGTGTGTGTTGTGTCATTAACAGTCATGACCAACTCTTCGTGACCCCATGTCCATGGAGTTTTCTTGGCAGGAAGACTGGAGTGGCTTGCCAGTCCCTACTCCAAGCGCCTACAGCACCTGGTATTCCCTGGTGGTCACCCATCCATGCACTAACCAGGGCCCACCCTGCTTAGCTTCTGAAATCAGGCAAGATCGGATGTGCTCAAGGCATTTAGGCAGCCTGAGTCACTAACTACAGGCACGGAAGGTTAAACAGAGTCATATGTCTCTGTGAAAGTTGCTTAACATATTTGGCAACAGCAGCACCATTGCTGAAACTTCTGCAGAGGATGTTTTTCTATCGATACAGGATGCCTGCTGACTCTTGTTTCTGATCATCAGGTTGATCTCGATCAGGAGATGGTGAGCCAAAGCAAGATGCTAGATTGCTCAGTGGCTTAGGCCTCTGACTGTGGAGTCAGACTGCAGAGAGGAGTTCGATTCCCCACTGGGCCTCCTTGAAAGAAGCGGGACTTGATGGTCCCTTGGGTCCCTTCCAGCTCTGCAGTTCAAAGGTGGTTATTATTATTATTCAAAAATGCCAGGCACAGTCAATCAAAATTATAAAGCATTGACTGATGTGACAGAACAGATATTAGTTTTAATCAAAAACCAAGTGTCTATTAAAAATTGGGAAAGTATGTATGCTGTACCAAACAATGCCATCCTTAAGGTATCTCTGTTGGTTTTATTTATGAGATCTGTAACTGCTTATAATACTACATAAAACTCTTGATGTTATTTCCAAAGCTCCAATAACTACAGGGACCACTGAAGTCTGTTTCATCCACAAGTGAAATATTTCGATTGCCAGGTCTCTATATTTTGTTAGTTTTTCCTCTTTTTCCCCCCCTCCCAATTCTGGCATCCTCTGGGATTCCGTTGTTGTTGTTGTTGTTCCTCTTGTTGTTGTTGTTGTTGTTGTAGAATAAACAAAGGCTTATTCCACAAAAGTATGTACTTTGGTCATTTTAACATTATAACAACAGTGAAGAAATGACTTGAGTTAGAGTCGATTGAGGAGGAATGATTGCTCAGTGGCAAATTCTCTCTTTTTTAAGGATCAGAGGGGGTAACTCTTCTTTCTCCTTTTTGTCTCACAACAGTTTTGAAAAGTAGCACATTGATGTTCCTGTTTTACATATAAAGAAAAGAAGTTAATAAATAATCACTTATGTAGGCCAACATATATGAACAAAGTCTCTCTTTTTGTCGCACAGTGTATTTGTGTTGTTCAACAGTTACTTCCTCTAAATAGTTTAATAAACAATTGGGAATAACATCCTGGTTCCATTATATTTACTGTACTTTTTGTGATCAAGCATTAAACTTGGCATAAATGGTAAGCTTGAAGTCTCTGCTGAAAGATGTTGGTGCAGTTACAAACTCAGATGCTTTTCACACGACCCCTAAGATCCGCTGGCCACTTAAATTCGGACCAGAGATCTTGGGGGTTCGTTGCTCTTCCTGCATCCCCACCCCTCCGCACTTCCTTGATCCTGTCTGCGTGAGGGGAGGGAGAAAAAAGGGGACAAAAGAATGCAGGCTCACCTCCGTTTGCTGGTCCAAGCCTCCCCATCATCCTGATTCCTTCTCTTAAAGGGGCGGGAGGCAAAAACAACAACAAACAGAAGCGAGGAGAGCCGGGCACTCACTCCTTTACATCCGGATCTGGGATTTTTCACCCTCCAAGAGCAGGTACCTGAAAAGTGCACTGGGACGCGCTTAGGTGGGCATGGCCGCACTTAAATTTCTGTAAACTCCGGAGCTGGTGGGGAAACAATTTTAAGCTCCGGAGCTGGGAGCCATTTGCGGCGGAGTTTAGGCGTCGTGTACAAATACCCTCACTGGCCAGTACTAAGCAAAGCCTTATTCTTCAGTCTCCCTTTTATAAAATGAAGAGATTGCTTCTGGACAGATGCACAAGTGTTTGCAAGGATTAAATTGTAAAAGTATCAGAACTCCTCAAGAACTTGAGGACAAAAAAGTTGCACTGTAAATGATTTAGTTTGATTTTGAGAATAATTAATAGGTGCAATCTCTGATTCTAAATGTAATTTTAAGAAATCAAAAGCATCAAAGAACTTGATATGCCAGGTTTATCTCAATATACATTGGGATTCAGAAATGTGTACGGCAGTGCAGTGGACTGAACACAAGTAGGAGGTGTCATTTCTTAACGACTAAAGCCTTCTCTAAGCCATGTGCCTCTATCTTATTCATGTGTTGCCATTTGGCATAAAACCAAAATAATGTCAATGCAATCATGCATGCTTTGATCCACAGCACAGGATATGTGCTAATTCTATGGATAGGGAAGCAATGTAGCATGGAATGGTACATATGCTGCAGCATTCTGCTAAGGGAAAACTGTTCTGGGCTGTGTGCCAGTTCTTCTTCCAGTAAAGCAGTGCCTAATAGGAATAAGACTTTTGGATTTTTTGGATGCAGCTCTCAGAATTTGCCTGGAATTCTCCCAGGCAGAATTCTTGGAACTGCCGTCAAAATATAAAAGTCCACCAAGGAGCTTATATTAGCTACACATGTGCCTGGAAGAAGCAACACTCCGTGGGAGCCACAATGGTTTATAAGATGCCCATTAGACACTATGGAGAGCACCTCTCAAAGAACTACCCATCCCATGAAATATTACTGCTTCTATGGAGCCATGCAATTCCTAGACACCAACAGGACAGTGGACCTGCAATTAGAGTCCAGTGCCGTAAGGATTGGACTGGCATAAGGATTAAGAAAATTGGGTTAGGATTTGGGATACCTGGGTTAGAGAAACTGCTCAGGCATGGAAAGATACTGGGAGGCAAGAATGGTAAAATGCACCTTAAACGTCTCATATATTGTGTATCAAAAACCTGTTAGAGTTGTCATATAAGCTTATCTATGTCATTTTAATTGTCCATGCTGTGTCGATTGTGTTAATTTAGTTTAATCAAAGTTATTGTATATTTGTGTCTTGTTGTTTTTGTTTGTTACAGACTACACAGAGTGGTCTATGTTGCCAGATTAGTGGTATAAAATCAAATAAATAAATAAATAAATAAATAAATAAATAAATAAATAAATAAATGGAAATAGTTTGATGACACACCTGCAATATAACTGTTGTGTTTAGTTTTATGGGTTGAAACACAATAATAATGTTAAATTGATGCTAATTATTGAATGGGTTGCCAGAAGAAAAATGATTTTTTGTAAACATGATTGATTATAAAATGCTTTGCACAATCCAATGTCTCATATGGAGATTTGAAAGTTCAGCTAGTATCTAAAATGTGTGAAGGGGAACATTAGCTGTCCATATTATCTTATATGGTGCTTCCAAAATAAGTCTACTTTATTTTTCAATAAAGTGGTTCAGAGCAAGGTCATTCTGTCAGAAAAGGAGCAAACCACACACACTGATATAACTACTGATGTGTGGCAGGAAGTACCGGAATATGGCATGGCCCGAAATCATGTATCAATTGTCATGTCATGGGATGTGAGGCATGTCCCAGAAGTGGCCATCCTGAAAGCACTCTTCAGACCATTCCTCTGAAATAACTGATTATTGCCTAGCTGAATGTTTCAACAAAATTATAGGGATTTTGGTTGTCTCCCCTCTGTATATATTTATTTTCAGTAAGCTGCAGAAAATGCAGGGCATTTCAACGAGTCATTAAACTCTATGCCTTAATTATGTATTGGATGTACAGCCATCTTTCTTTATGTCTCAAGGTAGTTCCCTAGTCACTGTCTGTGAAATATGCTGACCATGACCAATATTGTATAATTGCAGTAATAATGTTTTTGGAACACATGCAAATATATTTGCATGCGTTCATAAAATTGCTAATTTAATGCAAAAATTTCCTCCTTTTTGGTGATGATGATTGTCTCAACACTAAGTTAAAAGCACAATCTCATGCTTCACCATTGATGCCTTGAAGGGGAGTACCTTTTTAACCCTCTCAGATGGGAAGAGATAATACTCATGCTGTTTGTGTTGTTCTGCATCAGCATCAGTGAGGGCAAGCACAGCCAATTCAGAGTGACAGCAGTTAAGAGGGAAGCACTCTCTATGAAGAGATAAGCCTGCTCAAAACACTTGCCAGAATAAGAAATATACGGTAATGTACATGAAATATACAGTAGTGAGTTCTTTCTCTTTGGCACTGCCATCCCAATCTGATCTGCGGAAGCTAAAAATAACAGGCTCCACATGGCATTTTCAGAAGATACATCCTGGCATGACTTCAAAGTAAGAAGACTGATCCTGCTTTCTGTATTGCAGGAGAATTTAAGTACAGGTTAAAGCAAAGCAAGGCAAAGCGATCTGCTTATATACCACCCCACAGCGCTTAAAGCACTCTCTGGGCAATTTACAATTCAATTATGCAGGCTACATATCCCCCCCCCCCCAGCAATTGGGTACTCATTTTACTGACCTCAGAAGGATGGAAGCCTGAGTGAACCTTGAGTCGGCTACCTGGGATTGAAGCCTAGGTCATAAACACAGTTTTAGCTGCAGTACAGCAGCTTAACCACTGCAGTGCACCACTGGGCTCCTTCAGTAGGACAAGGTATTTTCTTTATATACTACAACTGAAATGCTGGATAGTTCAGGGGCAGAAGTTGGGAGTTGGGTTCTGCACAATGCCTCCTTGACAGGGGTTAGATTTGGTAATCCATAGTTTCCTTTCTAGCTCTGTGTGGTGGTGGTGGTGGTGGTGGTGGTGGTGGTGGTGGTGATGATGATGATGATGATGATGATGATGATGATGATGATGATGATGATGATGAT
>JAHTLZ010000237.1:45298570-45311977 GCA_023846285.1 Phrynocephalus versicolor | reverse complement strand
ATGATGATGATGATGATGATGATGATGATGATGATGATGATGATGATAGGCTGATAGGTCTTTATTTTGGTCACTGACCAGACAAAATACAAAATAAATTCCACATAAAACCAAAATAAAAGCATATAAAAACAATAAAAGCATGCACACAAGAACAAGCATAACACAACAGCATAGGGCAGAGCAGGTAAAATCTTCCCAGCCCAGTAGGCCCAATAACAGAGTAGTCAACTCAATAGGTCTAGAATCTGAGCATTTAATCGTTTTCTCCAGCCTGGGACCATGCCCGTGCTCCAGATCACCTCCAACTCACATGATAAGAAGAGGTAAGGATAAATACACAATGGCCATTGCTAATCATCTGACCTCGCCACCTGAAGTGGGCAGGGATGAGCGATGCCTCATTGCTGTGGCACAGAATTTAGCCACCACCACAGTTACATCCGGCTTTTTATCTGCAAGCAGGTATAGAACACCAAACTCCCTTGGCCTCCCCTGAGTTTGCTGCAACATAGACTGAAGAAGAGTCCTCTGGATATCCTGATAAAGGGAACACTCCAAGAGGACATGATCAATAGTTTCAATAGTCTATCAACTGGCTGGCAGTCCCTGGTATCTGCCTTCCAGCAATCTGGAGGGCAGAACATTGAATCAAGCTAAGGTGAAGGCTCTCCTGAACTTGGGAATGGTTATTTTAGATACATTAAAGCTAGTAAATGGTGGTGGTGGTGGTGGTGGTGGTGGTGGTGAGTGATTGATGATGATCTATCTCCAGCCATTACTCATCTACAAAATAATCTGGTTGGGGTCTCCTTGGGGAAGATTCTGAGGAACCACCCTACTGAAGAGTGAGCATGAGCATGTTTTTCCTTTAAAAGAAATGATTTGTAATGCTGAGAAAGTTGTGGACTGAATTCAGGGGAAAAATTGAATGTGAAGATGACATTTCAGAAAGTGACAATTAATTAATACAAATGCATAAAATACCCTAAAGAAAAAGTGTTATAAATGTTACAGTGCTCATAGCAAAGCTGAAGGAAAAACCATAGCAAGAGCTTAGTAAAAGATTAAATGCTATTTTAAAAAAATCCTGTAAAGCAACATAAAAATACATTTGCAAAAATGATAAGAATAAGGATTATATATGTAATTACTTGGCATGACTAAAGATAGTTTCACATTCTGTGCAAAAAGGGTTTGGATTAGGTTTCACAAGCCTTTCATCTCCTTAGCCAAAAGGAGACAATGAAAACTGTTGTTTATATCAATGAAAAATATTCTTAATACTTAGATTTCTGAAAGGTGGTGCTGCTTTCTAAGCATTAAGGTTCCTCTTAAATGCCCTTTTAAACTTTGATCAAAGGTCAGGCACAACAGTCTTGCCCAGTTAAGTGTTCCGAAGAGTCGTTCCTTCTCATCTTGAGGTTGAGGAGATATGGCAAGTCACTAAATGTAACCCTTTGGCCAAGCTTTTGTCCAACAGTGTGTAATAGTGGTGGTAGCTCTGGGTGCACTCTGTCCTGTAAATGCCACCATGATCTAGCTTCCCAGCCTTTATTTATGAAGGTGATAATCCACAGCTTTCCCTCTGTGTTCGTTTATGTTAATCAGCTTCTGCCTATTGAAGAAGTCCATATACTTTGCATAACCTCCTCATAGGCAATCCAAGTCTAATTTGAAAACATGGAGCCAGGAGGTAGGAGGCTAAGGGCCTGGAAGTTGTATCTTCACACTCAATATGTGGGTGGTAGGCTGAACCAGCACACACATCAGTCACGTAGGAAACATCTTTTCCATTCAAGTTAGACCCACAGTGAATGTCTTTGAATTACACAACTCATCTTCAGTTTTGCATCTGTATACGAGAGCTAGCATTTTTAGTTCCAGATCAGCAGCCTGTTTTGTTCTCTTCTTGGTGTGATCCTTCTTTCTGAGGATGCTGAAGTGTCATCCAGTATCAGATGCTGCAGATTTCAATCATGAGCCAAACCCAGAAGTAGCAGCATATTCAGCCAGCTGCATGGTAACATTTTGCTCATCAAAAAGAGGAGGCTTCATAGTTATGAAGTTGGAGAGCTATATTCTGTTCATTTTCAAGCCAAGAACCAAAGTGTACACTAGCCCTACCCACCCATAGCTCTCTCTCTCGCTCTCTCACTCTCTCGCTCTCTCGCTCTCTCTCTCTCTCACACACACACACACACATCAAGATCTCAGACAGTACACCAGTCCAACCTGTTCATGTTTCCAGAACAAACTCAGCGAGTGATCTGACCTGTCTTTCAAAGGGCAATTCATCAGTCAAGGGCCATTTCATCAGTCAAGGGCCATTTCTCTAAGTATTTGTCCTGAACAATGTGATACTGTCATTAGCTTTCTTTGATATCTTCAATTAACAGCTCTTTTTGCTTTCTGATGACATGCTTCCAAATCAACACTTTAAAACTGGCAATGACATTTTTAATGAACAAAATTATGCTCAAGTATATGACCCTTGACACCCTGCTGAGCAGGGTGACTTAGAAGGATGTAAATTAGCATATAAATAAATGAAGTTTCATTTTTTCCCTCACCATTGGGATCATTTCACTTATTTATTTAATCACCCTCTTTTCTTTAGTGCATGCCCTCAGAGGAAGAACTGCTCAATGGGATCTTCAGTTGAGAAATGCCCACCATAAAAACTGTCCCAGTAGACCTTAGCTGACAGAGCAGATTTAAGCTGAGAAAGGAAAGATCTGTATGATAGTGCATGTCACTGAATAATGCCTCAGAAACAGAAATCATTCCCCAAAAGTGATTTGGGTCATTTTTACAGGTCGTTCTATGGTCGCTTCAGCATTTACTGATACCCAGGAAATCTCTCATACAGGGTTATGTATTTAAATACCTTGTGACCCAAGTAAAAGGAGAAGAGTTGATGTGACAGATAAATAATTTTTAGGTTTACCTGTATTTGTGACCCTCCGGTAGTTAAAAAAAAAAGCAAAGCTAAGTATTCTGCTTAAAGCATCCATAGTGCTTAAAACTCTCTCTCTGGGTGGTTTACAATTAAATTTTGCAACCGACAGATTGCTGCCACCACCCAGTGAGCCAGGTACCCATTTTATTAACCTCAGAATGACTGAAGGTTGTGTCAATCTTAGACCAGCTACTTGAGCCTAGGATCCAAGTCAGATTCCTCATAGTACTGTATCTTTGGTGGGAAGAATGGAACAGAGTAGAGATGGGCACGACTTAGCGGTATTTTCGTTTTTGTTTTCGTTTTTTCGTTTTCGTTACGTAACGAAACAAAAACGAAAAACGGTTCAAAAATGGACCGAAAATGGAAACGAAACGACTAATTTCGAGCCAATTTTCGTTTTTCGTTACTGGAAAAACACATAATGGAGCTAAATGGGGAGAAATGAAAAATTTTTCTTTTTCGTTTTCGTTTTTTCGTTTTCGTTACGTAACAAAACAAAAACGAAAAATTTTGAAATTAGGTCACGAAAACGGAAACGAAACGGACCCTAGCCGAAAACGGAAACGAAAACAAAAAATTTTTTCTGAGTCGTGCCCATCTCTAGAACAGAGTAATTGCAGCTTGGAGTGCAATTGGTTGATATGCATGCACTATCAAGTTAAAGCCAACTTAAAGCAACCCTAATAAAGCTTTCAAGTGAGATGTTTTAAGAGCAAATTACCAGTTCCACCCCCAGTTTCCATGGTGAAACAGAGATTTGAGCTCAGATCTGAGTCCTAGTCTGCTACTCTGTTTATTATAAGAACATAAGAACACAAGAATAGCCTTGCTGGAACAGGCCACAGCCCATCCAGTCCAGCATTCTGTCTCACGCAGTGGCTCACCATTTGCTTCAGGATATTCCCAAGCAGATGTCTTCACCTGCTTACAATTCCCTGCAAATGGCATTGAGAGATACCCTGCCTATCTCTCCAGCTTGGAGGTTGCCCTTAGGCATCCATAATTAGCCATTGATAACCTTGTTCTCCATAAACGTGCCTAATCCTTTCTTAAGTCTGTCAAGGCTGACAGCTGTCACCACCACTTCTTCTGGCAGGGAGTTCCATAGACCAGTGATCCTCTGGGTGAAAAAGTACTTTCTCTTATTTGTTTGAGATCTAGCACCCAAAAGTTTCATGGAGTGCCCCCTAGTTCTAGTGTTGGGTGATAGGGAAAACAGTTTTCCTTATCTACTTTATCCACACCATGTATGATTTTATAAATTTCATTCAGGTCACCTCTTAGACGCTGTCGTTCAAGAGTGAAGAGACCCAGCCGTTGTAGCCTCAGATGGTAAGGAAGGTGTTCCAATCCCCGAATCATTCTGGTTGTCCTCCTCTGCACTTTTTCCATTTCCATGATATCCTTCTGGAGGTATGGTGACCAGAACTGTACACAATACTCCAGATGGGGCCTCACCATAGATTTATAAAGAGGCAAAATGACACTTGCTGACTAATTTTCTATACCCTTCCTAATGATCTCTAGCATTGAATTGTTTTTTTCATTGCTGGGGCACACTGGGTTGACAGCTTCATCGAGCTGCCCACCAGGACACCAAGGTCCCTTTCCTGGTTTGTTGCAGAGAGTTCAGTTTATAAATGTAATAGGGTTTTTTGCCCAGCGTGCATCACTCTGCACTTACTAATGTTGAGGCTCATTTGCCACTGGCTTGCCCAATCCCACAGTGTCAAGAGATTCCTCTGCAGCAACTCACAATCTCTCTCAGTTTTTACTACCCTGTATAATTTAGTTATGTCGGCAAATTTGGTTACCTCACTATTTACTCCTACTTCTAGATCATTTATGAAGAGGTTGAAAAGCAGGGATCCCACTACTGAACCATGGGGGACCCCACTCTTTACCTCCCTCCACTTGGAGAAGTGTCCATTTAGTGCTACCCTCTGGTTCCTGTCACGTAGCCAGTTGCTGATCCAGGATAAGAGTTGTCCCTTTATTCCATGACTGGCAAGTTTATTAAAGAGCCTTTGGTGCGGGACCTTGTCAAAAGCCTTCTGAAACTCCATATAAACAATGTCAACTGTATCTCCCTTATCCACATGCTTGATGACACTCTCAAAGAATTCCAACAGATTAGTAAGGCATGATTTGCCCTTACAGAAGCCATGTTGGCTCTCCTTCAACAGTGCCTTCTCTTCTATATGCCTATTAATTTTATCTTTTAGGGTGGTTTCCATCACTGTACCTGGGATACATGTCAAACTGACTGGTTGGTAATTTCCTGGATCACCTCTGGATCCTTTTTCGAAGATTGGTGTTACATTCTGTATCTTCCAGTCGTCAGGCACAACATCTGATTTGAGGGAAAGATTATATATTTTAGCTAGGATCTCAGCAATTTAATCTTTATTGAGAACTCATGGATGGATGCTGTGTGGTCCTTGAGATTTATTAGCATTTAGTTTAACAAGACATGAAATGACCTCATCTCTGGTTACATTCTTAATTTTCCTCCTACTGTTTTTTTTTCCTAACCAGATGTGGGACATAATTAGAGTTTTGGATGTGCCACCGCTAAACAACATCCATAAACATTACATCCAATCCAGTCTCCTTGTTTTTTCAAACCATCTATTTTTCTCCTTCCCGTGGTTCCTTTCCTGATCAGAGGTAAAATTCTGTACTTTCAGTCTCTTATCATGTGTCTTAATTATTCTTGATTTTGAAAAATGTCATTAATAACAACTTGCATGTGACCCCTATCCTGTTAGAAATTATGATTTTAGGAAACCATGGGATGCATACAGATTAAATAAAGCCAGAGTGGATATTTTATAAATATTCAGATGAATTCTGACAGAGGTTTTTATGATTACTGTATTATTGTTAATAGCATTTCTCAAGCTATGGTATTAACCTTGTCAAGCCAGTCACACTCTAATCTGCATAATTATGTGCTACCTACTTTGAGATTCCTCAACAGTTCAATTAGGGAAGTTATTCACATTTCCAATAATTTTTAAAAGAGTGATACTTCTTCAACAAAAGGCATAATTAGATCCTACTTATCTTTAATATTGGATCCTAAGGACTTTGTCTGTTTTCAAAGGTATACTGAAAATTCATGAGGAAAAAACTGTAAGGTACAGTATTTTATAAAGGGCTAGTTTGTATGCCACTGCTTTACTTTTTTTATGCCACAGAATAGTTCCCAACTTCCAAGGACTACACAGGGAATTTGTTGTTATAAGTCTTATCCATTTACATTCAAAGAGCCATGCAATAAACACGGGAGTGGGAAGAAGCTTTTTTTGTTTGAATTTAAAAAAAAAATCCTAGTGGCACAGCATTTAATTGGCTAGGCAATCCACTAATTTAGTACCGGCTTGCAAGAACTTTTTAAAAATGCCTTTGCATCATCTTCTGCCTCCCTTCCACAGGGAGGACTGAGGATGTTTTCAATTTCTTGAAGTGGCTTAAGCAATGGGACAGCTGAAGCCATCTGCTTTAGTTTGACTCCAGTGACCATGCGTACTGGAACAAAAGCAAAATGGAACAATCCTACACACACACACACACACACACACAAAGAGAGAGAGAGAGAGAGAGAATGAGAGAGAGAGAGAGAGAGAGAGAGAGAGGAGTCGCCCCTGACAGGAACCTTTTAAAAGTGAAAATAAACAAGGAAAAGAGACAGGCTGGTTTGCAATTGCCCATGTATCCTACGGTCACTGGAAGAAAGAGCAAACCAAGCTGTCCCCAAAGAAGAACAAAGCACAGGACAAATATGCATATGGTTGCATCATGAGGTAGCTTTTCACAGTGAGGAACCCTGGAAAAGTCCTGGAAGCCAATCCCAAAACAAAATAAATTAATTTGCAAACTCTGGGAGGTAACAGCAAACATTTAGAGAAAATAGCGCTCTGAATGTTACTCTCAGTTACTTCACGCTAGTAATTACTCTCTGTGCTTTCACACTAGTAAAATGATCTGTGTATGTACAATATGTAACAGAAATCAGACCTCCCAAAGATAGCCAGGAGTTACTTTCTAATAATTAATCCCATAAGTGTACAACTAAGAGAAATAGTATGCTTTTACAACAAGACATACTTCATTACTTGGAAGCATTGTTTCTAAGTAAGTAATCAACTAGCTGCATCTACAGATGTGGGCTCACAGTCATATGTATCTTCTTCATCTTCTTTTTCTTAGCGTTTATCCCATTTGGCGGTGGGGTCCAATGTTATTAGTTTGGTCCTCCAATTGGTGCAGTCATGGGCTAGGTCCAAGTGAACCCGGGACAACTTCATGTCATTCTCAAGGGTGTTCATCCAGTGCTGAAACCATAAGAGACTAGGCTAAACCTATGGTCAAGATCCACTGACCTGCAGGGTGAGACCCTTTTTGGCCAGAGTTTCCTCATCAGCATGAAGGAAGTCATTGTATATTTGCTTGATTTCAGGGGGTTTTCACTTTCAGGAATCAAATCAGCAGCTACTGATACTGACAATTATTTTAAACTGGAAGCCAAAGATTCTGTAACAATTCCACTTGCTGAAATTAGTGCAGGGTTAGGGTTAGGGTTAGGATAACCTCATCTTTCTTCCATATATTTTCAATATTTGTTGTTTTAATAGTTGGTACATTGCAATATTTGTACTTTGTATACTTAAGAGGTTGCCTGTAGATAGGACTGGCTGAAACTTCCATAAGGTGTGTTTTTCTTTTTAGTTTATTCTGACTTTAGAACTGAGGGCTTTATAAGTCATTACTTGTTGGTTCTAGTATAGCACTGCAGTTTCATTTTCTAAAACAGGGTGGTTGGAATTTATAATTTGCAGGAAAATATGCAATGAATAAAATGATGGTCTTGGTTGTGTCGACTGCAATAATAAATAAAGACTAACTGCATGGATTTTCCCCACATAATTGTTCTCCTTGTTCTTGAAACATTGCTGCTTTCGTAGTCTGTAACAGTGTGCATATGGTAATCACTCCTCCCATATCATTTTCTCATTCAAATATTACTCCAGCCTCTAACATCTGCCATATTCTCCCAAACGAGCTGCCTTGTTTTACCACAGCTCAGCTTTCTTTCCATGGTTTGGTTTTATTCCTACACTCCTATTTATTGAACCTAATAGCCAACTGCTCCTGGCAGGGAAGACCAACCAATTAATAATAAAATTAAAACATCTCAAGGATATTCAGAGTGAAGCCAATCAACTTTCTACCACCTTTATATTGGCGGAACTAGAGAATGCCATAAGAAAATTATGAATGGCAAAGACACAGGTCTGAATGTTATCTAGATCAAGCAAAATAAACATTCTGGAGACAATACAACCAAATGGCAGTTGCATGAGCAAACAAATTCCAATGACACGGGAGAAGACGAAAGACAAATTACAGCTGTAAGCAGTATGTCTGTGAAGATTCTTAGAGCCTTTTCACACGACCCCTAAGATCCGCTGGCCACTTAAATTCAGACCAGAGATCTTGGGGGTTTGTCGCTGTTCCTGTGTTCCCACCCCCTCCGCACTCCTGGCTGCTGGCTGCATGAGGGGAGGGAGAAAAAAAGAAAGAAAAGAATGCCGGCTTACCTCCTGCCGGTCTCGCTCTGTTCCTGGCAGCATTCAGATCTCTTAAAGGGGCGGGGGGCAAAACAACAACAAACAGAAGCGACGAGAGCCCTGCACCCACTACGTTAGATCCGCATCAGGGATTTTTCACCCTCCAAGAGCAGGTACATGAAAAGTGCGCTGGGACGCGCTTAGGTGGGCGTGGTCGCACTTAATTTTCTGTAAACTCCGGAGCTGGTGGGGAAACAATTTTAAGCTCCGGAGCTGGGAGCCATTTGCCGCGGAGTTTAGGGGTTGTGTGAAAAGGCTCTTAGTCTTCCAGGTGAGGTTATCTGGACATTGAGTCACAATGCCACTTATATAAAGTCTATCAACAAGTTACTATATATTTAATGGTCTAGCTCCTAAAACTTAACCTCTTCTAGTTCCACAGCAGGCAGATTTTAGGCCAGGCATTTAGAGCTGCATTTTAGAGCTAATCCACCATGTAGAAGATGGTTTTGAAATACATCAGATAACTGAAGGAGCATTTGTCAGTCTTGTACAATAATAGCTTATGATCCTGCCCACCAGTATCAGCTTGTTGCTGCTCAAAGAGCTGTATTCTTGGCTAACAGAAATGGTCACTGTTCTACTCCAAGACTGTTTGTTGAATATCAAAGGCGGCCAAGTTCCTGGACAAATCAAAGGAACCCCACATTTACAGGAGGAAGAGGTGAGTCAGGCTGTGAGGAAGGAAGGGAAGAAATATAGCACCAAACTCATCCATTTTCCTAGAATCAAGGCAAGCTTTCCTCTAAATATGAAACCAGAAGAGACTAGGCTAAACCTATGGAGAACAAAAACAATACATGTTGCTGAATGGATAAAAACCAAATAGTGTCTCACACCAGGGCAAGACTCTGTCTGGGCACTCTGGAAGTCACTTTCAAGCAAAGTTGGAAGATTAAAACAAACTAATCAAGTGAAACACGGCTACTTGGATACAAGAGAATTCTTTTGTGACTGGAGAATTTCAGCCAATGTTAGAGATGGGCACAAACCCCACTATGGTGACTCAGCATAGTTCAGCACAGTCCCCACAGAGGTGTACCATGGGCACCACACACTCCAGCATCTCTTCATGCTTACTCATTCCCTGGGTGAAACATACTTCCCTCTCCACCTCCTCAGCATGACTGCCCACTCAGGAGGGGAAGAAGGAGGCATGTTTCAACCAGGAAATAGGCAAGAACATAGAGGAGGTCAGACGGGGGTTGTGCAGTGCCCACACAACACCTGTGTGGCATGGTGCAAAACTGGGCTGAATTGACTCACTCCTGAATAGACAATTACAGTAGGAGCCCAGTATCCACTGGGGATTGCTTCCAGGCCTTCATATGGATAACACAAACTGTGGATAAGAGAGAACACTAAAAACCCAAAATGCTGTTTTGTAACAGTAGCTTACTTTATGGCTGCTGTCTTGTGACAGTAGCTTGCTTTGCGGCTGCTGAATTATTTATTTAATTTTTTCCTCTGCCAACTAGACATGGGCACGACTCGGCGAAATTGTCGTTTCCATTTTCGGTTTTCGTTTCCGTTACGTAACGGAAACGGTAACGATAATTACGCCGCTCCAGCTTGAACCCGACCCGAAAAAAGAAAAATTGGGTCGGGTTTTTCGTTGTCGTTAATGGCATCGCGGTGATCGCGCGATGCCATTGCCAAGCAGCACAGAAAAAAAGTTTTTAAAAGTAATGTGACATCGTTATGTGGCATCAAGTTGCCCCAAATTATGTATAATCCCCCCAATATCTTGTCCTCCCATGCCCTGCTCAGCTTTTGTAAACTCAGCCTTGTGGCTTTGTTTAGGGAGTCAGTTTATCTCACATTTGGTCTTCCTCTTTTCATGCTGCTTTCCACTTTTGCCACCATTGTTACCTCTTCCAGAGAATCTGCCTTCTCACGATGTGCCCAAAGTAAGACAGCCTTTGTTTGTTTAAACATTTACATCTCTCATTGTGTCTATCCATCTTGTTCTGCCTCTATCAAACTTTGAGTAGGAGGTGTGGGAAGCAGATTTATTGTACAAATCTCCCATGGAGTAGCTCTTACTAGTTGCATTTAAAATTTTGTTTTCAAAAGAGTTTGATACGCCTTAATGCTAAATGCAAGAATGCTGCAAGAATGCTGCAAGAATTGTTTGTTTGTTTGTTCTGTTTTCAAAGGGGCTGGAATATGTTCGTGTCCCCGAGGTCCTTTTCCCTTCCGTTGTTCCTGTGTCAATTCCTCCAACAAATGAGTCTAGTGCTCAAGTGTGTGTATCGGTAGATCACAGCACAGATTGATTAACAGTTTGATGTAACGTGGCTTCCCTCCCCTCCATCAAATACTGCTCTATTGATCAAAGTGCAAAGTATACACAACTCGAGCACCTCCATTCCCTGGCAGGTTACAGGAAGAAAGGTGCCTCAGTGCCTCTGAACAGTGGAAAAACTTGGTCAACTTTTATAAAGTCCTCGATTTACAAGCTCAGTAATAGCTTGCTGGACGCCTTACAGTTCTCTTACATGACTTTGCGTATATGTACGAGCTCATGTGTTCATAACAGTTGGTAATGAATGGGAAACAGTTCTGAGTGCTTGTTTGCATTCTGCTCTGCCCGCAGCATGTAAATCACCAACTTTATGTGCTTCACTGAACTAACAGAGTGGATGGGCGGGTGAATTGTTGTTTGTTCGAAAACCTATGGCTAGTTCAATAGTTCAGTGAGTTGGACTAACTTTCTGAGCCTCAGTTTGGAGCATTCAGTTCAGGTCAACAGGAACAAAAGGAAGGAGGGATTGGTGAAGATGGAACCAGAGGAAGGAAGGAAGGAAGGGAGGGAGGGAGGGAGGGAGGGAGGGAGGGAAAAAGGGGAAGATGGGCTGGAATGCAAATTGTGTTGTATGTATCCACTATGAGTGGTGAACTCCTGAATCTATCCATAGCTCCTGTGTGAGCACTGACTGTGATATCAAATGCAATACAGGCTACAAATGAAATTGAAGCAATATTTTTCAGTGTAGCTGCACCCTTATATTTGAAAAAAGGATTAATTACAAATAACTAGCTATTTGCGACTAGTTATTTCCAAGTTCAGCATTTGATGAATAACTACTGTAGAAATTGGAAATTAAGGTGTTTACCATTTGTCAGAAATAACAAATGACTTTAATATCTGCATTGTGATTGCTTCCCATTTTATAAGCACAAGAAACGTATGCACTTGTTACATAGTGAGATTTTTAAACAGGCAAACATTTGGCCCAGTATTTTTATCAAATGCACAAGTCCCTATTCACCATGGCTATTAGGGGTGGTTATATTTAACATCCTTCCCCCACAACCCCACCCCCTCACATACTTGCTTTCTTTCCACATGGGGCTTCCATTTTGCTTGCTTGGGTGTTTTACCTGCTATGAGAGTAGCCTGTCAGCAAGACAAATGAGCCCAACCCCAAGTGCACATTGAAAGAATCAGCTGTTGCAGAATGTGTTCTTAACAAGGTAGAACAACATTGTTGACAGCTTGCTGGGTGGAGGGGGAGAACAGCTTGTGTTTAAGTCTAGCAGCTTGCAATGTATGAAAGAGGAGGAAAACAGTAAGGCCTGTCCAGCTCAGAGAGCATTGCTGAATGATGGATGACATATTGCTCATCCATCCATCCATCCATTCTGAGGGGCAATCCAAATCATTGTCACCCCCTTTTATTTTTATGGACTCACCCTTGCTAATTAATTTTGTCAACAGAAATAAAATGTAGGACCAACAGAAATAAAATGTAGGATTGAGTTAAAAGTTTCATCCTGTTCTGTACAACTGTAGTACTGTCTAAGCATGCCAGCTGTAGTTGAAGTCAGTCCTTGTGACTGCCCAAAATTTAAGGTAGCAATGAGTTGCTGCCACCATGCCTTGAGCGCAGCTTGTCCAGAAGCTCCCCTTTACCTCCAGTATTCTGTATAATCAGAAATGTTTCTGTACTTTTATGATCCAATCTGTACTTAAGATACCTGTGCCATTTCAGATTCTCATTTTCCTCTCTTAGATGCAGAAGGTATGCCATAACCTAAATGCAATAATTAGTCCTAACTTGAATCAACACACTGAATGTGTGTAAGTCTCACTGATTCCATGGTTTTTTTCTATTGGAACTAATTGAATTAGCCCTCTGCACCCATACACAACTTTAGAACAGAGTGCATTAATCCCTTCTTTAGCTATAAATTCAGAAATATGACAGATTCATAAAAACTGGGTTCCTTGCTATGCCACGTGACTGATTACCCTTAAAAATCTGGAGTAGAGATGGGCACGACTTAGCGGTATTCCCGTTTCCGTTTCCGTTACTCGGTTCCGTTACTCCACCAGACTTCAAGCTCGAACCGACGAATGAACAATTTTGGTCTGATTTGTCATGCTCGTTACTTGCATCACGCGATCGCGTGATGCCACGCGGCACAGAAAAAAAATTTAAAAGTTAAAAAACCCGGTTCCCGGCCAAAAAGCAGGCGGAAAAATGCCTGCCGTACCTCAGGGCACCTACCAGAGGGGTTGTTTCTGGAGGTCCCCGGCCTCCCCCCCCATCCCCCATCCTGGGCTGCTCTGGTGGGACTCGCCGCAGGCTCGCAGCCAGCAAAAAGCCCAGTCTCACCGCTGGCCACCGCAATTAAAGCGCAAGCAAGCGGCACGGACGGAGTCACGGACGGCACAGGAAAAAACTTTTAAACTCTCCCCCCACCCATTCCCGGGCCAAAAAGCAGGCGGAAAAATGCCTACTTGACTAAGGGTGCAGGGCACCTACCGGAGGGGGGGGGTCTGGTCTGGAGGGGGGG
>JAHTLZ010000237.1:45276348-45298560 GCA_023846285.1 Phrynocephalus versicolor | reverse complement strand
GGTGGGACTCGCCGCAGGCTCGCAGCCAGCAAAAAGCCCAGTCTCGCTGCCGGCCGCCGCAATTAAAGCGCAAGAAAGCGGCACGGACAGCGCAGGAAAAAACTTTTAAACTCTCCCCCACCCATTCCCGGGCCAAAAAGCAGGCGGAAAAATGCCTGCTTGACTAAGGGCGCAGGGCACCTACCGGAGGGGTAGTTTCTGGTCTGGAGGGGGGGTCCCGCCTCCCCCCCGTCCTGGGCAGCTGGACTCGCCATGCCATGCGGTGCAGGCGGGGGATCCAAAATGGGGCGGCGAACGCAATATTGTTTTTGAAATCGTGGTCCAAAAACACACAAGCACAACAGAAACACGCGGAAATTTATAAACTGCCAGATTTTTCACAGTAGCAGTGGGTTTTTTCTTGCAACAAAATGTCTCTCCTCTCCTCCTCTGTCCTCCATTGATTTTATTTTATTTTATTTTATTTACACCTGCGCAGTGCGCAATGATGGGCTGGCCCAGTGGCCTGGCCAGCCATGTGGGAGTGGACGACCATGCAAATTTTTGGAGCCATCCCACCAATCGCATGGTCACTTGGCCATGGAGACTTCTGGGATGTGCCAAAAAGCCCCCTAAAACCTGCCCTAGCCCCCTAACCCCCTAACCCTAATCCTTGACTCCTTACCCATACGTCACAGACTGTCTTCTTAGTGGGTCAGAGAGGCACCCAGAGGTGCAACCCACTAGCCCACCGTAACCTTACCCATCACTAGCCTAACCCTAGTCCTTGCACTAACCCACCTTAACCCAAAGCCAGATGTACTTGCATTGCACTACACGCAAGTACGATTCCCTTCTTTGTGGGACATGGCAGGTGCGACCCAGTCGTCCTGGACAGAGGGTCGTACCAGTGGACTGGTCTCACTGTCTGCAACTGGTATGCATATCCATATATGGTTATGCATGCCATTTTGCAGCAGCAGGTGAGGAGGGGAGACCCCCATGTTGAGGGGTCTCTTGGAGCCTGCTGCTGCCCCTTCCTAGTGGGTGAGGATAGGAGGCACCCACGGGTGCCTCCAGGAGCCTGCTTTCCCTTTATAGCGGGCCAGAGGAGGCACCCACCCCACAGAGGTGCCTCCAGGAGCCCGCTACCCCTCCCCCAAAAACCAGTACTAACGACAACAAAAAAACAAAAAAATGAACCGACTAATTTTTGCGATTTTTCGCGAAAAACGGAAACGAGCCGAAACGGGCTGCCTCCGACACATGACAACTCGAAAACGTCATTTTCCCTAGTCGTGCCCATCTCTAATCTGGAGCTATTCATTACTTTCTTGCATCATCTGTGACTATCAATGGTTGTGTCCAATATCTGCAGCTTATAACAAGTTACTTTAAACCAGCCTTTCTCAAAAAAGTGCCCTGAAGAATTTTTTGGACTACAGCTCCAATAATCTTTGACAGCAGCTAGACTGGCTAAGAATGAATGGGGTTGTAGTCTACATCTTATAGAAGGCCCCATTTTGGGTAAGTGCATTAACCCATTTAGGTGATGTGCAGACCAAAAGACTACCTTGACAGCATGCATTTCACACGTCTCTGACTCTGCACAAAGGAAACACTAACTTAAAACAAAGAACCATAAAGCATATCAAGATGTTACCTACAGATAGTTAATATTATATTCCTCATCAAACTTTATTTAGCAGTCCCATGACCTACTGTTTTTATATTTCCTTTGCATTTACTTCTCTAGGTAAGATAAATGCAACACAACATAGCTAATGGTGCAACTACACAATGAGAAAAATGTGAATTGAACCACTGTGAAGTCACACAGGGCAATTCAGTTTTGGGGGGGGGGTATGTTGAATTAAGACAATAGGAGAGAGGAGGAAATTGGGAAAAGTTTTATTTGCAGCTTGTTGGCATAGTTCTCCTGTTTTACAAGATGACGGGCCAAAGGAGAACTACCTTAATAAGCTTTTTTTAAAATGGATGAGTAGCTTCATTCTCCCTCCCTCTCTTTTGGTCTGAAAAATAGACAAAAAAACACCTGGCTGAGAGAGTTGATCCTCTGGCTTCATTGGAGAAGGAGTGATGGATGGTGCAGAGCTGGCTCCAGGTTGCCCTCCCTCACAATGAGAGAGGAGAAGGGGAAGGTGCCCCTTTTTTTTGCACTGGGCTGTTTTATATCATGTGGTTGATGGGGAAAATGTGGACCAGAACAATCTTATAGCATTTCCCGTATTACATGTCAATGGAGTCAACCCCTTACTATTTCAATATATAAGGGTGGTATTGTTTTCTGCTCTGATGTCCAGTAGATGTCTTCAGATTTGTCATTTACTATGGGCATGGTACCCATGAGAGGAGACCCTATGATTTAACCTGGATTACATCGCAGGGATGAGAAAATACAACTGTAATTAAGCTGTTGCCCTTTAGAATTTTGTGTCTATCCACTCTTGCCCAGTTGACCCATGCTTTTCAGCCAAAGCTCAAGGAAACATTAATACAATGAATGCCCAGAAAAGGCTGCTTTGTACCAATCTTCTTGCATTTTCCCTGCATGTTCCAAAGCAATTTTTCAAAAATATCAACAATGAGGCATTGTGTTAGTGATGTGAGTGTCCTTGGAACAGCAAATGGAATTTATACCATGCAGCCATTCCCTATTCTCAGCTCTGCATCCCATGTATCATCGTGCAGACTTTAAAAAAAAAAACCCAACAGGGTACTTCTGCATCATTAGTATATCATTCAGCCAAATCATTTTGATGTAGAATTCATTTTTGAGATAAGTCCAGAAAACAAGTTTATGGCATACTTTAATGAGCTTTCCATCTGGAAAGCAATGAGGCGCTCACTCATCTGAACCCTGAATATATACAATGAAATGGATGACCTTCATTAGTGGAAATTAAGTATCTTCATGTACTGTTGCAAATTACAACAGAGGAAATGTAAAAATCCTTTTACGTATAAAGACTGAACTATGACTCTATGTCCAAGCAAAAAGAGACCAATTGAATATATTAAAACTTGACAAATCAGTACATGGAATGAAATGGATGACCTTCCTTAATGGAAATCAAATAGCATGAAGTACTGTTGCAAACTACAACATAGGAAATGTTTGAATCCTCTTACTTATAAAGACTGAAATCTGACTTTACGTCGAAGTGAGAATAGACCCATTGAATATATAAAAACTTAATAAATCAATACATGCAATGAAATGGGTGACCTTTCTTAATGGAAATCAAGTATCTTCAAATATGGTAGCAAACTCTAATAGAGGAAATGTTGCAAGTTAAAATCCCTTTATGCTGTATATAAAGATGGAAATCTGACTTTATATCCAAGCAAGAATAGAACCACTGAATATATTAAAAAATCAATACATACATAGCTTCCACTGACTCAGTGGAACAACCGGATTTAAGCCAAAATATTTCAAGCTATGCATCAATGAAATAATACAATGCATCGTATATCTCCCTGCCGTCGTCGTCGTCGTCGTCGTCGTCATCGTCATCATCGTCATCATCATCATCATCATTGTTTAGCAGGAGCTGATATATAATATCTTACTTAGATTACATTTGCACCACAGGCTAATAATTACTCTCATACACTTAATTTATTCATACACAAACAGGCAAGAGATTGCTTGGGTTTTTTGTTTTTGTTTTTGGTTTGTGGTTTTTTCTTTGTTTACTTTTTGTTTGGGTGCACCCCACTCCCTCCATTATACGAGGTACCACTGTATACCAAGTGGCGCACCCCCTCCCCCCACCTCCTCCCACCACCTGCGGCTGCCTGGGAAGAGGACGCAGGGCGGTCGGGGAAAGAGGGGAGGGGCGGCAGGCACGGAGGGGGGGAGCCGGGGAGGGGCGCCCTTACCTGGCTATACAAGGTACCACTGTATGCAGTTTGCTGCAAGCGCAACCTACGGCATCGGCCAGTCCCTTGGTATTACAGCTGGTGAATTTCTTCAGGGTATATATCTTGCTATTCTGGGCGTTGATCATTAAATCCTGTCCTACTACAGGTGTTTCTACAATAGGCACACAGGGATGATATCCCTTGGGAGGGGAAGAGCCAGGTAGGATGCCTGGGATTTGTGGGTTTTTTTTTTTTTTTGTCTTTAAATTCACTCTTTGCTAACATACCTCCTAGGTTTCTTGTTCTTTTAAATGGCTATAGCAAAATTATTATCTATGATCTCACGTAGGCAGCCTCTGTCCCTTAACTGATTCCTCAATATTAGAGATGGGCATGACCAGGAAATTTTTTTTTCGAGTTATTGTTTTTCGGGATGGGTCCGGTTCGTCTCGTTTCCGTTTTTCGTGAAATTTCGCAAAAAAATGTCATTTTGTGGTGTCGGTTTTTTGTCTGTCGTTATACTGGTTTAGGGGGGTAGCGGGCTCCTGGAGGCACCTCTGTGGGGTGGGTGCCTCCTCTGGCCTGCTATAAAGGGAAAGCAGGCTCCTGGAGGCACCCGTGGGTGCCTCCTATCCTCACCCGCTGCAAAAGGGCATGCATAGCCATATGGATATGCATACCAAGTTGCAGACGCAGCAGACTGGCAGAGGCACCCCTCTTTTTGGGGTGCCTTCCCTGCATCAGTCAGGCCTCAGGGGCATGGTTTGCATGTCACACATGCTGCTGAGCCGAGCCTGCAGGAGTCACCCAGAGCCAGACTGGCGGACTCTCTGCACCCGCTGCGTCTCACTAAGAAGGTAAAGGTACTTGTGTGTAGTGCAATGCAAGTAGATCTGGCTTAGGGTTAAGACGGGTTAGCGCAAGGGCTAGGGTTAGGCTAGTTACGGGTGAGGTTAGGGTGAGTATTGGGGTGCACCTCTGGGTGCCTCTCTGACCCACTTAGAAGGACAATGTACTGGCGTATGGGTTAGGCTTAGGCTTCGGGTTTGGGTTCGGGCTACGGTTAGTGGGCTTTTTATGCCCGATTGGCACATCCCAGAAGTCTCTGTGGTCAACCTGGCCAAGTGGCCATGTGATTGGTGGAATGGCTCCAAAAATTTGCATGGTCACTCCCATGGCCAGCCCATCATTGCACAGGTGTAAATAAAATAAAATAAAATAAAATAAAATAAAATAAAATCAATGGAGAGAGGACAGAGGAGACATTTTGTTGCAAGAAAAACCCATTGCTACTGTAAAAATTCTGACAGTTTTACAATAGCAATTTCTGCATGTTTCTGTGATGCTTGTGTTGGCTTGTGTGTTTTTGTTTTTTGGACCACGATTTCAAAAAAAAAATTGCGGTCGCCGCCCCATTTTCAATTCCCCCGCCCGCACCGCATGGCATGGCGAGACGAGAGCAGCCCAGGAGGACAGGAGAGGGGGGGAGGCCGGGGACCAGAAACCACCCCTCCTCTGGTAGGTGCCCTGCCCTGAGCCCTCACTCAGGCAGGCATATTTTCGCATGCTTTTTGGGCCAGGAATCAGGGCGGCGGGGGTTTTAAAACTTTTTTTCTGTGCCTCTTGAATTGCGGCGGCCGACGGCGAGTCCGGTGCTTGTTGCGACTTGCGAGCGACTGCGAGACGACGAGGATTTCCCCCACCAGAGCAGCCCAGGACAGGAGAGGGGGGGAGGCCGGGGACCTCCCCCAGAAACCACCCCTCTGGTAGGTGCCCTGCCCTGAGCCCTCACTCAGGCAGGCATATTTTCGCCTGCTTTTTGGGTTGGGAATCAGGTTTTTTTTAACTTTTTAAAACTTTTTTTCTGTGCCGCTTGGCATCGCGGGATTGCCGCGATGCCTGGAACGACAACGACAAATCAGACCCAGTTTTTCTTTAGTCGGTTCGAGTTCGAGTTCTGGTGGAGTAATTGTCGTTTCCTTTTCCGTTCCGTAACGGAAACGAGTAACGGAAACGGAAACGAGAATTTCGTCAAGTCGTGCCCATGTCTACTCAATATTAGAGATTTCTATTCAAAGCCCTGCCTCTTGGTGCAGTCCTGCTTCATCCTGAAAAAATTGACCATAAGGGAAATTTTGACATAGAGACCTGGGAAAGGAGCTATCAGCCCTCAAATAATTGTTACAACCTGGAGGTTTTATATATGCCTTTGTATACAGCTTCCCTGGCCATTAACACCCGACATAATGATCTAAACAAACAAACAAAAGACCCTAAAAGCCATATTAACTATGTCCTGACATATAATCATGTCACTAAGAAAATACAGCAAAACCCAAAGAGACATTGGCATAAGTTCCAGAAAACGTAGAAGTGTTTCAGGTGGAAGTGCAGAAATCATGTAAAAGAATTGCAAATATTTCTTAATTGCAAAAGAGTAAGATGTGTTTGGGATATGTTGCCCAACTGGAGGGAAAGAGCAATAAACACATTTGCTTTTCTGCTTCCAACCAAAGGAATCACAACTGGTCCATAAAATGCCAGCAAAAAAGTGGTCACCAAAGGGACAACCTTCTACCATCCTGTATCGCTGCAAACTTGAGGTTCTGATTAGAGATGGGCACGAAACAGAAAAGTGGCATTGAGGTTTTTCGTTTGTCATTGAGAGGTCTGTTTCGGTTCGTTTCCGTTTGTCGGGGATTTTTTGAAAAATTTTGTTACCGTTTTTCGTTTTTTTGTTTGTCATTTCTACCTGCTTTTTGCGCGATTTTTAAAGCATTTCTGTGCGCAGGCATCCCCCAACGCCCCAGACCAGAGGGAAAACACTAAAAAAATGGATGCTGGCAGAGACACAGTATAGACTAGGTATGCAGGGAGGCTGCAAAGGCAGCGGCGGGTGTTGCCCAGGTTGCAAGGCAGCCGCAGAGTGACTGTACTGTGGGGCAAGGGAGGGTACTCACCGAGAGGAACGCAGCACGCATGCACACAGGGAGGCTGCACGACTGAAGCTAGAGTCGCAGCAGAGACAGCAATCCCACCCTAACTCCCACCAGAGATTGCAAGGAGGACGGGGGCTGCTAGAGCTTTTTATGCCCTCTGTGGCTGCCAGACCTGCCCACCCAGTCTGCAACCTGGGCATGCTATTGGTTGAACATGATCCCATCAGATGGCTTACCTCCATTTTGTGGCTGGTGGTAACACCCATTTTAAAGGGAAAAGAAAAATACATCGTGATGGGAGAAGACAAAAACAAACGCTTTAAGGACCCCAACCCCCTGGCAGGTATTATCAGACAATATAAATAATTATCACTGCATTTTTATGGATGTCCAGGGCGTTTTTTAACATTTAAAACAGCTCATTTCATTGTGTGTCGCCATTAACGGAAACGAAACGTAACGACCACAATTTTCATGGTTCTGTTCGTTTCGTTGCATTTTCAGCACAATTTTCGTTTGTTGTTTCGTTACGTAACGGAAACGACAAATGGTAACGGAAACAAAAATTTCGCCGCTCCGTGCCCATGTCTAGTTCTGATACTATCAGAGAGATGTCGGTAGCTGATGTTAGAACATGGGGTAAATGGCAGGTGTTGGAAAGCTGCGCCTATGTTCCTCACAAAATCTTCATCCCGTCGTATTCGAAAAGAGAGCTGTGTATGTTTCGTAACCAGTCCTGCAACCCCTAAGTCAGCTGGTGGTCTAAGACATGGTGGAGGACACCATCCCAGTGTCAAAGAAAGACTGGGCTACCAGTCCAGTCAGCTTTCAAATGTGGATGAGGGAGTGGGTACCATCCTGTTCTTCACCTCAAGTAACTAAATATGAGGCCAAGCTGGAGTTCTTACTGTTACCTTTATCTTATCATCTTTTAGAGCTTCTGTGGAAAAAAGAGAAGGGTACAAACTAGGAGGCTTCAGTCAATTTGGTGTGGTTTCTGCACCAGTCCATTTCTTTTGTACCTTAAAATTTAAACTAAGGACATGATTTGCAGAACAATGAAAAGTGTGTGACTGAAAGAGCTATGGATAATGCCGACATGATTCACTGGGCTTAGGAATGAAATGAGTCATGTAAATGGCTATGTGTCATCATCACATTGACAGAAGAGAAATAGTCTCTTCATCTGCCTAATGTCCCTAGCGGAGAATATCTCAAATGATCAGAGGCTTTCATCATTTAAAGGCTTCTGCCCATTTGCTGTACATTCATAGCACTGATTTTTAAAAAGATGCCATTCTCAAAATTCCTTTGCATTGTTCTAGGCCCCACACAGCATTGCCAATCTGTTTAATTAAATGCTGGCAGAGGGCTGGGACTACATGAAAATCCCCTTGAGCTGATGATTCAGCAGTGAATGGATGCACAAGGTAAGTGAGGATTTGGGGAGGAAAAGGTCTTCCATTGATCTGTGGTGGAAATTGTCTGGCAAAGGAATTTTACTTCCCTGGAGTACTAAGTTCTGCAATGCAGTATTCATAATACAACATCTGCAAGGAGAAGTTGGTTTAATAATTGCATTCATAATACAACATCTGCAAGAAGATGTCGTCCCGTTGGTTTAAAAGAGCTAAAGAGCTACAGATCAAGAACAACAGCATTTAGACTTATACACACAGTGCGCCAGGATATTCCTCAGCAGGATCTATTCCATTGTAATCAGTTGATTCATAATGGAGTTGATGGTATCTCTGGAGAACCATTCTTCATCGCCCACAACCAGTAGAATGATAGAAATACAGGCATTTTGCTTCAGGAATATAATGTGATGTTCTCATTGTTCCAGTCTATATTTCTCTTTTAAAAGCACCCAAGCCAACTGCTATCCATCATTAAGAGACAATATTTAAAATCTAAAAAGAGCACAGACAAAAAGACTTTTTAAAAAGCAAATACCGCAATAAAAATGGTTTTAAAAATCAACACCCAAAACACACTGAAAACAATACTCCATTTAATAAAACAATACTCCTTCTCATGCAGCTAATCGCTAAGAGAAAGCCTGCCTGAAGAGAAAGGCCTCCCCTGATTATTTTAATTTCCATGCAAGCTCATAGGCATTCAATTTCAAAGTCCTTGAGACAGGTTGGATCCAAGCCATTTGGGGCTTTCTAGGTTAAAGCCAGCACCTTCAATTATGCCTAGAAACATCAGCAGCGAGTGGAGGTGATGTAACAGGAGTTATATGATCCCAGTAACCAGCCCAAGTTAACAATGTGGCTGCAATGTTTTGGACCCACTGAAGTTTCCAAACACTTTCCAAAAGCAGCCCCATGTCGAATATGTTACAGTAATTCGTCTGAGATGGAACTTGGCCAGATCAGACCTCTTTGTTACCGGGTGCAGTGGGTGCACTACTTTTAACTTTGTGAAGATGCTCCTGGTCTGTGCAGAAACCTGAGCATCCAAGCTTAGAAATGAATCCAGAAGTACCCTAAAAGCTGCACACCTGTATTTTCAGAGGGAGTGTAACCCCGTCCATCACCAAAAAAAAAAAAAAACACTGTGAAGGGTGAACTTTTTTCTGTTTTGTGTTTTAAAGAATATCTTGATTGCCTTGCAGTGTTCTCTAGCAGTGCCCAGCATGAGCTTCTTAGACAGAGCAGTACTAGTAGGACATAGATAGAGAAATGATTTAGAGGTATTTAGTAGTTTGAACTTCTGGCAGAAATCTAAGTTTAAAGTGATGCTTCGTGCAAAGCAGAGGGCAGCTGGAAGCAATGGCTCTCCAGGAATTTGAAGCAAGATTAATTCCATTGCTACCATCTGCAAAAGCCCTTTGGGTTCCAACACTCTCCCTGATACGGTTATTATAAGTAAACAAGACATTACAAGAGCAGCATTGTAATGTAAATTTAGGGCCGATTTACATCAGAGTATATTGGCTTCTCTATTGTTTAAGCAGAACTGTTTTTATTAGAAAGGGGTGCTTCATACTGTATTTATATCCAGAGGTTGACATGCCAGTTGTGGAAGCAGTTCAGCCAGACCATCTCTGCCCCTCTGCTCTGCCAAACAAATGTTGGCAGTGCAGGGTAACTCTCTGTCCCATCCTGTAGCAAAGTGGCCGGCTGTGTGGGGAGGCAAGGAAGGGTCACACAAGCTGTTTCTGGAATTGGCTTGGTGGTGACAACAACATCAGAGCCTGGTGCTGCATGGAGACCAGTAAGTGACTGGTCTGGAAAAAGGTGTTTTCCTTTGGATATAAATATATCTCTACTATCTCTTCCTATTCAGTGATTACTTGAGCAGAAAGTCTCTCCATTTGCTTAAGTGGGGCATTTGATTTTTGCCCACTTAAATCCCATGTTTCCCTGCCTGTGGTGAAATAGCCACTTTGATGCCTCAGGAACATTCTGGAAGAGAACGTGGCATAACACTGAGGGCGGCCAAAGGTTGAAGAGATTGCTGAAAACAGGGTGCATTGACTCAAGAGGACACAAATGCCTTTCAAGATTTAATCCAAATATTTTTTCTTCTGTCTGTAATACAATAGTTGTGCCAGTCTCAAAAGGGCTGAGAAATTAATCTAATGAAGTGATAAAACCTGAAGAGAATGAAGGCAGCATCATTCTAAACTCATGACAGAGATGTAATCTAGCAATAGCAAGCTGTGCATCACTATTATTGTCAGGCAGGCTAAGGCATTATTTTCAGTATGAAACCTTGGAACAAAATAGGTCATGAACAACACTGTCTTCCAAAAAAAAAAAACAACAACAACCACAAGCTGAAATGAATTTACTTTACATGGGAATTCCCCTTTCATGTGGTTTAAATTGATTTGTGTGTTTCAAACCATTTTTGAGTTAGTTACAGCAAATCCTAGGTAGGCCCATGAACTACTAGGCCTTCTGCAATCTATTGGAACGAGTGCAGAGAAATGCCAAAAACATCATAAAGTAAATTCCCCTGCAGTTTTCGCATTTCAGGTGTTCACCATACCCTCAAAAAAAGGTGGAAGCACAAATATTTATGCAAACACAGAGACCTGTCCTATCAACTGTGTTTTTATGCAAAGAGTAGCAAATATTTCTTAATCTGCTTTACTGCTTCCAACCAAAGGAATCACAACTGGTCCATAAAATGCTAGCAAAAAAGTGGTCACCAAAGGGATAACATTCTACCAGCCCGTATCACAGAAACTTGAGGTTCTGATACTACCAGAAAGATGTCGGTAGCTGATGTTAGAACAGCTCTTGCACGGTGCACCAATTAAAAACTGAATTGCAAAATTCGTCAAAGATCTCTAATTTGTTGATTCCTATTAATTCATATCTATGCCCCTCAGTGAATATGAATCAATGAATTTTTTGCAGTTTTTAATTTGTTAATTCATTGGGCTATAAAATGTCTCCCAAGGCATGCAAGGACACCAAACCTGCAGAGGAGCTTCCTCTGACTCTTCTACAATCTGTCCAAGTTTGGTGAAGATTGAATTTTTCCAAGCCAAATATGCAGGGATTATTGAAGAGGGTCAGTAGAAGCTTCTCTCTACGATGTGCCTTGGGGCCACTTATTTGATCATTTTAAACTCAAAAACAAATTTGCAAATCAATTTGTCAATTCATCAGAAAAATTCATAAATCTGAATTACAAAAGAAATAAACAAATTTGTGCACATCTCTATTCTTGGTTTAAACCTCCGAGCACTCTCAAAGGCACCAAGCAATCTTCCTGACCCAACATAAATTATTCTTGTTAAACTTTCAGGCTATTAATGTTAAAACAAAACATCAGAGATGCAGGACACAAACATACATTAGAGACAGCCCATAATTAGCTGAAAGAGGTGCCGGAGGCAGTCTTTCATGTTTCAAGGATCCAACCTCAAAGGTATCCTAAAAACCAATTACCAAACAAAGCAAACTAATTTGCATTATTCCAGAAGAGAATAAAGATCCTGCTGGGATACACAGAGGCTTTCTTTAGTTAAGAATTTCCTTCATGGGCTGTCTCTCAAGTTTTTCTCTAAATGCTTTGTTGATGTTAGTAGTTTTAATGTTTTAGTTGATTTTAATGGTTTTCACCATATAGTTGGTTTTGCTTGATTTTATATTTAAATTTAGTTTCACTTCTTTTTATCCTTTTATGAAAATTGCAAACTGCAATGAGCACTAAAAAGTATATGTATAACAGACAAGGTAGGTGTATAATAAAAATAGATAAGGTATTTTCCTGGACTGAAAGAGAATATTTCTAAGTAGAACGGATGCATCACTTGACAGTTGTTACACCTAGAGACATCCTAGCCCAAGTTACAATTCAGCTTTCAAACAAAAACATGTGCTTCAAATATGCAATCAACATCCATAATGAAAATTAAAAGATGATTCATATGGAAACCTGCATACAAAAATGCACCGTATTTTTCCCATCTATAAGATGCCCCAATATATAAGACAACCTTCACTTTCCTAACCCAAAATTACAGTTTCACAACCATGCAGTTCTCCCCTCATTTTAATTCCACGTATAAGATAAGGGTCCATTTTCAGTCTAAATACCAAAGTGGAACAGATGATACCTTTCGGCTACTAAAAAATTAACAAAAACGTTGCTAATATTTCGGGGGTGAAACCCCCTTGCTCAGAGCAGTACCAATAGGTTTTATAACATGGCAAAAGATGAATTTGCCAGGAGTTATTTCTTAAATGTAAGGTCCTTGGCAAGATGGGGGCGGGGGGGGGGGAGGCAGTTTCTTAGTTAAGGCTTGGAGCTTGGATGTTCTTAGGCTGCATCCGAAATGAAGGGAGGGAGGTGTTTGTATTGTCCCAGTCCTTCCAAAGACATGCCACGGCTCACGTACACACATTCACACCTCTCCTCAATGTGGCTCATTGAGGCCAATGGCCCCTGCCTTCCTCCTTCATTTTGTTTTAAGGCTTTAAGTTTCAAGGAATTCCCCCCTCACTGCACAAGTTTATCCATCCAGTAGATTGGATAGTCTCTCTGTTCTGTTTTACTAAATATTGTTAGGATTACTGACACGATAAACAGGTCCATGTATTTCTTTGTGCCCTGTGGCCTGCTCCCTTGAAGAGCAATTTGTTACTCACTAAGAAGGCCTGCATGCTGAAGACGATAAAAATAGCTGGGAGCTTTCACCGGTCTACTTTTGGCCATTATCACTGAAGAATTTCCAAGGACTCAGTTATTGATTTATGAGTCATCTCATAACTCTAGAAATTTTGTATTTCATATTTAATTAGAAATACTTCCCTATCCCTGATTGATACTTCTGGGCATTGGTGAGAAAGCTTTTAAATTTCAGAACAATCCATTTTAAATTTCAAAATGACAGGCATAAAACATCATCATCAGCAATAAAAGTAAAGTAATAGTCTGGTTGTGTCGTATTCAAACAAGCCAATAACTCATTTGCTGAATATTGTGGTAATTGTCATACAGTATTGGCACTCCCAATGCTTTCCAGAAGACACACAGATGAGGCCAGGCACTGTAGTCCTGCACCTGTCTCACCCTCTTTTTTTAACTTTTTCTTTTTTCCCTAATACCATAGATTTGCCTGAATTCTGCAGATGTGCACAGTTGTAGAAAGACAGCTGCCTGTTGTGCACCTGGTCATCCCTGACTGTGCAATTCATTGCATGACTGGTTGCACAAGTAACAGCCACCTGGGGAAGAGCAAAAATGGTTTCTGTGATTGCCCTGATGCACACTGTTTCCTGCAATGGGATTTTGTTTTTTTAAAGCAAAATGCAATTTTCAAAATCTTTTAGGAATCAAGCTTATCTACACCTTCCAGACTGATATACAGATAGGACCGTTAAATTTTGCATGTGTTGAATTTTTGAGTTCAGTTTGAACTAACTGCATATATTTTAAAAAGGAAAGGGGAAAAAAACCACACATTTTGATATAAAATACATATTTAAGCAAATATGTTTAAAACTGTGAACTTCCATCCAGGTTTATCGATCAACATCACCCATAGCGAGTAGCGACACCTTGACATGGCAACCTCAAGTCTGAACACAGCTAAAAAAAATTGGGCAATTCCAATAAGGGATGTTTTTCCTATGGTGAAACTGGAAATCATCATTACAATGCAAGTCATTTTAACAGTATGTTAAGACTGCCGGTGAGGCTTGCCAATTTTTTTTATGTTACTTGTGTAGGCATGGAAGAAAGGGATTATCAATAGCAATCTCAGAATGTAGTCTCTCTGTTCTAGACTCCTTCTTTTTCCTGCTGTGCGCACATCCAGTTTAAATAGTACATTACATTTTAACGCTGCTCTGTAATCCTACACAGCAAGGCCAACTGCATTAATGGGCATTAACTAAGCCATCCAGCTGAACACTGAAGCCGTATTTGAACATCATAATAGTATGTTCCACCTTATTGTGTCTTTGGCCTGCACATCTGTGGGTTTAATGAGGCTGAAAGCTTATAAAAAGAATATTTGGTCAGAACAGATATCTAAATTTCACCAGCTGTCCCATCTTGCGATCTCACCATGAAGCTAGCTTCCCAACATGGTAATAATAACAGCTTGGGGTAAAAAGGCCTTATGATTTCTTCATGGCTGGTTCGTTATCAGCTCTGTCCTTGCAAAATGCTAACAAGGTGCTTTATGCATTGTGCTGGGCTTTTTAATATTCAACTGATGCTACTTAATCTATGCTGCATTGTGCACACAGAGTAATCTGGAATTTAACAGTCAGCACAACAGGACTGTAATTGTAAAGTCAGCACAACAATGATTGTATGTAATCAAAGCATGAAAGGAAATCTCAAAGGAGCTCTGTGCAGACCATGCAACATCTTTCCTGACCCCTCTCCATTTGCATCCATCACTTGTTTCCATCTCCTCTTCAATAAGCTAGCCTTTAGCATCTCTGTCCAATCTCTCTTGTCCTCCCCAGGGCATTGCTGTCTTCCCAGTCTTTCACCACCCTCCTAAAACTCTCGTCTCTTGCGAACAAAATGAAACCATCTTTTCCCAGGGAATTAACCATAACGACGAAAAATAAAGGTCTCCTGGGTTCTCTTTCCACAGTCACTGGTTGGTGGTTGTTTCACCCAGTACTGTACTTGGAAAGCCACATGCTGGTACCTCTACTCCAAAAAAATTGTTTTTAACTTTTTCAAACTCTGATTTCACCTGCATTTCAGCCATTCCCTCTTAGTGATCTTGAAATTAATTCAAGGCATGCCTTCTGAATCAGACACACAGTTCATGTTCAGACAGGGTTTGGATTCAGGGTGGGGGAAGCAGGTTGAAGAAAGACAGGAAAAAGTATGAGTTCTGCCCCTGCATACAAGTATGGGTTGCAGAGGACTTCATGCAGTGCTTGTGTAAATGCAAATAATACATGAGCACAAGGAAGCCATGAAATCTTCAGTGACCTTTTCCCTCAGGAGGGCATGAAACGAAATCACATTAGAACCACTCCTGAAAACGTCTTCCCTGGAAACATGAGGAAAGTGAGACTCTTATTTATTTATTTTTCTGTTCAACTGGAAGCAAAGTCACAGGAAGTACAAGAGGACAGGGCTGGACAATGGACATGGAGCATACAATGGCAGAGGCAAAAGGACTTGGATATCCAGCAAGCAAGCTGGATATCCAATGCCACACATACCCAAGTCCAACAGGCTGCAACAAAACACATTCAACATGGTGGCTGCTGCTGGGAGAGATTTCCCAAAAAGCCACAATGGTTGCACTAAATATGATTCTGACTTGCCTCCTCCAAAGCACTGGGATTAGAGAACCCTGTAAAACCATACACTTGAATTAGAAGCCAAAACTGCCAATTACAGGGGCTTCTATCACCATCACTTTTACACACACACACACACACACACACACACACCACCCCCAATTCTGATGATTCTGTTATCTGAAAAGCTTGGAGACAAATGTGTCCATTTTTGGAGGCCCATTGTCTATCTGTGCCTCTGCAGTAGGGTTGCTACTGAATCTTCTTGAGCGCTCAGATATGGATATAATGTGGTTGAATGATCTCCACTTGGAGTGAGATGACCGCTGAATATATTTAAATCAGTTCAATTCAGTTTTAGATTTACTAACATCTGAAGTATCTCCCTAATATTTTTAAAACTACATATTGATCAGTAGATTTTCAGTAATTGTGGTTTGGAAGTTCATTTTCTTTCTAACTTTTAAATTCTATTCCTGTTCCTTTGTTGGATCATTTGATGTAAAGCCTACGCAACTAAAACACTCCTTCCCCACCTGTACAATTAGGCCTGTTCTAACGTAGCTTTCTAATTTTGATAACTCTGACATACAAAGAATACCCATTAAATGATAACAACATTCAATCATGATTCACCTCTGGTAGCGAAAAGAACAATAGGATGTAGTCATTTGCAAATGGGGAACTGGTACAGTATTTTACATGTCAGAGTGAATTGACTAAACACTGCCATAAAAAGGAGCATGCATTTTGAAAGCCCTAGGTGGTAAAGAAAATACCAAGTGAGAGCTTGCTTTTAATTGGAGCCTATAGTTTACTCTCTTACACATCTGCCCTTAGACTTTCCATCCAAAACCACACAATTACT
Organism: Phrynocephalus versicolor; assembly: GCA_023846285.1. Classification (NCBI taxonomy): domain Eukaryota; kingdom Metazoa; phylum Chordata; class Lepidosauria; order Squamata; family Agamidae; genus Phrynocephalus; species Phrynocephalus versicolor. Next base: position 45,282,130 of record JAHTLZ010000237.1, on the reverse strand, counting down.
CAGTAGAATAGCAATGATGCTTCACTGCAGAGAGATTCAACCAGTATTATGGGCAAGGACATCACCACAAATTGTATGTACAGACAAGACAGGTGTGGCACTCTTCACCTAATAAAAGTTTCCAGAGTAGCTTCATGATCAGTAACTGATCTCAAAATCTGGCATGTAAAAAGGCAAGACTTGAGTTGAGATTGGGATGACGAGTACCGTATATACTCAAATATAAGTTGAGTTTTTCTGCCTTAATTTTTTTTTTGACTTATACTTGAGTGAATACAGTAGGTTGATTGGGTGGGGAGAGAAGCAGCAGTTTTTTAAATCCTTTTTTCTCTCCTGAAGCAAGAGCTGATGTCCACCATCAATGCTTGCTTCGTGAGAGAGAAAAAGGTTTAAAAAAACTTGCTGCTTCTCCCCCCTCCCCCCCACCATTGGAGGCTTACTTTGGGAGAGAAAAACCCGCCACTTCTCTCCCCCCATCAGAAGAAGAGCAGGAGGAGGAGGAGGAGGAGGAAGGGAAGGTGAATCACTGTGGTGGCAGCAGCAGCAGCAGCCACTGCCAGCACCAACTTGGGGAAGGCAGCGGAGGGAAACATTGACTCAGGTTATTATCAAGTCAATCAATTTTTCTACTTCTAAAAAGCAAAATTAGGGGGCTCAACTTATACTCTGGTCGACTTACACTCGAGTATATACAGTTAAAATGAAAATATGGTAAATCATACATTTCCCATTGCTGTAAATTAGTTGTGTGAGGGGTTCGCTTCAAGCCCAACCAGGATTGTCAGCCAATAGAGATTCTGAATTAAAAATATAACTGGCAGCTTCATTTCAGTAAACATCTTCAAAAACAGACATACTGTATTAACAAGAACAAACTTGACATCTTCGCCTTCAAGGTTAATAAATGGGTTCAAACTAGTAACTCTCATAGACTGATCGGAACACCAGGGTCTACCCTCAGGGTTTCCTGCTTCCTCTTCTGACAAAGGACTGTGGGAGTTTTGGACCAAAACATCTGGATTGCCGAAGGCTCGCCACCACGGGCCTAGAGATTAGTCAACCATTATATCCCCCAGCTACAGCCTGAAGGAACAGGCTGCTGGATGGCAGCAGCACGATATACAAGCTTCATGAGCACAATTCATGATGGTTATGGTCCTCTTTACTGGCCCTTCACAGAATGTCCCATACTGGAAGATCAAATTGAAATGTTCAAAAGGAAGGAAGGAAGGAAGGAAGGAAGGAAGGAAGGATTCACCATTGGCCTATTAGAACAACCTATATTTAGAGGAAACAGCCTTAAATCTGTAGGAGAAAAAAAGGGAGAAGGACAACATTTACATGCTTCTTTATGCACTGCCTTTTTGCCAAAAATCCTGGTTGATCTGTTTTTCTGGTAAATTCATTTGTCAATTTCAAGTAGCTTACAGCACCAATAAGTTCAAAAACATGCTCACTGGTGCTCAGCATGGTTTCCAGATGCACTCCCTTTGTACAGTAAATCAAATTAGAACATTATTCTTTGATGGTGTACTCCTCTACCTTTATCCTTTTGTAGTAGAGATGGGCACGACTTAGCGGTATTCCCGTTTCCGTTTCCATTACTTGGTTCCGTTACTCTACGGAAACGGTAACGGGAATTACTCCGCCAGACTTCGAGCTCGAACCGACGAACGAACAATTTTGGTCTGATTTGTCGTGCTTGTTACTTGCATCGCGCGATCGCGCGATGCCACGCGGCACAGAAAAAAAAATTTTAAAAATAAAAAAACCCGGTTCCCGGCCAAAAAGCAGGCGGAAATATGCCTGCCGTGCCTCAGGGCACCTACCAGAGGGGTGGTTTCTGGAGGTCCCCGGCCTCTCCCCCTCCTCCCTCCTGGTGCCTCAGGGCACCTACCAGAGGGGTGGTTTCTGGAGGTCCCCGGCCTCCCCCCCTCCTCCCTCCTGGGCTGCTCTGGTGGGACTCGCCGCAGGCTCGCAGCCAGCAAAAAGCCCAGTCTCGCCACCGGCCGCCGCAATTAAAGCGCAAGCAAGCGGCACGGACGGCACAGGAAAAAACTTTTAAACTCTCCCGGGTCTCCCTCCCACCCATTTCCGGGCCAAAAAGCAGGCAGAAAAATGCCTGCTTGACTAAGGGCGCAGGGCACCTACCGGAGGGGGGGTTTCTGGTCTGGAGGGGGGGTCCCGGCTTCCCCCCCCCTCCATCCTGGGATGCTCTGGTCTGGTGGGACTCGCCGCAAGCTCGCAGCCAGCAAAAAGCCCAGTCTCGCCACTGGCCGCCAAAGCGCAAGCAAGCGGCACGGGCAGCACAGGAAAAAACTTTTAAACTCTCCCCCCACCCATTCCCGGGCCAAAAAGCAGGCGGAAAAATGCCTGCTTGACTAAGGGCGCAGGGCACCTACTGGAGGGATTGTTTCTGGAGGGGGGGTCCCGCCTCCCCGCCGTCCTGGGCAGCCGGACTCGAGTTGCCATGCCATGCGGTGCGGGCGGGGGATCCAAAATGGGGCGGCGAACGCAATATTGTTTTTGAAATCGTGGTCCAAAAACACACAAGCACAACAGAAACACGCGGAAATTTATAAACTGCCAGATTTTTCAAAGTAGCAGTGGGTTTTTTCTTGCAACAAAAATGTCTCTCCTCTCCTCCTCTGTCCTCCATTGATTTTATTTTATTTTATTTTATTTTTTACACCTGCGCAGTGCGCAATGATGGGCTGGCCCAGTGGCCTGGCCAGCCATGTGGGAGTGGACGACCATGCAAATTTTTGGAGCCATCCCACCAATCACATGGCCACTTGGCCACTGAGACTTCTGGGATGTGCCGAAAAGCCCCCTAAAACCTGCCCTAGCCCCCTAACCCCCTAACCCTAATCCTTGACTCCTTACCCATACGTCACAGACTGTCTTCTTAGTGGGTCAGAGAGGCACCCAGAGGTGCAACCCAATAGCCCACCGTAACCTTACCCGTCAGTAGCCTAACCCTAGCCCTTGCACTAACCCACCTTAACCCATAGCCAGATCTACTTGCATTGCACTACACGCAAGTACGATTCCCTTCTTTGTGGGACATGGCAGGTGCGACCCACTCCTTGGAGGGTCGTACCAGTGGACCAGGTGGTCTCACTGTCTGCAAATGGTATGCATATCCATATGGTTATGCATGCCATTTTGCAGCAGCAGGTGAGGAGGGGAGACCCCCATGTTGAGGGGTCTCTTGGAGCCTGCTGCTGCCCCTTCCTAGTGGGTGAGGATAGGAGGCACCCACGGGTGCCTCCAGGAGCCCACTTTCCCTTTATAGCGGGCCAGAGGAGGCACCCACCCCACAGAGGTGCCTCCAGGAGCCCGCTACCCCCCCCAAAAAAAACCAGTATAACGACAATGAAAAAACGAAAAAACGAACCAACTAATTTTTGCAAAGTTTCGCGAAAAACGGAAACGAGCCGACACGGGCTGCCTCCGACACACGACAACTCGAAAACGTCATTTTCCCTAGTCGTGCCCATCTCTATTTTGTAGCATAAGAAGCAATAATCTATAGTGAGTTTCAGTAACAACATTGATTAATTTGTTTCTGTAAATCAGGAAAATGAATGTTTTTCCTTAGAACATACAGGCCCCACATCCTATCAGTTTCATCCACCAACATAATGTGATTGGTGTAAATCTCGATGATGAATTGCTGCATGTTTAATAGTTAGTGTAGGCATCTGTGTGGTTGCATGCAAAATCATGGGACTCATTCCACAGCAGCACATGCTTACATTTACTTCACAAGTTGCTACCAATATTTAAGCTAATACTATTGTGCCCATATAAAACAAAAGAATGAATGAATGAATGAATGAATGAATGAATGAATGAATGAATGAATGAATCTTTATTTACGATTTTTAACCAAATCATATAAAACAAAAGAGGATACACATCACAGTCTATTTCATGTCACGTAGTCTGTCTCCAGATGAAAATGTGTGGCAGAATGTAAACATAAGAACATAAGAACAGCCTTGCTGGAACAGGCCACAGCCCATCCTGTCCAGGATTCTGTCTCACACAGTGGCTCACCATTTGCTTCAGGGTATTCCCCCCAAAAATTTCTTTTTTCTCTCCCAGCCTTCAATTCGAGTGTATGTCCCCTAGTTCTGGTGTTTTGTGAGAGGGAAAAGAGTGTTCCGTCTATCTACTTTACTCATGCTCTGCCTTTTTCCTTTCCAGCAGGAATCCATACAGAAGAGTGCGGAGTGTGGACTTACCAGATACTTTCAAGCCTAACACATAAGGAGGAGGGAAACTTACTATCACCCAAATAATTGCTCCATTGGTTCTTTGCAAGCTGGAACAGAACTTGGGGTGTTTTTCTTTTCTGGGCTACAATTCCCAGAAACCTCCAGGATTCTGAGAATGGCAGTCAAAAAACAAAACAAAAACAAAAACCCTGTCCTAAGCACCACTCACTAAAACCTTGGTGCCATGGTTTCCATGCTGCATCACTTCTGAAACATAAATCTCAGTTATAATATGGCTAGGGATCTGGCTGTGAGAAGAAGTTTTTTTTAAGCATAAAAAATAAAAAAAAATCCAACTCAGTACAGTATGGGCAAAGTAGGTGTCCTTGGCCAATGTGAAGTCACTCTTTGGAAGCTAGCTATCAGTGGTGTCATTGAGCCAGTGTTTATTATGTATTATGAAGCATTTGTTCCCTGGCATTAACAGGCTTTCTTGCGAATGCAAAAGAATGCCAGTAACTGCTTCCATGCCCAATGCAATCCATCAAACCTCTGTATCAAGGCCAATACCTGGGATGAGAGGCTGGTAGAAAATCTGTATTTACATCACGGGAAAACTCTGATTTCATTCCATAGCATGAGTTCTCCGCTGATTGCACAGACTGATCACCGCTGTGTGAATTTCAAAGCTTTTCCTATATGTGTGAATCCAAGTATGCACTTCCAATGAATAGCCGATGTCCTTCACAGCCTTCCGAAAACAAAAACTGATTTCAGCCGTTTTTAGTGCTGCTATTGTTTCATCATACCGGATTTGGTATCTTTGTGTGTTTTCAGATTTTCCAAATAATGAAATGTTTTTAAATATTTTTGATTAAGAAACTCAACTTTAATACAGTATTGGAAGGTGTTGTGTGCATATGCCATCATTGCACTAAAATGCAGCATTAAGAATATGTGTAAATGCTGTATTTGTTCTGCAAAGGGGAGGGGTTGGCAATATGCAATTTTGGATTTTTAGATTCCTCCAGCTGCACAGACAGCAGAAGTACAAGTATTTACAGATCAGGAATGGCTTCAAGTGTTTTTGTTTGTTTGTTTGTTTGTTGACCTCCCAACTTCCCCAGACTGGCACTTACAATCTAAGTAACTTACTCTGAAACATTAGTAGGAGAGACAATAAAAATGTTTCAGTTATTTACGGATCAAACAACAACTTGACAAACATGACTGCCTTCAGCACAGACCTCAATCGACTTGCTGCTCCCAACAGACTTGGGCAGGGGTGACATTGTGCAGAGAAGCAGGGCTCTCTTTGGATTCAGAGTGAGGGAAGGAACAAGTGGTTAGTGCTGGACAGGCTGACAATTATCCAGTGTATCACTATGCTACAAAGGATGAGTAGTATCTCAAAATGTGTGGGAGCAGAAGCTTGTGAAGCCATATTTAATATAACAATGCAGCATGGGGGTTGTACATCTTATGACATTTTTAGGATTGTTTACACAGTGTAGGAGAATCTTTCTCACTCACAGTGCCTCTGTGGCATCGCCATT
>JAHTLZ010000237.1:45245184-45263281 GCA_023846285.1 Phrynocephalus versicolor | reverse complement strand
ATTATTATTATTATTATTATTATTATTATTATTATTATTATTATTATAGATGGAAACATAGGGAAAATCCTCCGTTATTTGCCAATACATGATGCCTCAGGCAGGATAGTAGTTTAGTGGTCCCAGGTCAGGTCATGGGGCATATATAAATCTGTCCTCCAACAGAGGGGAACATCTGGGGAGTTTGTATGAAAACTTCAGGTTTCACTAGAAAGAGGGGGGGGCTTATCATCCTATCACTGCCATTCCTCAGCATTTGCTATGAGAGGTGGGCTTCCATAACCAAGCCAACCCTATATGTAACTTTCTGTATGTGGAGCTGTTGCAGAACATTTATATGCAATGCATCATTACTAAGACTGGGGTTGTAACCTGAGAGGTGGAACTAGAAATGCTGTATTGCACATAGCACCAGGAACACATCTACACAAAGAAGCCTATGAAGTGATCCAAAGCCAAAGTGTTTTTCTTACTATATATTACAATTCTTATCATTATTTAAATTTTTCTCAGAATAAAATGTACTCTGTGCTGCTGTTCTGAAGTTTACTCTTTTTTTTTTTTTTGCTCCTATAATATGAGTCTACAAGCCACACTTTAATAATCTGTGTCTGTTGATACCTAGATAGCTTTTACCAGCAGACGTACAAATATCAATAATAGACATCTCGGTTGTCCACCTAGTAGAATTATCCTTGGTGAATATATATTAGGAAAAAGCACTATAAGCAATAGCACATACAAAGGAGCAACATTACCAAATGCCTAGGAATATCCACAGTGAGAATTTTAATTTATGTATATTTTTAATACAGAGAAAGAAATATACTATGTTGTATTGGTGAATGCTATCAAGTCAACACAAATTGGAAATTCAATATAGTGTACTGGATAGAGTGCTAAATTGGAACTTAGAAGATCTGACTTCATTTCCCTGTCCCACCCCTGAAACCTACTGAGAGGGTGGCAGCCAAGAATTGCTCACAAAGCTCAAAAACACTAACATGGTTCCCATTAGTTGCATGTCACTTGACAGTGCATATTGTGGCTAGAGATGGGCACAACTCCGGAAAAATGGTTTTTCGTTTTTCGTTTAGGGGTCCGTTTTGGCTCGTTTCCATTTTCGTGAGCTAATTTTCAAAATTTTTCATTTTCGTTTCGTTTCATAACGAAAATGAAAAACGAAAATGAAAACGAATTTTTTTTTCATTTTTCCCCATTTAGTGCCATTAAATGCTTTTGCCGTAACGAAAAACAAAAATTGGCTCAAAATTAGTCGTTTCGTTTCCGTTTCCGTTCCATTTTGGAGCCAATTTTCGTTTTTCGGTTTGTTGCGTAACGGAAACAAAAAACGGAAACGGAAACGGAAATTTCGCTAAGTCGTGCCCATCTCTAATTGTGGCATTATACACAACTTATGCTACGATCTCAGTATGCAGCTTCAACAAAATATCTGTGGATGCCCAGTAGAAGTCCATGTTACCAAATCTTTTTTGTATAATCTTTCATTATAATCCATTCATGAGGGAGGGCAAGGGTGTGTCTATTTTTAGACAGGATAAGGCAACAAAGCACAAAGGGATGCCAGAGAAACAGAGTTGTGTGTGCTTCCCATATGCTCTCTCTGCTGCTTCCCAGTGCACTGGAGAATGCTCCCCATCAGCACCCGTACAGAAATGCGGTTCATCTGCCAATTTGATTGATGTTTGTAGAGGGAACCAGAGGATGTGTCTTTTCATTACCTGACTCAGTCAACAACACATTTGGGTCAGCACTGAATGAAGAAGACAGACAAATCGAGCAACCTGATTCACTTTATTAGTACAATTGACTAGTGATTCATTCATTGCATGCTATATTCTGCTGTCAGTGGGACAAGATATTAGCACAGGTACTGATAAGCAGCAGTGTGTGTATTAATGACATGTATCTCTGTTCCAGTCAAATTGTAATATTCCACCATGATCTACCAACATCCAATCCAGTGCCTGTTTTTCTCAGGTCAGAGGTATCACTATCACATTCAAAGAGAAGCTTCTCTCACTTGTTAAGTATTGGCCTCTCACTCCTTTAGACAGGAACCCACATTTCTCTGTTAAACTGTGATGAAATCATGCAGCCTGGGGGCCGGGGGGGGGGGCCACAATTCCTGGCACACAAAATATTATTTCAGACAGTTACTGCGTCTCAGTAAGAAAAAAATAAAGCAATATGCTGTCTGTTCTGGCACGCTGTCAAAATTGGAGCAAAAATACCAACACAGTAAGAGCTAAACTGCCAACAAAGACATACAACTAAAACTGTCATAGAGTGTGTATTGCTTGCATCATTACCAATTTTCCATGTGGAAGAAACATACCCACACTGTTGTGTGTTAAAATAATTTCCATGCATAGTGCATGCCACTAAAAAACTATGTGTGGCTTTTACATCAAAATAAATTTAGGGTACTTAAGGGGGAAGCACTCCCTTCCATTCTGCCCCCTGTAGACACCTATGATCCCATTGCCTTAAACAGCACATATTTTCATCTCAGAGGAGGAAGAGAAAGTGGCGAGAAAAACAGAGAGAGGCAAGGCACATATGTAAAAGAGGGGCTCAGTAGAAGTGAGACATAGCTAGGAAACATCTATGATCCGAAGAAATAAGTGGGGGTCATCATGAGACAGTGTGCAGCCTGGTCAGCTGAGCTGATAGGTAAAGAAACAATAGCCTACGTCAGAATAAATCATAGAAATCACAGATTGTACAGTCAGAAGGTATACCAAGGGAATTCTAATCTAACTCCACAGCAGTGCAGGAACTTCACGCTGTAAACTTTGTATCCTAAAAGCGTAATCTCTGTGTCTCTCCAAAGCATCCCACATCCTCTTAACCTTTGAGTTGTTTTCTGCAGACCTGGGCTTCTAAACTGAATGGCAACAGGACGTGTCCAAACCACAAAAAAGTGTAGCACAAATGTCAAACCGCATGCTAAGACATCTCAGATCTTAAAATATCTTGGTTTTGCACCTTTGTATTCAGCTTTTGAAACTCACTACTGTATTAAGACAGAGAGAACAATACATTAAGAAATTAATGACTTGCTAATGCAGATGGGAAAGTATCACTGATTTTAAAGTTTGGTTGCATTAGAGAAAATCAACATATATGTAATGGAGTCACATGCTTTCCACTGCGCCAAATTGAAACCAATCCTGAGTTTGTTCTTTGTCTGTTTCTGTATGAAGAAGAGTATTTAAGACTGGACATTCCATACAGGAAGTTGTTTCTGTGTTCAGGCATCCCTTGTACACAAGGAATTATGAAAGGAAAATAAATCTGCATTCCCAGAAGTCCAGTTTGTCTGTTGTCCATTTTATAGTGATTCTCATTGAGGATTAGCCACATTCAAATGTGTGGTGACAACACCTGAAGCATCCTTGGCATATAGCCATCCAGCCTCTGCTTAAAAACTTTTAGCAAAGGATAACCCAATGCCCTACGAGATCATCCATTTCTGCCAAGCAAACCTTACACTCAGGAGGATCATTGTAGGCCTGTAGCCTATTGTTTGTCCAAACTAGAGTAGACCCATTGACTCAATAGTAGACCCATTGACTCAATAAGTGTTCACTCATTATTGAGCAATTCATTCAGTGGGTCTACTCATAGCAATAAGATGCAGGCTGGTTTATTCATAAGGTTTTATTCTGGTTTTATTATGGTTATCTCAATAGTTTAGGTATCTGGCTGCAGAGCCAAAAGTTGGAAGTTTGATTCTCTCCTGTGCCTCCTGTAAGTAAAAACAACCTGTGCAGCCTTGAGGAAGCAATTTATTTATTTATTTATTTATTTATTCATTCATTCATTCATTCATTCATTCATTCATTCATTCATTTTACCCCATCTTTCTCCTTAAAAGGGCCCAAGGCACCTTACAATTAAATGACAATATTTAAAACCTAAAATGCTGACTATACAAATATTTAAAAAGAATAAAACAAGTATTACATTTTAAATGATTGATAAAATTCATACATTTAAAAACATCAGATCATGACAGGCTGCCAGTCACAAAGGAAAAGCCTCCCTGAAGAGAAACACCTTTGCTTATACAGTCCAGGGTGTCCCCTGGAAGAAGGGAATGGTAAACCACTTCTGAATATTCCGCACCTGGAAAAAAAGCCTGGAAAGCGTTGTCATAAGTCAGAATTGACTTGATGGCTCACAATTACTATTATTTAAAGGAAAGCATATATGAAAGAGCTTACCCAGCTGTTACAAATCTTCTTTACATTGTGATTTGTCAAAATCTAACATGGTTCGGAACAAGAGACTTTACACACTCAAAGCTGAAATTTCACTGTGCGGTTATTTATGGTACTGAACCCTAGTATAGGCGTATCATTAACAGAGCCTGTGTGGCATTTTAGATACTGGGATGATCATACTCTCACAGACTGACCAAGCCACAACTAGTTGATGTAGAGAGGAAAGGAGGGGTGTACTTTGCCTTGAGTACACTGTAAATTAAGTAGAATATACAAGTAATTAATTAATAAATAATCTGATTTTATTCATATGCACTCTAGGTAATGTTTCTCCTTTCTCTTTTTCCTTCCTTTGGCTTGAAGGCTTGCAAACAATCACGTACGGTACATCCTTTCTGCCATAGATGTTGAGGTTATCGTGCTGTCTTTACTGTTGCTATGGGGAACAAGGAAAAAATGAGTGAGGAAGGGAAGGAGGACAAAATATATTCAACAGTCATGGAGCCTCCTCATGCTACTTAATGAAGAAAAACAGCAACAGTTTGTGTGTGAGAGCTGTTATTCCATCAGTTTTCAAGCGTGGGCCTCTTCATTTCTTTCTCTGTCAGACAGACACATCCTGCCACACAATGGTGTTTGTGATTATTGTTATGACAAGATCTTGAAATTTAAATGACGCAGAAAGTAAAGTTTGTTCAAACCCAAATATACTATGGCAAAAAAATGACTACAGTTACACAAAGATTCTGTCTCTAAGACAAGAACATGTCACTTGTGTCACATGCAAAGGACAGGAACTGACACTTATCATCTTTCCAAGCGAGTGAGCCAATCTAAACCTTCATTCATATTCATGGTGATTGTTTTAATTAGAATTATCATTCTTTATTGTTAGTCATAAATGTCAAGAAGTCTCTACATGTAACTGTAGGAAATAAATTCAAGAAGTGCACCTGACAAAAACATATTTCTAGTCTAGTTCTATCTTCAGCCATTGGGAAGCTGCCATTGTAAAAATACTCACATATATGCAACTTGATTAATATTATTTTATACAATACAGGGTGCACAGAAAGGAAATTTACAAATATCGAAAACTCCATGTATAACCATATAATTATTTGCTTTCTTTGTTCATATTCATATTTCTTTAATATTTGTTTTTTTACTATTCTGATTTTATTTAAACACATAGCAATCAATGACAAAGACTCTACAACTCCAAGAATCCATGACCATTCGCTATACCAACTTGAACGGTGAGCCTGCTGTCCCACTATGTCTTGGATCCCTGGCCTAGACCAGAGGAAATAAACAAATAGACCTATACAGTAAATATCCAATTAATCATTTTTGTGATTGTTAGTGCCATCACCAAGTCCTTTCCAATTTACAGTAACCCTAATAAGGGTATCCAGGTAAGTGAGTTGCTCAAAGAGAATATTGCCATTGCCATACAATGGTAACAGGTTTCTATGGCCAAGCCAGGATTTAAACTCAGGCCTCCTGAGTCTTAATCCAATGCTCTATGGTATAACTCTAGCCTACATCCAGCCTACCACTGCCTCCAGATGGCCGAGGCAAGAGCTCATTTCCTCACACTAGTACAAAGCCTCCCTCTACCACCAGCCCCACAAGTTGCGGGGCATACGTAGAAAGAAAAATTCTGGGTTTTTCTTTTATCAAATAAATAAACAACTTAGGGACAACGGTGAGCACTTGAGCTGATGCATTATGACAATGTCCTGGTTTTTCCCATTGTATCCCAGTTAATTTATGGGATAGTTTCTTCATTTTTGATGCCCAGTGCTCAAGTGCTGTAAGTAATGCTTAGGAAGTTATTAGGAGCTTGTTCCATTCTACCTCTTTTTTCCCCTACAACAATTTCTCTGAACTGCCTTGTTCCATCCATTAAATTTGACTTCTTGATTACTTATTAGAATAATGCTTTTAAACAACTACTTCACATGTCTTATACATGTTTAAAGGGGAAAACGTTCCCCCTGCACATGCATGCTAGTTGTGTTCGACTCTAGGGGTGGTGCTCATCTATGTTTCTAAGCCAAAGAGCCAATTTTGTGCAAGTCCATGGCCATGCGGCCGGCATGGCTGAATGCATGTCTGCGAATGGAACACGGTTTTACCTTCCCGCTTTTTATGGTGGTACCTATTTTTTCTACTTGCATTTGCATGCTTTTGAACTGCTAGGTTGGCAGGAGCTGTAACAGTGGGAGCTCACTCTGCTGCGTGGCACCCAGGATTCGAACCACCAAGCTGCCAACTTTGCAGCCCACAGTTCTCTGTGCTCTAGCCCTCTGAGCAAGGCATTACCTGTACTAAATCTAGTCCTGCTGTAGCCAGTGGGTAGTTGGCTTCTTCTTGTGACTCTGGTGAAGGTCAACTTTTACTGTCCTAGAAGCCAAAAGGCCATCTAATCAACCCTGTTGGACTAGAAAAAGTGATAGCCTGGTTTGGATCCCCATGGGTCTGTCCGTTGCCCTGGGCGAGCCAGGCAGTCCTCTTGTGTTGGTTTGAGGGGTGGCAAACAGAAAGTGACACAGGAAAACTTGTGTCAGCTTAAATCAAAGCCAGTTGTCACTTGAAGTGTCCATTACAGCTAAATTGGTAGTGGAAAGTAACTTTTTCTTGGGCAGACATGATTGTCTCACCCTGAACTGGGTAACCACCATTTTTCTTGCCCAGTCTGTCAGGAGGCATGGGTATGAGCCCTCATGACAAAAGAAATGGAAAATTAATAGGGCTGAGAGGCATTGGCATTAGTAGATTCATTTCTAGGTTTTGGTGTCCTTTAAATGTTGGTGTGCTGGTGCAAAGTCCCAGTTGATTCACCTTATAGCCTTTTCACACGACCCCTAAGATCCGCTGGCCACTTAAATTTGGACCAGAGATCTTAGGGGTTTGTCGCTGTTCCTGCATTCCCACCCCCTCCGCACTCCTGGCTGTTGGCTGCATGAGGGGAGGGAGAAAAAAAGGAAGAAAAGAATGCTGCTCACCTCCGTTCTGCCGTCCCAGCACTGCATTGAGATCTCTTAAAGGGGCAGGGGGCAAAAAAAGAACAAACAGAAGCAAGGAGAGCCCGGCAGTCACTACCTTATATCCGCATCAGGAATTTTCACCTCCGGAGAGCAGGTAGCTGAAAAATGCGCTGGGACACGCTTAGGTGGGTGTGGTCGCACTTAATTATCTGTAAACTCCGGAGCTGGTGGGGAAACAATTTTAAGCTCCGGAGCTGGGAGCCATTTGCGGCGGAGTTTAGGGGTCGTGTACAAATACCTTTAGTTACAGCCCTGCCCCTCAGTGCTATTCTCAGCTCCTAATGATTCTAGTCAATAAGAAGCTAAAGGTACCTACCATTGCTAATTAGAATACTTATCCTCTTATGCTTCCTATAACCCTGCCACGGGTGCTTTGAAGAATATAGCTTACTTACAGGTTGTTCCCATAAAAAGACCTTTTCCTTAAAGCACTTCTTATGTTAAACCTAGTGGTAAATTCCTAAAACAGTAGAGAGATTCCCTTAGAACAGGTTTTCAAAAGCTCAGCCCAGCTTCACCCATGGATTGCTTGTGTTTGAGTGTAGCCTGGACATTGCAGTGATTAGGGAATCGATATGGCCCAACACAAATCTTTATTTGCTGGCACAGCAAGTCTCCAGGTTGGCCTGTAACCCAGTAATTAAATACAAAACATTTCCTTCAGCAGGAAATCCTTCATGGAAATTTCCCTGAGGACCCGACTGTTGTGGTTGATAAAGAATTTTAATTTTCCTTTGCATTCGAAAACTGGCTTGTTATACATAACATAAATCAATATTTGAGACATTCAATTGCTGAATGCTCTGAAAGGAATAATATGATGCCACAGGCTTTAATTTTAATGACCAGATGTAGAAAGTTAAAAAATAATAGTTGGCCCACTGGCATTGTATAAAAAGAGGAGTCTTTGTTTTTCTATGGTTATAGGTTTTAAATCCATGTCTGATGTATGGCAAATGGAGACACAATAGTTTTGATGGATGAGTCATGATAACCTATTGTCTTGGAAACACAAAAGGTGTCAGAAATCATCCTTTTCAAGGGCAGTGCTATGGGATGCATCTTCATCAGCATCATCACTCTTTCCTTTTGATTAAGGAAAGTTTGGCACAGGCTGCTGAAATATTTCAAATTGATGCCTTGAGAAGTAATCCTCCAGGTCTATGATACATGTAGATTGTGGTTCCTCCCTCTTGCTAAGATCACTTCCAGCTTCTTTCTCCTTCAGGCTAGAAGGCAGCAGATTCACGTGGCTTTCCCAAAACCGTGGAGCAAATTTACAGGCACCAGGTTCTCATGAACTTCAGAATGTAACTCATTTCAGGGCTCAGCTTTCAGAATGCAGCTGTATTGAGGGCTATTTCTTTTGCACTACTGAATTCTAGAAGCAATAATTGAATTTTTTAAAATACTGTAATAATTTTACTTAATTTTTAGCTGTCTGGAATACAGTAGTTGCTCTTGTTCAGTTTGGACAAGCTCAACACTATCCAACTGTATACTGCTCTTATAAATATGAGGACATTCCATTGACATAAGCAGAATTCACACCAGTCCCAAAGACTTCTCCATTCCCAGACCCAAATGCAGGTTTTGTTGGACAATGACTTGAAGATACGTAAGATCTAGTATTGGTTAAAGCAGAACAGAGTATCTTATCAGTTTTCTTTCTGATCCCTGTTTTGTCCAGCACAACACTATAAGCAAACCAGTGCATGAATGCTCTAAAGGCAAAGGCAAACACTGCCAGAAATTTGTACAATTACTCTGGTTTCTTTAAAAGCAGAATTGATAAATGTTTACAGTGGGGCCTTAATTTACTAACCTCCTGTAAATGGAATGCTCTTTTAAACTGTGCTTTAGTGAATCTACTTCACAGTCTGTATTTCTCTTTATCCAATTAAACTGACATTCGAAGCAAAGCAAAGAAAAGCAAAGTGTTCTGCTTATATACCACCCCATACCATTTGAAGTAGTCTCTGGGTGGTTTGCAGTTTAATTACAGTATGCAACAAGACATGACCAACTGTCTCCACTGCACCAACCTCACAAGGACATAAGCACAGTTCATAAGAAATGTTCTTGTCTCTGCCTTCTAGACATGGGCACAACCAGAAAAAAATGACATTTCGAGTTTTCATTTGTCGGAACGGGTCCGTTTCGGGTAGTTTCCGTTTGTCGCAAAATTTTTCAAAAATTTGTCATTTTGTCGTTTTGTTTGTTGTTTGTCGTTTCCACCACGATTTGACTTCCCAGAGCATAGGGGCATCCCGCAATAGGGCCGGCGCTAGGTGTTTTTGCACCCTAGGCAGCGGGCGGGGCGGGGGTGGGCAGTGGGGGGAGGTGCAGGTGGGCGGCAACAGTGGCAGGGGGAGGCGCAGGTGGGTGAGCAGGTGGGTGGCGGCCGCGGGCAGGCGAGTGGGTGGCAGCGCGGGTGGGCGGACGAGTGGGCAGTTAGGATATCACTTAGAATAGAGGTTCTGTTCTTGGCTTGCACCCCAAATGTGTGTGTGTGCAAGCAAATTGAAGTTGGGAAAATAGAAAATAAATGGTAGTATATAATATATTTTTAAAATAAATCCACACCTCCCTCTCCCAGCCGAACCTCCCCCTTTATCCAATATCAGAAAAAAATCCTCACAAACTGCCAGACAAGAAATAAAGAATAAACTGCTATTCCCTTCAGCAGACAAAGCTGCAGGGAATCAAATAAATTATTTTCTAAATTCAATTCCCTCCCTGACTGCCTAACTTAAATCCTAAAGCCTCCAGCCTCCCTCCTCAATCTCGATCGGATCACACCAGCACCAGCAGGCAGCCCTCCTCCCTCAACCACATCCACACACCCGACTGTGATTTCTGGAAGGTGCCTCGGCTTTTTATGCCCTCCGAGACATCCAGAAGTGTCAGTCAAAAACCTGGCGATGCCATTGGTGGAATGGTTCAAAAAATTTGCATGGTCCCATCCCATGCCCAGCCCAAATGGGCAGGTCTAAATAAAATAAAATAAAATAAAATAAAATAAAATCAATACGACGTTTTATTGCTATAAAAAACCCCACTGCTGCTACTATTAAAATTCAGGCATTTAAAATAAATAAATTTCACATGTTTCTGTGGTGATTTGGTGTGTTTTTTGACCACGATTTCGAAAGAAAAATTGCAGTCGCCATTTTGGATCCCCCTCCCCACCGCATGGCATGGCGAGACGACGAGGATGACCCCCCCAAGCCTGGTGTAAACAGCCCAGGACAGGAGAAGAGGGGGAAAGGCCGGGGACCCCCCAGAAACCACCCCTCTGGTAGGTGGCAAAGCCTCAGGCAGGCATATTTTCGCCTGCTTTTTTGGCCAGGAGTCGGGTTTTTTTTAAAAAACTTTTAAAAACTTTTTCTGTGCTTCGCATTGCGCAATCGCCACAATGCCACAAACGAAAACGAAAAACCCGACCAAATTTTTCTTTTTTTGGTTCAAGTTCGAGTTCTGACAGCTTAATTATCGTTACCATTTCCGTTACGTAACGGAAACGAAAAACGGAAACAGAAACGAAAATTTTGCTGAGTCATGCCCATGTCTACTGCCTTCCAGAAGAACTCAAGGAAAAACATTACATTTGGCTAGTGTGAAATCTTTTCTGTGTTTTGGAAGTGTCATTCAGGTAGCTTGCAGGTAGAAAGGCCTGACCATTATCCCTAGGAATATCAGTGCAGTATATAAACTTAAAAATAAACAAAATAAATAAATATTCTCTCTAAATTCAAGATAGGCAGTAGCTGTACTCACATGGTGTTGCATGTCATTATCTATGATGCGCTGATGTAGTCCCTGTTTTGCTTTTGTGTAACCCATTAACAAGATAGCACTTCACAAGAGGCCCAAATTATATAATTTCACATCCAGTGTTTTTTTCCCATCTGGACAGAAACTTATTAGTTAGCACTAAGGGAGCCAGCCCCACAGGACTGAAGAACATTTTAAACCAAAGATTTAGCTTAAGAATCCATAACCGAGATTCTATCAACATTTGGCCTGTCTCTAATCATAAAAGTACATTGATACACAGCTCACAAGTCTAAGAATTCATCTCAGAAATTTTGTTTGGGTGGACTCCATTGCAGCAAAATTTCTGCACCCACACATTGTGCACCATATAACATCTGTGTTAACATCTTGGCATTAAAGACCTGTATGGCTGATGGTATATGCTGACCTCCTTTAGTGAAGAAAAATGTATGAGTGACTTTATGCTTCTCTGAGCATTTGCAATGCCATTAGACGATAGAGCCTTCCAGGATCCCGACTGAAAAATCACACCCAGATATTTATAAGACTTAACTTTCTCAATTGGGCGGTCATTTATTTGCCTTTTATGTGTGATCCATTTCCTGGTAAACACTAAAACTTTAGATTTAACATAATTAATTACTAACTCCTCAGTTTTGCAGTAATTGTCCAGGGCTCTTAATAACCACCGTAGGCCAACAAAGGTTAATGAGAGAAGTACCACATCATCTGCATATAAGAGAGTTGACAGAAGTCTATCTGCTAGTTTAGGAGGATGAGATTTTTTTCCTAACCAAGGAGTTGATATAGATGTTGAACAAAGTGGGAGCCAATACACAGACTTGCTTGGCACCAGCATATGCTGGGATGGCATTGGTAAGATGACCAGCCGTGTTGCATCTCACTTTCACCCAGGTTTTTGCACAGAGGCAGTGAATGGGGAGCAACAGCCACCTGTCAGTGTTAGTTGTCCAATAGTCAAAAAAAGGGGAAACCACTGTCCCAGTGGGAGACACTCTTCAGCATTTATTAATTCAGCAAGGTGTATTGTTTTTGTTCTATCTGTCAGGCTAAGAGGCAGCTATAGTGCATATTCTTCACTCTTTTGATGTATTGGTGCAGATACTTTTAGATATACTTTCGTATGTTCTAAGTATTTTAATATGCAACTGACCCATTTTTCTACAGGCATCAGTGTCAACAGAGTGCCTGGGACTGATGTTTTTTAAAACCAAGAATTGTCATGGAGGAATAAAAAAATAAATTAAGAACATATTAAAAGATCATTTTACTTGCTACATTTTGAAGCGTGAAAAATAATAAGCAAGATAAAAGAAATAACAATAGCTCTTCCAAAACAAGAAGAGGAAGGAGCAGAGAGATGTTATTTCAGACTTCACTGTGGAGGCTGCAGTTCTCTGTAAGTTTTGAAGGCTTACTTTTGGATATATTCTTGTTTAAATAGGAAAGGAGAGAATGTATTTTAAGAACATTTGTTCAGCTTTTTTAAAATTGCTTAACAGCTATAGCAACATTATTAATTAATATTGAATGGTCACTCTTTTAGCCAAGACTATTTTGTTGCTCCTAAAAAGTCATTCCCAGTACAGTCTTATACTTGAGGAGCTCCACTACAGCAGCAAAAACTGAGATCACATGAGGGAATAGTTCAAATACACTAGCACAACATTAGAACAGTGTTCAGGCATTACTGATGCAGTAGAACGGGACACTAGAGGGGGGGGCTTTACCTCACCTGTTCATGCCTACCATTGATTCTGAAAAGGAGGCTGCTTCCCCCCCCCCAGCAAGTCATATGGTAAAGAACAAGGTGAGCAAGAATGCTAGGAATTATGGTTACCCTTTATGTGAAAAGAATGTCTACTGGTTGATAATTTCAGGATCGAAGTGATGGTAGAAAGGGGTGGGATCTGATAATCTTCTAATAATATGTTCAGTTCCCATCCAGCATCAGCACATGAGCAGAGCTTCAGTGGAAGAGATAAGCTGAGTGAGTTGTGATGTGGGATGAGGATGTCATCAGGGTGAAGAACACACCTACGCTGCACCCTATACTTCTATCAACAACCACTTGCTCCAAATTGAGAGTACCCTTGTCGCTTGATGGGCAGTATAGAAATCCAATTGTCTCCCCCCCCCACCCCCATGAAAACTTTATGAAATAGGAACACGGAAATGGGAAACAACTGCAATCATTACAACATGACAACTTGAGTTGCTCCTTCCTTCACTTAAATATGTGGAGAACTCTGATGTAGCACTTTCTGTTGCTGGAATGGTGCAACAACAGATAAGTTTCCTCCTCACAATCTGAATGAGACAAAGTTACCTGCTAAGATACTAAGCAGAGAAATACACTTACCCCTTAAATTGTACAATCCCCCTGAATAAATAAATACAGTATTTAATAAATAAATATTCAGTAAATACTGTGGCCATCCAGAACCAAGGGCATTAGTTCAGTACTAAAGGCATCAAAGAGGTCTACTTGCCCCCAAACACAACATCTCTCATTCAGCTTTTGGATCAGGGGATTATAACAACGTTTACAGCACATTATATACATGGTGCTCTATAGAAATGATTGACAATGCTATGCAGGAGAACCCTAATAGAGGACGTTGCTCTCCCTCGCTCACTCTCGCTCTGTGTGTGTGTGTGTGTGTGTGTGTGTGTGTGTGTGTGTGTGTGTGTGAAATAACTGTTTATTTTCATAGTTATGGTTTTTGGAACACAAGAGTTATCCACAGGTTTTGAACTACACAGGGGTTTGTTGTCCCTAATCTCAATGTTATTTAAGGGAGAAATGTAAAATAGAATAGAGTTTTCATTGTCATTATGCATATTGAAGATATGCACAACGAAATTAGAGTGCAGTTCCACAACACACTCTAAACAAGGAACCATACAAAACACATAAAACACATAAAACACCATACAAGATATTTAAAAACTCTTAAAATCACTTACAAAATTTAAAACACTACTTAAAAACTGATTAGGATGGTGCTAAAACTGTGGCGTTTAACTTGGATACCACTCTGGGATAAAAACTGTTCTTTAGTCTATTTGTCCTTGACCTAAGAGTCCTATATCTCCTGCCAGACGGCAACAGTTCAAAAAATTGGTGGCCAGGATGCGAAGGGTCTCTCAGAATTCTAAATGTATTAGCAATATCACAGGGTCCAGTCAATTGGTAATACTGTACTTTGTGTACACCAACTCTAAGCAGCTGGAGGGGGTGAGACTGACATAAGGGGGACAGTTAATTGATCTATGGCCCTTACTTCACGAGGCGCAGCGCTCTGCAGCGATATTGCCTTCGATTTGAATTTGGAGGTGGTCACGTGGCGGTCACGTGTTCTCGCTTTGCTCCCGCCCCTGTTTCTCAGTACTCACGAGCTGCAGTTTTAGGACCGATTTGAGCACAACCTCACCTGCTCCCTTCGCATTCGCATGCCACTTTTCAACGTTCATTATTTCCCATCCGTCCTTTAAAAAAATTCCTACTGACGGCGTATTGATGCATCGATACTGGACTGTCAGTTGCAATGGCTCTACTGATTTCAACTGTTTCCTGGCATCATTGGCAGCCCCCCCGCCGCCGCCGCCGCTACTCGGGGGGAGCCCCGCATGGCACAGCCGCCCGCCCTCCACCGCTTGCACGCTGCCTGCCCCGGGTGCCCTGCTCTGGCCGGGCGAGGCGGCAGCGGCTCCTCCTGCTCCCGCCGCCGCCGCCGCCGCCGCTACTTGAGCGAGGAAGTAACAGCGCAAAGCAATGAAACGATATAGCGATGCATCGATAACCCTGTTTGAATATTTTTTAAAAAAACTTGAAATAAAAGCCAAAAACCGAGACCACACGCCACGTTGGGAGCGAAGTGAGATGTGAAGTGAAAAGATTCCCGGCAACTGGCAGGGGCACCACTCGCCCCGGTTGGAGCACGGTAAAGGGTGCGTGGTCGGGGTGGCATCGCAGCCAAAAAGGAGGGGCGTGCGGACTAAAACGATCGATTCGGACAGAAAAATGGCTAGCCGCGAAGCGAGCTGCGCCTATGAAGATCTGAAATCTTCTCCAACATGAGGAGAACAGGTTCCTTTTACTCCTCAAGCACCTGGAATGAAGGCAACATATCCATTGCATCTGAGGAGAGCATGCTTCAAAATGTGCTGCTGATTTCAAATCTGTAGTTAGTTTCCTTTGGGAAGAAGATTGGAGACATAACCAGATGGGGCAAATGGCCCTGTCTCCCACCTATTATGTCCTGAGACATGGGTGCAAAAAAAGAGAAAGAACAGAATACATTGCCGCCTCCCTAAGAAAGAAAAAGGTTTCACATTTTTTTAAAAAAGTGTTACTATTTTCCTATCACTACAAAGAGTTACACATATACATTTTGGTGTCCTTTGATGTTTGATATCCTAGGGCAAAGTCCCTATGCCTATGTGAAAGTGGGGAAATGAAACAGTTTTAAGATTTAAAAACTAATTAAAACTGAAATAAGAACTAGCTATAACTGAGTGGCAGGATACCTTTACAAGTCTCCTGCCTGGTCTAAATTAAAATGACAGAAATGCTGTTCACCGGAAAATTACAAGGGTGTCTTTCAAAGGCTGTTGAAAGTCATGCAATAAGGTGTGTTTCCCATCTTTTTTTAAATCAAAAAGAACACACATAAGAGCTCAGAACTTGTTTTGACAGAAATTGAAAAAATATAATTGACACAAACCTTTAATAACCTTTAAGGTACAAATGCATGTTTGAAATTGTGTTTAACCAATATAAAAAGGGGAATCAATTGGTACTGGCTAAAAGCATTTGATAAGAGATAAAGCTTAAAATATGAAATTTAGCCTTTAAGGTGCCACATGTTTTGTATCTTTTGTTTTGTTTTTCTTTGATTTTTGCCTGCAATTAATTATTTGGGTCTCATGTAAACAATAACAAAAAACTTTTTTGAAATCAGTATTAAACTCAGTGAGGCTTACTTGCCGATAGTTCCTGGTTCTTTGAGGTTTCTGTTTTTATATATTAAATAACCAGTAGGAACAAAAAAGAAGTAATATGTTGGAACTAAACCTGACACCAGTTTCTCTACAATAGTGCAGAATATAGAGAAGTCCTAGACCTCATTATCATACCAGCAATGTCCCATCCTCAAATGTTGTGTAATGAATGTATTAAATTCAAATTTCAAGTACCCAGGAAAATGCATTTTGACCTGCTTTGTTTTGCAGTTTGATGCGCTAGGTCCCTGTTGCTTTCTGTGAGTTAAATCAGTGTACTCACCCAGACAACAATGGTATGTTGGCATAGAGCTGCTGAAAGCAAGCTGTCTTAAGGTGCTAACAAGGTGCTAATTGTCAGTTTCCACTTTTTTTCTTAAGCAATAATCTGTTGCAGTTCTTACTTGAAAGCCTTTTTAAAAAGAGAGAGAAAAGAAACCCTCTATCTGGAGACAACCAGGGTATCCCACTGCTTTTGAATCAAGCAATAATGCACAGCAGAAAATGGAGAAAAGTAACGTGAACTATTTGGGGCAAATTTAAACCATCTCTACTGGCTGAACAGCAACTACGACAACAAAAAGACAGTTCCCCACTCAAAAAAGGGGGGGAGACAATTTCACCACAGACCTCCCCACGTTGAGCATTATGTGGCTAGGTTTTAATTCAAATTCATTGGTTCAGCTACTCTTTCAAAAACCAATGTGCTCTAGAATTCTTCCATTTGCCACAGTCTGAATGCTTCAGGGCAGGGAAATCTGAGACACACAGCTCTCATGTGTGCATAAACTCGCAGCCTGGCGTCTGCCCAAAAAGAGCAAATGCATTCGCAGGAGCACACTGATCTTCTGCCGCAATGTACAAAGAAAAACGGTGATGTGCGAAGTGGCAGCCGGCTTTCAGCCACACTCCTTACTGCAAGTGCTTTAACTCCCACTTCAGAAACAGCATGGCGATGTCTCGTGTTGACATAATTGTCTGTCTTCTTTCCAGCACCCTGGAAGAGGTTTTTATTCTGTTCCTTTCTCTGTCAGTGTGAAAGAGGATGCGTCATTGAAGTGCTGGTTACTGTCACTGAGTTTTCTCTTCAATGTCTGACCTTACTGGAGAGAGTGCTATAAATAATATCAGTACCAACCACAGACGTTTCAGTCACTACCTGAATGATCTGTGAAGGGCAGGCACAAAGGCACTAATATTGAGCAACTGAAACCTCACAAGGAAGAGGGATGATGCATCGCAGGATGTCTGAGTACTCTTGACGACGTCTTTTAACCTGCAGGCAACCCCTTTCCCAACAAACAACTCTGGCCATCCTTTCCACCCAACAGCTATCGGTTTCTATTATTTTCAGGACATTGCATTCTTTGTGTATAGAACATGAGTGTTAACAAAATTGTAAAAAGCAAATAAACTAGAGATCTTGTTGCTTGCCTCACCATCATGTATTCTAATTTACATGGAGCAGCTTTCTGTTTGACATCATTTCCCATTTGAATGCCAGGATCTGGTTTAAAAATAAAGAACAACCTGATGGGAGAGCAGGAGCTTTGGAAGAGCTCACTGCATGAGTACATTGGTCATCTAATCAGAACGGGAAAAGTATATTGAATGGTATGCAAATCATAGGGGTTCTTTTGTTTTCATGGATGGAGAGATGGAGGGATGGAGGGATGGAGGGATGGTAATGCTTCTTCTTTGGAATACATAAAGGGTCATCCTTCTTAATGCCAGATGTCTATTCAGATTTCCTGGCATGTGATTTCCAAAGAAGGGCACCACTTTTTACCAGGATATGTTTCTAAAAGTTTATGCCCCAGATATTCTTTCTTTAGTTTCAAGGTGAGCAGAACATAGATCAGGATCAACTGGTGGATTTCTGTGTGCTTGGAAGTAGAATGGGATGGAATTATGTCTTCCAGCTCTCTTAACATATTATTATTATTATTATTATTATTATTATTATTATTATTATTATTA
>JAHTLZ010000237.1:45226270-45237031 GCA_023846285.1 Phrynocephalus versicolor | reverse complement strand
ACTACTACTACTACTACTACTACTACTACTACTACTACTACTACTACTACTACTACTACTACTACTACTACCCTTCCAGGTTTGTTAGTTTGAGACATATGGTGGCTCCAAGTCTTCCACTAGCTTCAACATCAGAATGAGGATCTTCAGCATGGCTAGTCTGTCATCTTTAACAAAACAACAGATTCTGGAAGTTCTTGAGATTGACAATATAACCATTATTGCTCCTTCAAAGGATTACCTCAGATTATCATTCAGTCTGGAAGATCACAGGAGTCTTTCCAGTATACAAGAGTTTAAAACACCTGAAGAGTGGACCCTATTATCTAATGGGGTGGTGGTGGACAGATAGCCAGTAGTGACAGAGAGGAAGGCCAAGGACACTCCCTATTCATTCCCCAAATCTTGTCCATGCCTGTGAACGTAAAGAAAAACTAGCCCTTCCAGGGAGCCACTGTCAACACATTCCTCTCCTCACACAACAGGTTGGGTGAATCCCTCGGTTTACATAGGTCAGCCACCGGCTAAATATCAGAAAAGCTTTGTGCTCTGAAAGAAACCTCACACGTTTATTGAGATAAATAAAAAATACCAAATAGTATATCAGAAATGTGCTTCAAATAAAATTAAACCTAATCCCCTAGACTAATCCTACATAGGCACAGTGTCCCTCTTCAAGGTGTAACCAAGGGTGGACTCCCCCCCCACACACTTCCCTTTTTACCAATGAACTATCTTTGGGATGTCTGAAGAGACCTATGTGTTTCAGAACAATAGACAATTCCAGGCACAAGTGTCAAGAAATGATTAAAAGCTGTTCAGACATTATTCAACCTGGTGAAAGGATTAGAAAGGAATGTCTTGACCAGCACTCTTTGTGGTACCATTTTTCACAGCTAAAACCCTGGATCGGAAGAGAAGTAGCCTAGGTGATGTGTAGGCTCTACTAGCCAGGAAGAACACAGATTTTCCAGGGTCACTTGTTATGTGTACAGCCTGTATGGGTGCAGGGACATCTCTTCCAACCCAGTGCTGATAACAATGGGGTGAGACAGAAGTACCTGTTGCTTGCATGTGTACAGCAGGTAGAATTCACATATCAATTAGGCTGTCTTCTTCTCCATTGCAACTCAGATCATTTAGTTTCATTCAATTGCAGGAAATAGCCTCCGGATCACTCTGCTCCTTCTGAGACCAACCCACTTTCAGCTGATGGCTGCAAACTGTCTAACACTAGGCAAGACCAGGCCTCATTACAAAGCCTGCCTTATTTCTTTCCATCTCCATTGTATTTTGGACACGGGTTCGCCTGATGTGAAGTCTCAAGCAGTTTTCCTGTCTCTGCTTCCTCTTCCATCTGCAATATTGGGTACTAGGATGCTATCCTAACACCTAGGCCTGTTGTAAAAACAGGTCATATCGCAAATTGACTGTTGCTACAAAGCCTATGGTGGGCAAAGTAAAGGAGAACAAGAAAATGTGTGCCTGTTTGGCTGCTCATCACCATCCAATTCTTGTTCTCTTGGACCGATTGTATCACCAGCCAATGGTGTAGGACAGGGGTGCCCAAACTTTTTGTAAGGAGGGCCAGATTTGATGGCTGAGAATGTGTCAGGGGCCAGTTGCTACCCGACCCTGCCACCGCCCTGCAAGCCCCACCCACTGATCCATAAGCCCCACCCACTGACCCCTTGCAACCCCACCCGTAGGAAGGAAGGCGGGAACCAAGGGAGGGAGGGAGGGAGGTGGAAACCAAGAGAGGAAGGAAGGAAAGTGGGGAACAAGGAAGGGAGGGAGGGAGGGACCAAGGGAGGGAGGAAAGAAGGAAGGTGGGGACCAAAGGAAGCACAGGGAGCTGTGGCCACAGGTCGCCCCTTGGAAGAGGCAATCTCGCCCACCAGCCCACCCCAAAGCTCCTTGGCGGTGGCAGAGGCCTGCTGGCCTGCCCATCCCCACACATTGCCCTGCGGTGCCAGTGGCAGCAGACCACCCAGCCGCCAAAGCTTCCCAGCGGTGCCGGTGTTCTCAAGCTTCACAAGGTTCCCAGCGGTGCCAGTGGTGGCACACCACCTGCGCGCTACCCCCACGCACGCTCCCAGCCTCACATTGTTGCCGGCGGTGCTGGTGGCAGCAGCCCACAAGCTTCCCGGCGGTGTCAGTGTTGGTGGAAGATTTAAAAAAAAAACATGGGGGGAGGGAGGGGCGAGCCAGCCAGCCGCGGGCCACTCAGAATGGCCTGATGGGCCGGATTTGCCCCCCCCGGGCTGGACTTGGGGCAGGCCTGGTGTAGGATAAAGTGCCAAAATGTTTTCCACTGGCCTTTTCAAAGGCAGCTCTTCACATGCTTTCCCAGTTGTTCCTCAGTTGTCACATGTTGTGTTTTGCTTTTACTCAGCTTAGTGAAGCAACTGTTGACCTCTTTCACTTTTAGCATTTACTTTTTGCTACATTTACATGCCACCTGTCCACTGAATGCAGTCTGAGTGTACAAGGATCTCTACATTTCCATTTCCAACAAACCTGCAATGTGGATTCAGGCTGAACCTCATAGCTGACCAATTAGTTTCATGGATTAGCAAATACAGTGGTACCTAGGTATACAAAATTAATGCATCCTCCGGTACACTTCGTCAAGCGAAAATTTTGTAAATTGAAAATGCACGGGGCACAATGCATCCTGGGAAAGGAGGGCCTTTGAAAATAATAAACAGAAGTTTTTCAGAAAAAAACTTTGTAAATGGAAGCATTATTTTCAATGGATTTCCTTTCGAGAAGCGAAAATTTTGTTAACCAAGGCGTTCTTAAACCAGGGTACCACTGTTAAGTCTAACTGGAACTCCTAAGCCCTGCTCTAGCAATCTGTTACATTACGTAAACTACTCAGTTCAGGCTCTGGATGAGAACAACCCTACTTCATGTCCCAAGACAATAAACTGCAGGCATTTTTCATGATTCAAGTTTTACTGATATTCCCTCCCAACTCTGACTATATTCTGCCAAGAAATTCATCTTCAGCAGCTATATTTTGGTCAATGAGAGAGATCCCTTCTATAAAACTGCCGACAGAAATTTATCTTACCCCTTTTCTTAAGCCATTAAACATGAGTCAAACTCAACTACAACTGTCATCTCCCCCCATTGTCATTATATAGCTACTATCAATGACTACTAACCATGTTGCCCATTTATAAACTACAGTAATACTGTACCTTGGTTTAAGAGTATTTTTAAGATAAGCAAACATTTCAAAATGTTGCCTTGACCAACAAGAAATGTTTTGATATACAAGCACTGGAGCAGGTTACATAGTCACAAGTGAGCCAATTGTGACTCTCTCTCACCCCCTGCTGGTTTGTGGGCAATTCTCTGGAATGTTCCCCCTCAGGCAAGCCCCAACAGCAGAGGGAAAAAAAGGGGAAAGTTTTGCTTGCACCAGCCAGGAGCATTTTCAAAGGGGACTGCAGGTTAGGGTTTTATTTTTCTTTATATTTTTATTTGATTTGTTTTCAACACCCTTTATTTTTCAGACAATTTCTAGCCATGGGGCAACTAATCAAGTGTGTATATGGCTACAAATTGCACTTTATTATTGGCTCAATAAAAACAGAGAGTAAAATCCAGTTCTTAGTCCCAAGCAGAATGGATTCCACAGCCAGGTACCTAAGCACTGCTGTGGACATGAACTTCTAGACAACTTCTTTGGCGAGTTTTGGCATTTTGTGTGTCCAGTATGTGGTCTATGGGGCCCCAGAACAAATCATCTGAGTTTTCATTGTTTCTTATGGGGAAATTTGCTTTGATATACAGTACAAGTCCTTTGGTTTACAAGCACGTTTCCAGAAAGGATTACGCTCGTAAACCAAGGCATTACTGTATCATTATCAGTTTGCAGGGCACATGTGCTGAAGCTATCTATTGGCATCTAGTTAGCACATGAAAACCAAATTCACTGTCCTTCTTAATTTAAAAACAAAAATCTGGAGGCTTCAAGAAAATCTGATTTTTGTTTAGGGACAGAATCAAAACCACATTTACTTCATCACACTCACTGGTTACTTCAGAGCAAGTCACTGCCTCTCTGTGTTAGCAATTCACAGTAAAATGTGAGTATCCCACCCCTCCCCACCCCATATTTTGCAATAATAATTTGAAAGAAAGACACAAGCTAGTGAATAGTGGTCCAACATGCTTTGCATTTTACTGAACAAAACTGAGCAAACATTTCTTCTCAAGAAAAAAATAAGAGACCGAAGTTACCAACAGTGGTTAGATTTTACAGGACATTTGTTGACTATATTTCAAGAAGCAGCTCGAGGATATTTTCCACACTCCATCCTGTAGTTCTTAACCTGGTGGCCAGCCCATTTGACGGCCACCAAGGACATGTAGATGTATGTGATATACAGACTGACCACCGTCTGGTCCTTCATTCACCACCATCCGGAATCCCCTAGCCAAGCCTAATTCAGCAGCACATTTCTTGCCCACGATCATTAAGTGTCCAAGGAGCTGAAAAATAAAATAAAAACCATTCCATGACATTAAGGCATAATACAGCTCATCCACGATCGACTTGAAAAGAAGAGACACCAGTAAAGTTTTAGTCAGCGTGTTTTCCACTATTTAGCTTTCCTCAAAACTGGTGGTGATGGCCGAGCCTCCTCATGGTGCCATTAGAAATTCGCTTGTTGTAGTGCAAAGAAAGCAGAAACGAAGTCCACACACTTTGAGGAACTATACAGAAACCCTGATACCTGTACGTGAGAAGGTGAACATGACCTCTACAAGCTAGAGAAAGCCCGCCACAAAAGGACTGAGGATATTGAGAAATTCCACTGTGTCAATGATGAGAATGGAAAACTGATCTATGATCGTGTTAAAGCAACAAAGCGCTGGCGGGATTAGTTTGAGAAAATTTCCACCAAGGAGTTCCTGCGCGTGCGCGCGCGCACACACACACACACACACACACACACACACACACAAGCAATGACATTTACACTGTGTATCTAATCAATATATTTCTGATCATTATGGAAAAACTGGATTTCACAGCTTGGCTAGTAAATTCAGATACAATTCTTACATTCTGAACATGAAGCCATTATATCATTATACTCCAGCAGCACTTGGGCCATGTGCTAAAAATAACTCTTATCTATCAGGACTCTGCAGCTTAAATTAGGTCATAATGGTATTTGATCTACTTAGTCAACAGTCCCCTAACAGAGCAAGAAGAGGCTAAAATTCTGGGTTCAATCTCACACAAAATATAAATTCTCTTCCAAACACAGGCACATATTTGAGCCAGGCCACATGATATATTTAAGATCTATTTGGAAAGTCTATAGAAAAGCAGTGTAATTGAAAAGCAGTGTAATTGCAGAACTTGCTGTGTCTTTCTTTTTTTAAAAAAAACTGAGCAGTACTTAAAGGAATTAAACACTCCTTTGCAATACTTACAGCTTCATCAGAATCTTGCACTTGAGACAACTGAGCAATTGGCTTCTTAGGGACCACTAGGAAATGGGTTGGAGCTTGTGGAGAAACGTCATGGAAAGCAAGACACTGAGGAGAGGAAAAGCCACTATCTTAGTAAACCATTATTTTAAGAACTAAAAATCACATGCATAACAGCTTAAATCCATTTATAAGTCCCAACTAGAATAAGCCCATAGAGTAAGCCAACACCTATGCAAATCCCATTATTGTAAAGGGGCTACTCCAGTAGGGACTCACAACTCAATTCAGGCTCCCTAAAAGTGAATTTTTGTTTTACCCCACAGCAAAAAAAAAATTTTTTAGGATAAAGCCTCTGCATAAAACAGGAATGACTAATTTGCAGCCTTCTATGTGGTGCTGTGCTACAACGCATATCAGGTCTAGCTAGCACCACCAACCAAAAGTAAAAGATGATGATTATCTAATTCTATTTGTAGTAGAGATGGGCACGACCAGAAAAAATGACGTTTCGAGTTGTCGTTTGTCGGAACGGGTCCGTTTCAGGTCGTTTCTGTTTGTCGCAATAATTTTCAAAAATTTGTTGTTTCCGTTTGTCATTTGTTGTTTCCACCGTGATTTAGCGCAATTTGACGTCCCAGAGCATGGGGGCGTCCCGCAATCAGACAGGCTGGCGCTAGGTGTTTTTGCGCCCCAGGCGGTGGGTGGGTTAGGGTTAGGGTTTGTGGGCTCTGGGCTGCACCTCTGGGTGCCTCTGACCCACTAAGAAGGGAAGTGTACTGGCGTACAGGTTAGGGTTACGGTTGGGGTTAGGGTAAATGGGCTCTGGGAGGCACCTCTCTGGGTGCCTCTGCTCTGACCCACTAAGAAGGGAAGCATACTGGTGTACAGGTTAGGGTTAGTGGTAGGGTTAGGGCAAGTGGGCTCTGGGAGGCACCTCTCTGGGTGCCTCTGACTCACTAAGAAGGGAAGCGTACTGGTGTACAGGTTAGGGGTAGGGGTAGGGTAAGTGGGCTCTGGGAAGCACCTCTCTGGGTGCCTCTGACTCACTAAGAAGGGAAGCGTACTGGCATACGGGTTAGGGTTGGGGTTAGGGTAAGGGTTAGGGTTACGGTTAGGGTTAGTGGGCTGCACGTCTGGGTGCCTCTGACCCACTAAGGACAGTGTACTGGCATATGGGTTAGGGTTAGGGTTAGTGGGCTTTTTATGCCCTCTGGCACATCCAGAAGTCTCAGTCAAAACCTGGCCATGCGATTGGTGGAATGGCTCCAAAAATTTGCATGGTCCCATCCCATGGCCAGCCCATCATTGCACATGCGCAGGTGTAAAAAAATAAAAATGAAATGAAATCAATGGAGACGTTTTATTGTAAGAAAAACCCACTGCTGCTATTATAAAAATTCAGGCTTATTTTCACATATTTCTGTTGTGCTTTAGTGGGCTTTTGGACCCCGATTTAAAAATAAATATTGCAGTTGCCATTTTGGACCCCCCCCCCACTTCATGGCATAGAGACAGCCCAGGAAAGGAGGGGGAAGGCCGGGGACCCCCCCCCAGAAACCACCCCTCTGGTAGGTGCCCTCACTCAGGCAGGCATATTTTCGCCTGCTTTTTTGGCCGGGAATCGGGTTGGGTTTTTTTACTTTTTAAAACTTTTTTTCTGTGCTGCTTGGCACTGGCATCCCGCGATCGCCGCAATGCCATGAACGACAATGATAAACTCGAGCCAATTTTTCTTTTTTCGGGTCGGGTTCGAGCTAGAGTGGAGTAATTATCGTTACCGTTTCTGTTACCTAATGATAACAATAACCAAAAACGGAAACGAGAATTTCGCCGCTCCGTGCCCATGTCTAATTTGTAGTTTAATAACCCTACTGTAATGGCTTCCCTGCAGTTCACTGTGTGTGGCTGAAGTTTCTTCTTAGGGCTGAGCTGCTTTTTTGAAATAGGAATGTTAATTGATGAGGTGTAAAGGTTTACAGTAGGGGTGTCCAAACTTTTTGCAAGGAGGGCCAGATTTGGTGAGGTGAAAATGTGTGGCGGCCCACCATTCAGCCACATTTGGCCCCCGGGCCGGACTTTGGGCAAGTCTCTATAACAGGCATGTCCAAACTTCATCCCTCCAGATGTTTTGGACCACATCTCCCACAGTCCTTTGCCACTGGCAATCTAAGCTTAAAATTCTGGGAGTTGTGGTTCAAAACATCAGGAGGGCTGAAGTTTGGACATGTCTGCTCTATAACATGCAAGGAGGCAGGGGGGATATTGCAGCAAGGCTAGGCTAGGTAGATGGCTGGGGGATAGACAGAAGCAGGGAGGGCAGGAAAACCATAAAACTGCAAGCTGATGTCTCCATCTGCTATGGGGAGGGGCCAGCTGGCAGGGATGAGTGACAGGCTGAACCGGTGGTCAGAAGAGGCCACGGGCTGCTCGAAATTTGAAAACGGGCCGCATTTGGCCCTCAGGCCTGACTTTGGACATGCCTGGTTTACAGTATTATACAATATTCCAAGGACAGGGGAAAAGCAGCCTGCAGACCACATATACTGTAAAGTAGTTCCCATGGGCTTTTCTGAAGAGCTCCCAGAACCTGCAACCACCCTCCTGTCAATTTGTTTTGTCCAAACAAACTGTCATTTTCTGCTTCTAGAAAGTTCCAGATCTTGCTAGCAGTTTGAGGGGGGGGAGAGAGAGAGAGAGAGAGAGAGAGAACACCAATGACTTGAATGAGGCTTACTTCTGGACTCGTCATGTATGAGACTGCACAGTTACTTCTGTTGGCAGGAATGAATAAGTGGGTAGAGGTTTCAGCGTATGTTGCTAAGAATTCAGAATTAAGCTCTCCAAGACTCTACCTTTTAGTTGGTTCTGGGCAAATAACACACACCAATTAAACTGGACATTAAGCTGCCTTTACTTTGGAAAAGTCTCATTTAAGCCACCGGGATGAGTCTGTTAAATACAAGCCAAACATCCCACCTCACCACTTTCTTTGCAAGGAGAAGAAGGCGTACATTTCGAACAATCTGGGGAGGCGAATCAGCAATCCCTCCCGAGAGCTAAACTGAAAAGCATTGTCCTTTCCCAGGATTAAGGGCAGATGCCTCCAACCGTCTGCCACGACTCAGGTTATTATAAAATCCTAGAGTTGGAAGCGCTACCTAGATGCCCAGAGCACATCCGATCTCGCCTGATTTCAGAAGCTAAGCAGGGTCGGCCCTGGTTAGAACAGTGGTACCTTCTATAAAGGAATTAATTCATTCCGAATGAAATTATGTTAAGCAAATTTTCCTTTATACAAATTCCCATAGGAATGCATTGAAATGGAGTAATCCCATTTTTATGTTGTATGGATTTTCCCCATAGGCGATTATGTTAAGCAAATTTCACCTATCTCCGGAATTTTTATGTTGTACAAATTTTACGTTATACAAGCCGTTTGTTATACAAGGGTCCACTGTACTTGGATGGGAGACCACCAGGGAATACCAGGTGCTGTAGGCACCTGGAGTAGGAACTGGCAAACCACTCCAGTACTCCTGCCAAGAAAACTCCATGGACATGGGGTCACGAAGGGTTGGTCACGACACACATAGAGAGTTGGAAGAGACCTGGAGGGCCATCCAGTCCACCACCACCACCACCCGCCATCCATGCAGGAACCCCCATCCAAGCAACCGGGACAGATGGCCCCCAAAGGAGAAGGGTTAGAACTTGAAACGCTTCTCTCTACTGAACCTCGTGAGTGAAACAATAGTTAATACCGGCGACCACCCCCACCCCCACCCCCACCCCCACCCCGTTGGACCGGATGGAACCAGGCGACCCTTCGGCCCCATCCAGCAGGGAAGGGGTGGGGGACCCCCGGGGGGCCTCCCCACCTGCTCGTCCTCGAAGATGATCTTGGCGGGGATCTCTTTGCGGATGATCTTGCCGAAGATGGTGTCCCCGCCCGGCTGAGCCACCTGAGCTTTGCGGATCTCGTCGGCCATCTCGGCCCGCCGAAGGCACCAGCCTACAGGCCCGGAAACCCACCCGAGGGTCGCTCGAAGGCTCCAACCCTCCCTCCGTCCCCCCCCTTTCCGGACGACCAATCGCGAGCTTCAAATGGGCTCTGCCGAATGACTCGAGTGGCCTGTCCGCGCGCCCTCGTAGCACAAAGGCCCGTGTGATTGGTTCGCTTTGCTGTCCGTCATTTTCTTCCTGCTTTCTTTTTTTCTCTCTGCACCGTTTCTAAAAGGGAATCAATCGGGCGGACCACGTTAGTAGACATAATAAAACATAGACGTGCATTTTGGCAGGGTTGGTACATGAGGAGTGAGACGAGCGAGAGATTTTAACATGCCAGGGAGAGCAGGAAAATACTGCAGCGTTACCCGTAAATTATAACCCGCAGGTCATAAATCCATACATTGCACACTCTGGTCATATTCAGTATTTCAACCCTTTCCTACCGTAGGAAATGATCCCTGCGTTATTCTAGTGATCAACCCTATATCACTTTTGTCTTCCACATTACAATAGGAAGCAGAATTCCATTGCATCCATTTTGTTTTTCTTGCACTACAGTTTTGTGCACTGCATTTGGGCAGAGCAATGGGGAGGGGAGGAGGAGCGTTTTCCCTCTTCTGTCGTGCACAAAATGTACTTCTCCACCCGGGACCGACCGCCCAGCTCGCGTCTTCCGAGTCGAAATCCGGCAAGCAGAGGGGGCCCAAGAGCTGTGCTGTGTCGGACTGAAGGCCCGCCTAGTCCTGCGTCCCTGTCTCCAACTAGATGCCAAGGAAAAGCCCGTCAAAGCGACACCCTTCGTCCCGGTTCCCTCCATTCATTTGTACTCAGATGACTCCTCCTCCTTAGTAGAGGCACAACAGCTGCCTCCCAATGTGATGAGAGATGGAACAGCGCTGCATTCTGTTGTCCTGCCTGGGTCACGCACGACCCAAATTAAGAGATCCTCTCAGTTACACGAAAACAGATTCAGAGTACACGTTTCTACTCGTGCTAACGTTTCTCATAAGGGTTGTTCGAGAGGGAACGGATCACCTCGGAGGGTGGCAGGCTGTCTTCCCTTGAAGGCATTTAATTGAAGGTTGGAGGGAGTTTCACCTTTGGACGGAAGTTGGATGATTTTGGGGGGTCACTCTTTACTGCACAAATGTGTGATTGTTGTTTTCCCCCTACCGGGTCCCTTTGGGGAGAAAGGCGGCATAAAAATAAAGTTGTTTACTACTACTACTACTACTACTACTACTATTATTATTATTATTATTATTATTATTATTATTATTATTATTATTA
>JAHTLZ010000237.1:45192844-45218129 GCA_023846285.1 Phrynocephalus versicolor | reverse complement strand
TTTCTTTCTTTCTTTCTTTCTTTCTTTCTTTCTTTCTTTCTTTCTTTGAAAATGCATGCAGTAAGTAACACAATAAACTCCCTGAAAAAAGCTGCCCACAATTAAGAATTGATCATGCTAAAATTTAGGTGTCTGACTGTGGACCCAAGGGTTAGGAGTTCAATTCCCCATTGTGTCTCCTTGACACGGGCTGGATTCAATGGTCCCTTCTAGTTCTGCAGTTCAGAATTGAAGCCTCTGTTAGAAGTACCTGTTATTGTTATCTCAAATGTGTGAAGAAAATTTCCAGGTGCTGGGAAGTGAAAGTGAAAGTTGTTGAGGTGGTGTAGCTTATTGACATACTGTACAGTAATACTGTGGTTTAAGAGTTACTTGGTTTAAGCCAGGCCTGCCCAAAGTCCAGCCCGGGGGCCAAATCCGGCCTGTCAGGCCATTCTGAGTGACCCACAGCTGGCTGGCCTGCCCTTCCCTCCCCCTCCTTCACCCCATTTTTTAAAAAAAAAATCTTCCACCAACACTGACACCGCCGGGAAGCTTGTAGGCCTGGGCCAGCCGGCCGGCCAGCCATTGTGCGGGCTGCTGCCACCGGCACCGCCGGCAACCGTGTGAGGCTGGAGCACGCACGGGGGTGGCGCGCGGCAACTCCGGGAACCTTCTGAAGCTGGGCGCGCAGGCGGGCCGCTGCCAGTGGCACCGCTGGGAACCTTGTGAAGCTCGGGAACACCGGCACTGCTGGGAAGCTTGGGCAGACAGGCGGTCTGCCGCCACCGCCACCGCAAGGGAATGTGTGGGGGTGGGCAGGCCAGTGGGCCTCTGCCACTGCCAAGGAGCTTTCGGGTGGGCTGGCAGGCAAGCTGTCGCCACCGCTGGGGAGCTTGGCCTTGCAAGGTCACACAGATCGCCTCTTCCAAGGGGCGACCTGTGGCGACGGCTCCCTGTGCTTCCTTTGGTCCCCACCTTCCTTCTTTCCTCCCTCCCTTGGTCCCCACATTCCTTCCTTCCTTCCTCCCTCCCTTGGTCCCCACCTTCCTCCCTCCCTTGTTCCCCACTTTCCTTCCTTCCTCTCTTGGTTTCCACCTTCCTCCCTTGGTTCCTGCCTTCCTTCCTGCGGGTGGGGTTGCAAGGGGTCAGTGGGTGGGGCTTGCAGTGGGGTGGCAGGGTCGGGGAGCAACTGGCCCCTGACACATTCTCAGCCACCAAATCTGGCCCTCCTAACAAAAAGTTTGGGCACCCCTGGTTTAAGCATTTTGCAAGACAAGCAAACATTTCTTCTAAATTTTGCCTTGAGTAACAAGCAATATTTTGATATACAAGCACTGAAGCGGGTCACATGATCACAAGTGAGCCCATGATGGCTCTCTCTATCCCTCCCTCCCCTTGCTGGATTGTGGGTGATTGTCCGGAATGTTCCATCTCAGGCAGCCTCCAAAGTAGAGGTAGGCGAGAGGAACAGATGTCTACCATGCACCAGTCAGGAATGTTTTCAAAGGGGAGTGCAGGTTAGGGTTTTGTTTTTCTTTATATTTTTCTTTATATTTATATTTGTTTTCAACATTCTTATTTTTTTCAAACAATTTCTAATTATGGGACAGCCGGTCAAGTGTGTATAGGGCTACAAATTGCACTTTATTATTGTCACATTAAAACACAGAGTAAAATCCAGTTGTTAGTCCCAAGCAGAACAGATTCTGCAGCCAGGTACATAAACCATAGTGTGGGCGTGGACTGCTAGCCAACTTCTTTTGTGAGTTTTGGCATTTTGTATATACAGTATGTGGTCCATGGGACCCCAGAACGAATCATCTGCGTTTC
The DNA here is from genome assembly GCA_023846285.1 of Phrynocephalus versicolor. NCBI lineage: Eukaryota > Metazoa > Chordata > Lepidosauria > Squamata > Agamidae > Phrynocephalus > Phrynocephalus versicolor. The sequence continues at coordinate 45,216,317 of JAHTLZ010000237.1, read as the reverse complement.
CATTGTTTCTTATGGGGAAATTTGCATTGATATAAGAGTGTTTTGGTTCACAAGTGTGTTTCCGGAACGAATTATGCTTGTAAACCAAAGTATTACTGTAAAGATAAAGAATGATTCTCTGTCCAGCAATGTCTTCTTTGATTTAGTCCATATCAACTCCTAACAAGTCATGTTCTTCTCTTACAGCACTGGTACTAAGAAAAGACCTGCTGCATGACACCATGCCTTTCTCTGATGCTCCAACACAAAAGTCATAAACTGAAACAAATAAACATCCATGTGAATCACTACCTCCACTGATGTGGCTTCTCTTTCCTTACACAATTCATTTTCTGTAATAGCACCCTTAAGCCTGTCAAATCATTTTAAAGAATATTGTGGTAAGAGTAATAGCAGAAACTGCTGAAGCATCTTGTATGCAGGAGATTCATCGAGTTGTTTTGTTTTCTGTATTAGAAGCCCATATTTTGAATGAATCAAAACTCTTTTCAAGGCCTTCCATAACAGTAATGTTTTTATAAGAAAAAAACCTATACTGTTTCTTCCTCCTCTCCTCCTCTGAAAGCCAAAGTACCAGTCTATTGACAATTTTAAAAAAAATTATTTAAACTTGGCCTTTTTGCAAGTGACATAAAACTCCAAATACATCATCAACTTCAGGTTTTCTCTGCACAAAGCTAAATTTATACAAATTATTTTAAGCTTTTAAACTAGAGGAGATGGGTATTGGAGATTAGTGTGTGTAAAAATGCAGTCACGCATTTCTGCTCAATCCTGTTGAATGGAATGGACTTGCACCAAGGTAACTTGTTAGTGTAGCCCAAATAAATTTTGGTCAGTGCCATTTGAGCAATTACTCATGCTGGCTACATGACTCCATCATTGTAAATCATCACTTAAAACAGAAGTGGCCATAATTTGGGCTTGTAAAAAACAGTATATTTTAATTTTGATTAAAAACCTAAGGTGCACCAATCAGCAAAGTGCACAAAGCCTATCTGTTGAAACTCACTTTAAGCACAAAGCCAACTAATGTACCATCCAAACTCGCGTCTGAATATAAAAATACAGACCTGCATATGCAGCACTAAAGATGAGATATTCTAATATCAAATTGTAGAATTGGTGAGACAAATCAACCCGCTGATGCTTAAGTAGTTGGTACTGTTCAGACATGACAGGGATTTGTTCCTTACTTGCAGCTATATTTGCACTACTACTGCTAGGACCAGGAGAGTATTAGGGGATCCACTGCAAATCCTGGGATTTAATAGGAAAACTTAGTCTTCTTTCTGTCTTTGCTTTAGAACATTTTGTAATCTGTAACATTTAGGCTAAAACTGGCAAGAATCTTCATGTATATTTACTCAATGGCCAAAGATTTGTCTGTGGTCAGAAACCTGTTGTCATTGTGGTTTAATCCCGGTAAATGAGTATAGGACTGCAGGTTACATTTATTGTCTCGCTATCCTTTTGATTTAATCTTTTAAATTCTATGAATGCACAAGTGGCTGGAGGACTTGTTTAAGAAAACTCCAAAATCTTAGCAGACAGCACTTTTCTGAATCTGTACTAAGGCAGCAAACTTTGAAATGAATTTGGAGCTGCATATCGTATATACTTTATATTCAACAACAAGATGCCTTTAGTTCTTAAGGTGTGAAAAATATTGTAATAACTGGAACTTAGTACTTCAGTGTTTATTGAAATGCATCCCCAAATAAATATGCATAAATTCTCATTATTCCATTACTCCCTTACTTTTCAAGGACAGAATACATCCCCCACCAAAAAAGCCACCTTTTTCTCTAAGTTTCCAAAACAATTTGAAGTTTGTAGTAATAACTGCCAAATACACATTTTCTCTGGGTTTTGGTGTGTATATGTGTATATGTGTGTGTGTGTGAGTGAGAGTGTGTGTGTGTGTGTGCGTGTGTGTGTGTGTAATTGATTGGAAGTTCATATTCTTCTTAATGGACCTGACTGAGAGAATAACGGAAAAATATATTTCATCTTTACTGAGAAGTCGCTTCCATTGGCCTTAATGAAATTGTACTCCCAGGTGTTTATTGGATTGCAATAAAGTGGGCACGGGTCTCCTATTATGTGGTTGTCACTACTAACTGCCAGTCAAGGTTGGAGGGCAGCTGAGGATTTAGTCTTTGCCTCCTTAAGCAAACTTGAAGGGGCACCAGTTCTCAGGATCGATAAGGTCCTGGGCACAAGTCTCTTTATATGTTTAGCGGCCACATGCAGCTTCTGGACCACTAGCAGACAATGAATAGACCTGTCAAAGCCAAAAAGACTGTGTTTCCTTGTTTTAGGCATATGACAGTAGTAGATGCACACTTTTGCTTGGTGCTTAACTGCAAAGGTTTGCATTTGGCACCATATTAAACCTATACACAATCTCATTTAATGTCTAGTACTGGCAGTTCCTTACATTTCCTCTGTAAAAGGAGGAAAATATTGACACTGGAAACCTAAAAATAAGGTTGGCCAACCTTTGCAGGAAGAACAGAGTCCTTCCCTTTCCCTGCATGAGGCAACTCTTTCCAAAAGATCTCCAAGCGCTTGGTGTAAAAACAATTTGCTCTGTTGTGAATGAAAAATTGCCTAGTCATGAATGCCGTTACATAATTGCTAAACCTCTGACCCGCTATGATGCCAATGCACTTGGACGCTTCTACACACACAATCCCATTGAAAAAGAACGGGATCCATGCGTGTGCATTATTGTGTTGACAGGCCCCATTCATTGCCATGGGATCGCTTGTGTTTTTGTACCTGTGTGGCTACAGACTTTCCGTATTAGCAACTTTCCGCTACTGGTCATTAGGAGTGATGGGATTCCATGGTTGAAATATCTATGCATTTCCACTAAATAAGCTTGTAATAAATAGGAGTTTTTAAAGGAGATGATTTACCATTAGATTGTGTGTGTGATTTCATTTCTGAACAGTTGCTCTTGCCTTCTGATACCCCAGACTTCAAAAAGGTATCCTCCAAAAGCAGAACTCTGTTGGAATTCGTCTAGGAAAGTCATCTCTGCTGCCTGAGGTGGGGCATAAGTTTTCATACACTTGACTCAGGCTACTGGTCTATTTCTGCACAGGCTGGCAGATAACTGCCTAGGGTTCCAGTCAAAAGGTGGAAAGAGCAAGAGCTGAACCTGGAGCTGCCTGCATGCACTTTTTCCACTGAGTTACAGCAATTAATTTAGTCCAAAGAAATCCATCACAAGCAAGATTTTTCAGGATGTGGTGATGGCATCTGGCCTGGACGCCTTCAAAGGGGATTGGACAGATTCCTGGAGGAAAAGCCCATCACAGGTTACAAACCATGATAGAGATGTGTAATCTCCAGGCTTAAAACTGGGGTACTTCAAGGGCCAGATGCAGGGGAGTGCTATCATGAGACAGATATCTAGTCTCATGTGCTCCCAGATGCATTTGGTGGGGCCACTGTGAGATACAGGAAGCTGGACTAGATGGGCCTTTGACCTGATCCAGCATGGCTCTTCTTATATTCTTATGCTGCCATGGGGGTTGCAGAGGGGGCAGAGGATTTACATGGGTCTTCTATGTATCTTGTATCCCATGTTATGCTTGTTCTCTACCACTGATTTAAATCTGGCCATGCAGAAACATTTCCAGTTCTAAATTTTGCAGCAAGAGTGATTAGAAGAAAAGCATACTCCTGGGGTAAGCAAACAGTCCCCAGCAGCAAATAACCACCTGTTGAGTGTTAGTTCAAGCCCTTATGTATTCTGAAAAGCTCCTGAGAGCTGTGCTGCAACTCATTCCTCTTGCATTCCCACCTGGCTGCCATTTTCTAAGTGTTCCCCTACATTGTCTGTAAAGATTCTCAGTCATTCACATTAGGTTATCCAGGAGTTGAGTCATTGCAACTGAACTTATGGGATCAAAATTGAAAAAGCTAAATGTTTTGATCCCACAAGTAGAGATGGGCACGAAACAAAAAAAATGTGTTTTGGTTTTTCGTTTGTCTTTGAAAGGTCTGTTTTGGTTAGTTTCCGGTTGTCGCAAATTTTTGGAAAAATTTTGTTACCGTTTTTTGTTTTTTCATTTGTCGTTTCTACCCACTTTTTGCGCGATTTTTAAAGCATTTCCGTGCGCAGGCATCCCCCAACTCCCCAGACCAGAGGGAAAACACTAAAAATATGGATGCTGGCAGAGACACAGTATAGACTAGGTACGCAGGGAGGCTGCAAAGGCAGCAGGAGGCGTTGCCCAGGGTGCAAGGCAGCCACAGAGTGACTGCACTGCGGGGCAAGGGAGGGTACTCACCGAGAGGTACGCAGCACGCACGCACACAGGGAGGCTACAGGACTGAAGCTAGAGTCACAGAGACAGCAATCCCACCCTAACTCCTACCAGAGACTGAAAGGAGGACGGGGGCTGCCAGACCTTTTTATGCCCTCTGTGGCTGCCAGAACTGCCCGCCCAGTCTGCAACCTGGGCATGCTATTGGTTGAACATGATCCCATCACATGGCTTGCCTCCATTTTGTGGCTGGTGCGACACCCATTTTAAAGGGAAAAGAAAAATACATCGCGATGGGAGAAGACAAAAACAAACGTTTTAAGGACCCCACCCCCCGGTAGGTATTATCAGACAATATAAATAATTATCGCTGTGTTTTTATGGATGTCCAGGGCGTTTTTTAACATTTAAAACAGCTCATTTCATTGTGCGTCGCCATTAACGGAAACGAAACATAACAACCACAATTTTTGCGGTTCTGTTCGTTTCGTTGCATTTTCATCACAATTTTCGTTTGTCGTTTCGTTACGTAATGGAAACAACAAACGGTAACGGAAACGAAAAAATGTTCTTTCCGTGCCCACCTCTACCCACAAGAAAAAAAAGTCTGGTTGTAATGACTCAACTCCTGGATGTTTCCCTACATGCCTGTTGTTTTCTTTAATTTTTATTACACTTAAATTGTAGAAAGATACACATGAGAAAGAGAATAAAACCCACCCTGCAGCTCAAAAATGGGCAGGGGGAGGTTCAAATTAAAACATCAGAAGCAACAAATACTAGACTCTTAAATAAATAAATTTCAGTAAAAGAAAGTAAATTCCCAGGCAAGTATGTGTATGTAGCTGCTGTCTACTTTGATGCTGAAATGGTTGTTAACATCCTCAGTCCAATTATTAATGGAGATAGGGTGCTGATCCTTCTAGTGTTGTGATAAGCAATATTGAATCACTAGACAGGCACAGAGAATCCATTTGTTGTCTGTTGGTTCATTTCTAAGAAGCAGATAAATAGCTTAGTACAGTGGTGGCCAATCTTTGGCCCTCCAGAAGTTTTGGACCCCAATGCCCACAGTCCTTTGTTATTGGCAATGCAGCCTGGAATTCTGGGAGTTGTGGTCCAAAAAAATCTAGAGGGCTGAAGTTTGGCCACTACTGGCTTAGCAAAACATGCACATCTAAAACACTCAGACATGCTTTGTAGACCTTAACTACAAAGTTAATACAAAGTATGTCTTCCCCCACCCCCAGATAATTTGATTAGACATTGCAATTTCATGTTATACATGCACCAAACCTATTTGCTAAAAAATGAGACGACTTACTGAAAATACAATGTTTTCAAAATAAAATCAGCTTGTAAAGAGCAATGTTGAAAACTGTGATCTTATACCCAGTTGCCTGGACATTGGCCCCATTGAAATCAGTTGGATTTGCTTTTTAGAGAAAGGATTACACTAGGAATATGTGAATACACATGTGCACTGTGAAAATCAATTCTTCCTAGTAAGGATGGAAAATGGCCTTAAAAGTCTGGTTTCCTTTAGTGACTTGACATGTCTTCTCTTACATAATGTATGTCTACAAAATGCTGCATTGATGGGTGAGAGGCACAGATTCCCTGTAACAGGCATAGTCTTAGAATCCAAATACAGTATTAAAAGTAAGATGTTCTGACTTCTAGACTGCACTTTGAAAAAGAAAAGAACATTTAATATGACAATACTGCAGGATTTGCTGAACCTGAGATTTTTTTTCCATGTGGACATGTTGTGGGATTCATATTGCCTGGTTTGATTCTTACTATGCAAGATGGGGGCCTGAGGTCAATTCCTGTGGTTCTGGTCTGGTGGATTAAATTCAGCGAACTGGAGGAAAGAGGAGTCACCCAGCTTTCCCTGTGCCAGAGATTGTCTGAGACAAACAGAAAAATCTTTAGACTGTGACTTCCTGTTGCGCTGTTTCAGATGTTTGCTGCGCTATGTCGATTCCAACATCTCGGTGACCATCTGACTGGAAACAGCAACAAAACTACGTCCCTGAGCAAAAACGCATGCGGAGAAGGGAAAGAGAGCATGGGCCTGCAGCTGGAAAGCGTCCTTCACCACTCAAGTTTCTCTTATAGTGGTGCAAATGGTCTGAAGTGTTTAGTTCCAGTATCGAATTGTCTATCCTTTCTTCTTTAAAACACCCCTTTGAGATGTCAGCCTTGATCTTGGGAATGCAGAGAAAGTGCTGACTTGTCTCTCCCGCCAGGGCCATGATTCCATCCAAGTATGTCTCATCCAGTCTCCTGTCAAAGAGATATGGTACATAGTGATCATATGAAGCCACTGCTTCAAAACAGGCAGTTGACCAAAGAAAACAGAGCTGTGGCACTCACAGTAATTTGAAGCAAATGAGGACATGAATAAGGATGAGAAAATTGACATTCAGAGAACAGGAAAACAAGACCAGACCAAAGGACACATCATAAAGGATTCTCATCATGCTGCTGCTTCACTTGCACAGGCTGGTGGTCTGTCCCCCTCCCCACATGCCGGTACTACATAATGTGGGTAATTCTATGGCAGCTTAGCCATGAAACCCTCCACACTTCATTTTAGGTCTCCCCAGTGGAAGATTAGTTTATGGTGTTTTCTTTACTGGGTTTCCCTCTGCTTGTTAACAATAGGGCTGGTTACAGTGGTCTAGCCAGACATAACAGATGACTCAGAAACCCCCTAAAAGAGCTGTGAGTGCCAAAGTGTGGGCCAGGGCACGTTAATATGCCCCAAGAGAGTTGATGCAAGTTTCGAAAGCAACTTATCCTTCTGGCTGTAACAGGCATTCTGTGGGCCTTAGAGCTGGAAAGGCCTTGTGCAGGACTGATCTAGCCTTCAGCTTTGTCCCATCAACCACTGCCACCTCCTGAAGGGATGAGATTTGAAAAGATAGGATTCCACAATGCCAGCTATGCTATTGCTGAAAGTTCTGTGGAAATTCTAGAACAGGGAAGAGTCTCCCATCAGCATCACCAATTGTGAGGGGTTATAGGAGGTTTCAGCCACATAGAACCAGAAGGCTACAGTGGCCAACCCTGGTTCCAGACACTTTGCCGCTGTTCAGAAATCGTGATAGAAATGAATGGCTTTCCAGGCACAGTACAAATTGTCACCCTCTTGTGTCTCCTTTTCAGTCTTCTCTAGCAATACTAGCTTATTGTTGAATCAGCTCCTTTCCTTAGCTAGGAGGGGAGATGAAAGGAATTATGGATGCAGGCTGTGATTGTGTTAGGTTGTGAATTTTAAGAACACATACGAAGGTGTTGCTTCTCAAGTTATTTAGCATTATTTGGCAGCACAGCAGCACATTGTAAGAGTGACATCAAGGCTGCACATTTAACTCCAGCAAAGTAATAAATGTATGCCTTTGTTGTTGTTGTTGTGTCATTACAGTTGTGACCAACTCTTTGTGACCCCATGTCCACGGAATTTTCTTGACAGGAATACTGGAGTGGCTTGCCAGTTCTTACTCCAGGCACCTACAGCACCTGGTATTCCCTGGTGTTTGCCCATCCAAGTACTAGCCAGGCCTGACTCTGCTTAGCTTCTTAGATCAGGCAAGATCAGATGTGCTCCTAATTACACAAAAATGATAATGAATTCTTTTCAGCACCCTGTGACCTGCCATCAAAGGCTGGCAACAAAAAACCTGATCAGATTCTATAGTAATCAAAACAGGACTGGAGAAACAGCCACAGCACTGGGTGGTGTATAAATTGGAATAACAAATAAGCCAGCATGTTTTTATTTCCCAAGGATTACACTGGGACCATGACTGGAGCTTGTTCCAAAATGATGCTGGTTTATTGGACTCCAGTTCAGTGTCCTTGCCCTCTCTAGTATTCCCAGAATCTCTAGTTCAAACCCTGTTGACTGGGCATATTGTCCAGTGGATACATATGCCCACACCAGTGTTTATATATACACATGCTTCTTAGTTACCTTCAGGGTTGCGCAAGGAGGCCCCCAATACAATCAATGACTGAATAAGTGCACAAAGACAGGTAGTGACTCATCCTGTGCCCTTCCAGTGACTCTCCAACACCGTCTTTTCCCAGGTTTGGGATGGCACTTCTGCATTTCTGGATCACAATAAAGCTCTTTCCTATGAATGGGGAAAATGAAAAACCACTGTGATGGGGAATGAGGAGTACACTTTTTCATGGATGTAGTTGATACAGGGATTTTACTTCTGCTGTCAGGCACCCTTCTAGCAGCAGTGAAATGGCAGCAGGCAATGTGATATGGACCACCACAAAGAAGAAAAAGGAGAAAGAGTGGAAAGACAAGCCCCCAACACACTAATCCCGGCCTAGTCCATGAAAGCCCATCCTAGACAAACACGGGCATTCATCCATAGCCACGCAAACATCCTACTAATAAACTGTTTAGTAAACTGAACGGGGTAAGAAAGAAGAAATGTACAGGCATCACACAAGACTTTTCTACCACTGCAAAGAGGTCCGGCAGCACAAGACTGGCCTACAGCTCAGTGACAGAGCACCTGAGCAAACACAGCTCCACCTCTCTATGAGCTGCCGCCAGATGGCAGCACGTGCCACCACCCTGACTAGATGCTGCCTGCTTCTCCTTCATCCTGTATCCTATGAAAGTAAGCAAGCTGGTCTTTTCCCTTTTAGTTGGCACTGTATTGGATCTCAGTTCTGTTACAGCATGAGCTTTGTCAACTAAAGCCCTCTTCCTGAAATGCATGGAGCTGCATATAGAGTATGTGCAGAAAATGTGTAGTCCTCCCAGATCTTTTTATTCATTCATTCATTCATTCATTCATTCATTCATTCATTCACTTTTATGCTGCCCATCTACCGAAGGAACTCTGGGCAGTAAATAGCACCAACAAAACTTCTGCCTCTTCTGGACAGCATAAGCAATGCTGGGAGATGGTTACACTTCCAAAAACTTCTGGAAGTCCACATGTTGCCCTCCCCTACCTGGAGGTTCTGAGGTACAGAGAGTGATGCCAGAGCAAATTTTCAGCACTCAACACTAGCCATTCACAAAAACCATTGATGAAAACACAGACAACCTGGCAATGGTTAGGAGTTTCTTCCCTTTCTAAGTATAATCCCTGGCAAACATTGCATCTTTCTGCATCTTATTAAAATTGGCAGTGGCCAGATAAATTTGCTGTTGTTTCAAAAGCTGATCCTACCATGGGCTAACATTGGTTGCGGGTTTAGACCTTTCACAGCCAATGGAAACTGCAGATAATGTTCCAGTGTTGTCAAAGTCTATAATATAAGTTATTTGCCCATTTCTTGCAAATTTTTGCATTTTTAAATTTTCTTGGTCTCCTAAACAACTGAAATAAGATAGATGATTTAAATGGCACTCTATCAACATTCTAAATATTAGCAAGGATTGCCTTTCCCAAGTTATAAAAGGATACAAGTTGGACTTCCAGTAAAATTCTGCAATGTAGAGAATTCTCGTTTAGGATTCCAGTCCACCATTCGTAGAATGTTTTTAGAGTATTAAGTGCCATAACTATGTAATGTTATAATTTTCCCCTGCCACAACTGTCAACTAAAGATGGGCACGAAACGAACAATTTTTCATTTCCGTTTTTGTTTTTTCGTTTTGTTACGTAACGAAACGACAAATGAATTTTGTCTCTAAAATGAAACGAAACGAACAGAAACACCGGAAATTTTGTTGTGCGTTTCATTTCCGTTACTGCAGTATGAGTGAATTGCTTAAATCCTAAAAAAAATCACAAAAAATTGAAATAAATGGTAACGAAACAAACGAAAACAAAAACGAATTTTTTGCAAAAATTCACAAAAAACGAAACAAAACGAAACAGACCTTCCAAACGACAAACGACAAACGAAATGCCATTTTTTTTATTTGTGCCCATCTCTACTGTCAACATTTCATACCTAGTGAGCACACTTGGATGCCTTGTAGGGCCAGTCCCTTCTTGAGGCTTTCTTCCTGGAAAAACTATTCATCCTTTTGCAGTCTTCTGAGTTTCCCATGTTCCTGCCCAAACTTAGTGTTAGCTCCTGCTTCAGCTATGTAAATATTTCAAAGAAAGACTTACTTTCTTTTTCTCTTGCCATTTCTTACTGATATACAAAAGTTCTTGCAGAGTTTTGAATTTCTATTGAATTTTCTATTCAGCAGAAGTAGGAGATCTACAGAAGACAATAGCTACAAGTTCCCCAGACTCCACCCATTTCTCATTAACTGGCATTTAAAGTCTCAGTAATTCACTATGAGACATTTGTAGGAGAAAGAATTTTTTAAAAAATTACTTGCGTTTGCTTATTTATTTATTTATTTTTGCATTTCTAGACTGCTCCAATTTCCCCAAAGGGACTCTGGGCGGTTTACAAGAAAGCCAAATAAATAATTGAAATGAAAGTCAAAAACAAACCAAAGACCATGAATGAACCAAATAAACCAAATACATCAAACACACAAAAGCGCGGCAAGAAGCAGAAAGCTAATGGTAGCAAAAATAATACAACAGACACTGGGGGAGTGACCAACCATACATTACCGATTGGTGTATGTTTCCTTAAAAAGCCAGGTTTTTAAAGCTTTTTAAAAGGCAGTTAGGGGCTTGACTTGGCAAATCTTGCATGGCAGTTTATTCAACATAGCAGGTGGATTACAGGTAGATGCCTTACGGGTCTCCCAGGAAACGGCCACCCAGAGCAAGAGCACCAGCAATGCCCTGGAGGGCTGGGCCGACACTGGGTTTTGGGAGATCCGCTCTGCATGGTAACCCAAACCAACACCTTGAACCTTATCTGGGAAGCAACAGTTGCCAGTGCAGGTGGACCAGTATTGGGGTGGTGTGGTCAATACATCCCACACCAACCACCAATCTGGCCACCGCATTCTGCTTCCAATAAGATGCAGGATAGTATGTCGCATTCCACTTCCAATAAGATGCAGGATAGTAGAAGATGTAAATTATCTATATAATAAGAAACTTTGTGTGTGGCCCCATTTTTGATACATATTTTTTCAACGTGATTTCCCTTACCTTTCCTCCTTTTTTTTTTTGATAAAAACTTTCTGTTATGTTCCATGTCTTCACTATGCCAACCAAGTTGTATGTTCTTTTTTCATGCCTTTTGAGCAACCGACCTTTTTGTATTTTTCCCAGGGTCCATCTGAGGTAAAGTTGGCTTCCAGTTGAATTGGCTGGCTCTTTTGCACAGATGAAACTGACGTAGGAATGGCTGAGAGAGAAAAACAACTAAAGGAAATGAAGGAGGTTATAATTGTTTCCTGGTCCAAGAAAATGCACCCACCTTTTTTCCTCAGTGAATCAGCGTTGAAGAATAGTTTCCTGTTGAATTAAAACTGATCTAGGAGAATTCCATAGACTTGCTTAGGGTCTAAGGCAAGATTTTTAAGAAATAGTTGTAGCTGGAAGAAGATGCTCTATGAATTTAATATTTTGGCTGGTGTGCTTTGTTACGTAACAAAACGGTTGTTACAAAATGAAACAAAACACCATTTCCCCCCTAGGAAACAAACAATTTTTCCTAGAGGAACAGAAATGGTAGGGAAACTTCTTCAAGCTCTTTCCTATAAGCCCCTGAAATTTGGAGAGGTTTGGGGTTCCGGGGGTTGAGTTCTTAAACTCCAACGGAGGTCCCCCTAGGAAAAAATCATTCTAATTGAGTCAAAAGTTTGGAACTAAGCCGTATAATAGCCCCCCATGGGTGAGTGATTAACAGCTTCCTGACTCAAACACAATCAGCCAATTACTTAGCTTGCTCTGCACCTGTGCAGGGATGAGCTCCAACAAGGAAGAAAGTCTGACATCTGAAGACCATGCTCTTCTGAGAGGCATTTGGTGACTTAATTTAATCCTCCCCCCCCCGCCATCTGCCATCTGTTTTGTGTTTTATTGCCTGCTTAAGTGTTTTTAAATTGTTATATTTAAATTGTTTTTTTTTATTCTGTTATATATTTACTTGCTGTGAACCGCCTGGAGTTCTTTCGGGAAGATGGGCGGTGTAGAAGTCCAATAATAAATAAAATAAATAAATAAATAAATTCTTCCTTCTCCCTGGCGCTGGCCAACCAGGAGCTGTGGAGGGAAATGCATCATCCTGCCTCTCTGTCTGATTGGCCAGTGCCAGGGGAAAGGAACGATGATGGCGGAGGCTTCTTCCTCATTGGAGCTCAGCCCCATGCAGGTGCAGAGAAAGGTAAGGGATTGGCTGATTGCGTTTCGGAGGCTTCTGAACACCAGCTGGGCTCCCGCATGTCATTTCAGAACCAGTAGCTTCCGAAAAGAATAGCCCATCCCTAATACACATACAGCAAACAAATATATTTAATGCAGCAGCAGCTGCCTGAAGGCTCTGCTTTTCATAGTGAATGTGTATGTGTTTTTAAAAGCACCACATTTATACCACACAGTAATCATTTCCACATATAAAGGCAAGTGATATCATACACGCATGTGCCTGCTCAGCCAACTGATTACTTAGGATGATCCTTGAGCCATACTAGGAGCTAAATGTCCCTTACGGGATCAGGTTCCTTGGGGAGACGAAGCAGTGGGAGTGTTCAGGAGTTGAAACACCCCTCTCTAAACTTGCATCTGCTTCATTATCAAGGCCAATCTGACAGCTCTTCAGTCATCACTCATGCCTATGGAGCCTCACTTGACAGCTCTTCTGCAGCAATCTACACTGAAGATACAGGCCTGGCCTTGTCATATCTGGTTTTTCTTTCAGAGGCTGGAAAACCAAATCTACAAATTATCCCAGCCAAAATAGGCTACATAAACAAAGAAATCAAGAGAAATTCCACCCTGGAGGCTGTTGATTGAATTTCCTTTCTCTACTTGCCAAACTATGCATTCCATCGCTACCAACACCCATTGCCTTACACTCAAGGTTCCTTTTTGGCTTGAATTTTGGTGGCATGTGAAACTTACACTGCTGATTTGTTTTTTGAGCCCACATTTTGAAACTCACCTTTAAGAAAGACCAAGCATAGGCATCTGCCATGATTTTTGGAGCCTCCACTGGGTTTTCCCCCACCCCATCCCCTGCACCATCTACACAGTGCTGCCCAGCCTGACAAAGCCCTGTGCAAATAAAAACTTTGGAATGCCCTCCCTGCAGAGATCCGCCTGGCACCAACACTTTTGGCTTTTCGGTGCCAGACAAAGACCTTCCTGCTCAGCCAGCATTTTAATAGAAGGTGTTTTTAGGCTAGGTTCATGAGCAGCAGGGTTTTATAAATTGTATTGCATATTGATTGTTTCAAATTGTATTGTATTTTATGGTTTTAATATGTTGTTTTATGGTTTTAATACATTGTTGTATGCCACCCAGAGACCGCTTGGTAGTGGAGCAGCTAAAAATTGTTGTAAATAAATGACTAAATAAATAAAACTAGCATTAATTTGGACGTGGTTTTATTGATCTAATAAAGGGATCACCTACCCTTGGTTTTAGATGGTGTACAAGAACCAAATGCCTTTTCTTTTCTCTTTTTCTGCACAAGCACAAAATGACACTTATCTGTTAAGGCATGATTAAAAAGAGAAACACTGCTTTATAGAGATGGGCACAGAACGAATAATTTTTCATTTTCGTTTTTTGGTTTTTGTTTCATTACGCAACGAAACGACAAATGAAATTTGTCCCTAAAATGAAACGAAACGAACAGAAACGCGGGAATTTTTGTCGTGCGTTTTGTTTCCGTTACAGCAATGAAGTGAGCTGCTTTAAATGCTTTAAAAAATCACTTAAAATTGGAATAAAAGGTAACGAAATGGCAACGAAACGGTAAGAAAAGAAAAACCATTTTTTGCGAAAAATTTGCAAACAACGGAAACGAACCAAAACGGACCTCTAAACGACAAATGACAAACGAAACTCCATTTTTTCTATTCATGCCCATCTTTACTGCTTTATAAGGCAATCTGCCCAGAGTAAGGGGGCATTGCATCTGATGATGGTTGTGGGTTTTCTGGGCTGTTTGGCCATGTTCTGAGGCTTTCTTCCTAGAATTCTAGCTCACTGCACTCCTGCCCTCTGAAGATACCAGCCACAGAGACTGGCCAAACGTTCGGAAGAAAAACCTCCAGAAGGTGGCCAAACAGCTTGGAAAACCCAGAACAAACAACCATCAGATCCCGGCCCTGAAAGCCTTCAAGAAGGCACTGCATCTCTTTGTGTGTCCGAATCCTGGCCATTTAAACAGAAGGAGACAGACAGCAACTAGTGTTAAGCCTAAACTGTATTTTGCATTGTATCTATTTCAACAAATCTCATCCAGAGGACACTTAAAATCTGCCAGGATTTATTTTGACACAGCACATTCCTTTCCTGACTACCTTTAATTACAAGCCTTCCTTCTTTCCGACTGCCAGAGGGGTGGATGGGGGTGGGGGGGAAGGTTGATGAATGGCTTCTGTTTGTCTTGTGTTAAATCCCCCACTCTGTGGCATCTCATGACATTTGAAACAATGTGAGGAGGAAAGAGGAGGAGAGACCTTTCACACCTTTTTTGTGGCTTTTGTCCCCCCCCTTTATGTGTTGGTTTGTCTTCTGTGCTTCTTTTCATGGACTTGGCCCATCTTTCTCTTTTACCAAATATGGTACATCAATGTTATAAGGGTGGGGGAGAGAGATTCTTTGGAGAGATATTTCTCCCTTGTTGCACACTTGAAGGGGAGCTCTTGTGGTCTTTTTTATAAAGCACTTCACAGACAAGCAGCAGCCTGTTTAATACATACCCATATTGATGCGGAGGGATTTGCCTGTGGGGACAGCAGACAGTTCTAATCTTTCTGCACTTCACAGCGGGAATCCTTGATATATAAATTGCTTGCTAAAAGCTGCTGCAATTAGGCAGGCAGCAGAACCATCCTGCTCCAGTGAATTACGAGGGATGCCTATAATTCTATGTTACAGATTAATATTTCAATACACATTTATGAACATTTTTTAAAAAGAGCTACCATAGCATATGCAACCACAGGAAGTCCTCTGTGTCTGGGACTAAACCTAGAAGCAAGGGCCTCTGACTTGAGTAGGTTTATACAAATGCCCTTCCACACACTCATAAAGTTATGAAGTGGATGGGGGGAGGCAAAAGAGCAGACGAATGACTTTTGCCAGAAAAGACACAAGGGAAGCACACTGGACCCTTCTACAGCTCTGACAACCAACTCCTATCCAGGCATTCAGCCTGAAAGCATGTCGAGGTCAAAGGATGGAGATGTGTGTGTGCATATTAGCCCCTTGCTCCATGCCCTCAGTTCATTCAGAAGTCCTGTGAACCTTTACACTATGAGCAGAAAAGTCTGCATAGGTTCTGCAAGTGGATTCAATTAAACATGCATTCATTGGTACTTACTAAAAGCCCATTGTAAGGGTTACTAGTAACATAATCCTTGAAGGTACATTTAATTCAGCCTTCACTGAACATGCAAAGGTCTGCATGGCCTCTGGGTGCGGTAGAGAAGTGGGGATAACGCTTGCATCCCCACATCACGACTTCCCTTTGAGTCTTACCGAATGTCTAAATAGGGTTCGAGTGGTTGCATTGTAGCTTTTCATCAAGACATTTGGAGGTTCCTGGGTGAAACAAATTATCTAGATCCATTTCAGTTTGGCCTGGAGATAGCTTGGGTCATGGATAACTTATGTCAGGAACTGGACAGAGGAGTGTGGCCCTGCACCTCTCAGCAGTTTTTGATACCTGGGATGCGTTTCTTGGATGGGTCTTGGAAGTATTGTTTTAAAATGGTTCTGCTCTTTCCTGGATGGTGTTGGGGAATCCTGTTTGATGTCCTGGCTATTGGTCTGTAGCATCCTTCGTGGCTCAGTCTTGTCCCCCGTGTTATTTAACATCTACATGAAACCACTGGAAGCGGTTATCCAGAGTTTTGAAGTTTGGTCCCATCAATATGCTAACGACACATAAATCTCTCTCTCCTTCCCATCTGATTCCAAGGAAGCTGCTCTCTGTACTTTGACCAGTATCTGTTGATGGTGATGGACTGGACAAGAGCTAACAAACGTCATGCAGGGGAGACAGAGGTGCTCCTGGTCAGTCACAACAGAAATCAGGGTAGAGGGATTCAGCCTTGTACTGGCTTTGGTTTATGCTACCTCTAAAAAGTCAGGTCCATGGCTTGGGCATGTTCCTAGACTCAACTCTGAGCTGAATGCACAAGTTTCAGTGGAGGGCCGAAGTGCACCTGCACAGTTAAAGCTGGTGTGCCAGTTGTGCCTGTTCCTTTGGCCAGGGTGACAGGTAAGACTGCCTTTGAAGAGTGTTTGGAAATTTCAGCTGAAGCAAAATGTTGCAGCCAGACGGAGCACGTAACTCCCATTACAACAGCTTCATTGGTTGCTGCTCTGTTTCTGGACCCAATTCAAAGTGCTGGTTATTACCTATAAAGCCTTATACAGCTTGGGTCCAGGCTATTTAAAGGTTACTATTTCCCAATATGACCGTTCTCGGCTTTTAAGATCTTCTAGAGATGCCTTTTCCAAGTTAAAGTGCTGATGTGAAGATTTAAATCTCTAAAAATTTTGGGACCAAACTATGACTGCTTGCAACTGCCTGAGTCTTGGGACTAGCCTCCCATTTCTTTAAGGCTGGCAGATACTACCAGGGCCATTTCCAGGAAAAATATATACTGTATATAAAACACTCCCCCCCCACCGCCCTGCTCCTTGCTCAAGCTCAGACAGTCTCTAAAGACCTTTGTATTTGCATCAACTTTCAGATTACTGTACTTCAATTGCTAGTATTAGCATTATCTGCTAGCATCATGTCCAAGTTATTTTTAACTGCTGCAGTTATTTTCATCTGATTGTTTCTTTTGATCCATTGATTTTTGTGCTCTCAATCTTTCAGTATTTTCATGTTGATTTTGTATGCTGTTACTATGCTGCTTTACTGACAACCCTCTTGGGATGCTAATTTACCTTGAAAGGTGGTTTTAAAATCCATTAAGTATGTAAGTAAATTCCGGCACTCAGCCTGCCTGCTAGCCCTTCAATTGCCTCCTTTTTTATATTAAACTCTTAGGAAACCAACTCTTGCCTGCATTAGTGGAGCCAGTCCGTGATGCCCAGCAACAAAAAAGCTCTCTATCACTTAACAACCAGGTTCATGCAATATCTGAGGAAACACATAGTCTGAATGTTTTAGCTTTTCTCTTTACATGAAATGCCCACCAACCCACCTAATCAAGGACTTTTCATGAGAACATAAAAGCCGTATTGAGAGTTGTGCTTGTAAAATGAGTCAGAATCAATACTGTTAAGGAAGGCTTCCTTGCCACAAAGAAAATGTGGGCACCAATGCAATGAGCCTGCCCACCTTATTTCTTTCTCAAATGGGATTAGTATCTTTCTTTTAATGCCATTGTAACTGAATAAGTATGTTTGGACTTGATTGCTCAGGTTGTTCATTACTGTAAGCTGCCTTGGGTCCTTTTCCAAGGAGAAAGGTGGGGGTAAAAGTACTCTAAATAAAATAAATGAAATAAGTGATGAGGATGATTAAAAACAAATTATCTATTGGTTTTTTGCCAGCAAAAAGCAAAAGAGATAAAGCATTCTTCAAAACCTGTTTTATAAGAAACTTTAAAAGCTGGTTTTTTTAAAAAAAGAAAAAAGCCAACAACCTATAAGATCACATTTTGAGCCATACCAAGAGTCCAACTTTAAAACCATTTTTAAACACAGGAGACACTGTACTCTTGGCTGCTTGCCAGCAACTCAGCAGGGAGAGACCCAACCTGACTTCCCTTGAGAAAGAGTTCCACCATCAGGGTGCCACTGCAGGAAAAGCCCTGTCTAAGATACCCACCAACCCAGTAGCTTCTGAGTATGACAGGATGTGCAATAGGTTATCCTCTACCAGAGCTCCTAGAATCTGGGCAATGTCATACAGGAGGAGGCAACCATCTTAACTTGAGCTACAAAAGCAAATTGCAAACCAATGCAGAAGGTTCAGGACATGCGGCTGTGTTATGATTATGACTTCATTATAATTATTATGCTATTCTTGCATTGGGATATGCCAGGAAGCTGACACATCAGAGAAGGTCACAGCGGTATGTCTGTGTTGTGCTTATCAATTGTTTGCGCTTTGTAGTTGCATTTTGAGGGGGCACTAGAGTTATACCCAGATTTTGAAATTTATGGTACCCCCTAACTCCATTGTTGAAGGGAGAAACATAATCGGAAAGCAAGAAATCCCTTCTGCTGTCTTAAAGTGAGAGAAAGGAATCTAGTCCCATCATACCTGCTTTATTTGAAGAATCCAAAATGAAAGCTTTATCCTCCTGCCCATGTTATTCCATCACAACAAATCAGCTACCTATGCCTTAATGCAATTGACTTTGAGCAACCTTAGCTCTCAGCATGCTTGGTACCAGTCTGGGAAATGAGAGTTTAAAAATAGCTAGAAGAGCAGAGGTGGAACATTTCCAAACAAAGGACCAGGAGGGTTATAGGGCATACCGTACTTTACTTTATTTAAAATTTATAAACCATCAGCTTGTATAAAACAACTCATGGCTGTAAAACACAGGCAAAGTAGGGTAAACAACAAGCATAATAAAAATATGTAGCAATCAATAAAACAATACATAGCAAAAATAAGCAATAAAACAAACATAGATGATAATATTGGCATCCGGGCAAAACAGTACAAAAGATAACAGCAAAAGTCACCCAAAGGCCTCTTGGAAAAGCCAGGTCTTCAAGGCTTTCTTAAAAGCGGGCAGAGATTGTGCCAAACGGACCTCGTTGGGAATCGAGTTCCAAAGCGATGGAGCAGTCACTGAGAAAGCCCAATTCTGGGTAGAAACTTTCCTGGCTTCTCTAGGAGTGGCTACTTGAAGTGCGAGTGCCTGGGAAGCTCTTTTGGGATGGGCATTTACTGATGTGAGGGAAATACGCTCACTGTAACCTTCTGTGGAAATCCAGTTATTAAAAATTACTTCCCATGTCACAATTATAAAGGAGTTTCCTTGAGGAGAACAATCAATTGTTCTCCTCCTCCTCCTCCTC
Source organism: Phrynocephalus versicolor (assembly GCA_023846285.1). NCBI lineage: Eukaryota > Metazoa > Chordata > Lepidosauria > Squamata > Agamidae > Phrynocephalus > Phrynocephalus versicolor. The sequence goes on along the minus strand of JAHTLZ010000237.1, from coordinate 45,196,935 downwards.
CTCCTCCTCCTCCTCCACCACCACCATCATCATCATTTTGCAGATACATAGGTTTTTGGTTAAGACTTGCATCTGTTATGTAACACCAGTCAATATTTTTATAATTTTGATTGACTCTGCCTAATATACAGTGGAACCTTGACTTATGTCATTAATCCGTTCCAGAGTTCTGGACAAAAGTCAAACATGACTTAAGTCAAATGAATTTTTCCCATAGAAAGTAATGGGAAAGTGGATTAATCCGTTCCAGATTATGAAAAAGACCCCCGAAAACAGCAATTTAACACAAATTTGACTGGGACTGGAGATACCTTCCGGGGATGTAAATGAAATGTCTCTTCAAAGAGAGGAGGAGGCAGTGGAATTATAGTCCACAAGTTATACACCTCCACTTTTTATTGTTCATAGCAATAATGTCTATCATTTAAGTTTTACTGATTTTTAACCTGGCGTTCCAAGTTCTGAACAACTCTATGCTTACCATTAGAGTCCCACAACTGTACAGCTCCCCAACTAAAATGCTTCCATTGTGGACCAGACTTCTGCAGCCAGATTTTTTACAAGAGTGAGCCGACTGTCTAACCAGCGAGGCCAGCCCCGAGCTCCCGGCCCTTCTTCTCCTCCAGCGGCAGGGGCAGCTTCGGTGAGGCCGAGGACCAGCTCCAGGTGCTCGGAGCTGGCCTCGTCGAAGCCGCCACTGCCAGAGGAGAGGAAGAAGGCAGGAGCAGTTTGGAGGCAGCAGCCGCGATGCCGGGTCGTGGCTGCCACCCAATTCCGGGGCCTTGCACCGGGGCTCCGAGCTGTAAGTCAAAGCCTGCGACTCAAGTCAAACAGATCCCTTCTTGCTGCAAGTCAAACATGCTGCAAGTCAAGCAGCATGTAAGTCAAGGTTCCACTGTATTTGAATATCATCATCACCATCATCATCACCATCATCATCATCATCATCATCATCATCATCATCATCATCATCATCATCATTGTCTTAGAACTGCAGAGCTGAAAGAGACCCTATGGATCATTAAGTCCAGCCCCTGACAAAGAGACACAATGGGAAATTGATTCCCAACCTCTGGATCTGCAACCAGATACCTCAACCACTGAGCTATCTGGCAGTTCTGTACATAATGATATAGTAGAATATATGCTCCAGTACTAAGACACTAGTTTTGGAAAGCTTTAGGCATGCATGTGATTAGCTGAATAGAATACTCCGAGCCAACTGTGCTCAGTCAGCAACTGGCAAGAATGATTAGCCGCTATGATTCCGGATATGGGTTCATGTTCCCTAAGGCTCTCTTGAATGCATTCATCCTATTAAATCTTATAACCGTAACATTAAAAATAGCTTTGTTGGCCTTTTATTAAACTCTTTCAGATTATATGTGGTGAAGTTTTTTATATAGTAACCATTTCTGGCAATCAATGAGCCACAATATATACAAAAGAGGCAATAGTCTCTTTTGACATTCTAAACCAACCTTTCCCAAACTAGAACCACGAAGATATATGAATTATGAGTTCCACCATCCTCAACCAGAGCAGCCACTGACTTGTTGGTTCATTATGACAGCAGTTCACATACAGCACATCTGAAATACGCCAGGCTGGAGAAGGCTACTCTAGTCTGATGCTAAGTTTCTGATATGGATTTTGATTGCTTCTTCTGACTTCATTCCTCTAGCAGCTCCAGGGCCAAGCAACTTTATGAGGAAAAGATGGTTCTGTCTGAAGAACTGATTCTCCCATCCAAGTCTGCCAAGGCTCTGAGGTAATCAAAAGAGGCTTTCATCTCAGTTCCATCACTCTCACAGTCATGTTTGGTGTGAAAATGAGGGAGGGGCTTCTAAATTGCCACTCCACAGTTCTAGAACTCCCTTCCAGAGGGCATTCCCTCCTTTTTGCTATTCCACTGGTATCCAAGTAGGATTTGGGGAACTGACGAAGAGAATTACAATGGTGAGTGCTGTATCTCTTCCCCCCCCACCCCGCCTGCCCATGTCTCTCTCCTCAGATCTTCATAAGTATAATAGCTAAGCCTACCCATGTACTGTACAGTGGTACCCCAACTTAAGAACAGCTTGACAAGAGCAATTCGACTTAAGAGCAGAAAACTGTTGCCATTTTAATTACCTCCTTACAAATTTTAGATATGGTCTGCTCAACTTACAAATATTTTCTTTTCATTTTCTTTTCATTTTTAACTTATTTTTTCAATCTTTTAGATTGGTACCCCGACTTAAGAGTAGTTCGACTTAAGAACATGCATTCGGAATTGATTAAATTCATAAGTCAAGGTACCACTGCATTATATTCTATTGCATTGTTTTTCAATGTATTGGCTACAATGAAATCACTAGTAAAAGTATTCCACTTCCTTGAATGTTGGCTAATATAATGCTGATGGCATAACGAACACCCTTTCTTCTTAGCTTTAATATATGCATACCAATGAACATGCAAGCATTCTGTCCAATCTGCTACTGCAAAATAAACTAGATGTAATGTATCCAATACTTATTATGTTACCCTCTGTTCTTATTTTGAATCTCATGTTTTCAAAACATATACTTTTTAAAATCCATCATTATAGTCGTCCCCCGTTATATTGCGGTTCATATACTGCGGTCCTGGTATATTGTGGGAACGCAGTAGAGTATATGAAGGCAAGGGCTCCTAAGGCAAGCTGTGTGGGCCTCTTTGGGGGCTCCTGCACTTACCCCAGGCCTGGCACTGCCCCAAGTGGCTGTCCAACGGGCTTCCCGAGCCTGTAGGAGGCCCCAGTAGTGGTTTACAGCAAACCAGAAGTCACTGGTTTACCAGAAACCACTTCTGAGGTATCGAACATGCCCGAGAAGCCTGTCAGAGGCCCAGAGGTGCTTTATTTCTTTGTCATATTTTATATTCTGCCTTTTCTCAGAAGAGCTCAAGGTAATGTACAAAAAGATTTCCTACACCTAACCTTTTCCTCCTACAAACCCAGCAGATATCTCCGCCACTCTAAAACCTGCTTCAGAAAATTTCTTTATTGTGATTATAAAATTCATCTGGAAGGCTATTATGCAAACAGATGTTGTATTTATTTGTTTCTGTTGTGCTGAAGGAGGAAACAAGTGCACCGGTTGTTGATTACTTGCACATGATAGCCAAAAGCAAGTCATGTTTGCTCTGACTGGATGCTTAGTTTCCTTACTGAACCCTCTCTTGAAGAGTGTTGTACCAAGGGAAGAATGGAAGTCTCTCTGAGCTGTTGGGCAAAAATTACAAAACAATAGCTTGTTTTAAACAAAATGGTTGTTGGTTTACAGAAATCTTGAGAAGCAAACTCCTCAATATCTATACAATTCAAGGAACGGACAAAACATTTTGTCAAAGTAGGGAGCAGCCGTCCCTTGACAGGGTCACTCTACCACTCAGCAGAGGAAAGCAACCTTGACAGGAGGAAAATGTCAAAGGGAAAACATGACAGAAGACCCCACTCTCAACTATTCTTCTTGAGTCTTCTGCCTGGCCTTTCCTCCTCTTTCTGCTGCACATCCTTCAGGTGCAGTACCTTCAGGTATAGTGGAATTTTAAGGCATCACCTCCTTGAAGTGGACTAGTTCAAACACTAGAACACTCAACTTCTGTACGTGGACTGAACATACCCTTTGCTTCTAGCAGAAAGATATATTGGGCCAAACACTGCACTTGGCACATTAAGAACCCTTCACATTTGTCATGGAATGTTCACCTGTGCCAAGGTACATTCAGTAGAGTATGGATTGTATAATCTATTGAGCCGCATGACACAGTGGTTCAACTGCTGTACTGCAGCCAAAATTGTGCTTCTGAGCCAGGGTTCAAACCCAGGTAGTACTGTCTTTTTGGTTTATTTTTATGTTATGCTTCTGTTTTGGTCTATTATTGATCTTATTTATTTTTGTTAATGTTTAATAGTGTCTGATGATCTTGTCTTGATGTTATTTCTTATTTCATTTTATTATATTCTCTTTATTTTATTGTTGTTCAACAGCTAGAGTGGCCCCGTTAGTTAGTTAGTTAGTTAGTTAGTTAGTTAGTTAGTTAGTTAGTTAGTTAGTTAGTTAGTT
>JAHTLZ010000237.1:45174115-45192834 GCA_023846285.1 Phrynocephalus versicolor | reverse complement strand
GTTAGTTAGTTAGTTAGTTAGTTAGTTAGTTAGTTAGTTAGTTAGTTGGTTAGTTGGTTAGTTAGTTAATAGCTGGTCCATGGTTGACTCAGTCTTCTATACTTCTGAGATAGGTAGAATGAGTATTTTCAGCTCATTAGTACAGGTGTGTGTATGTGGCCTGCTTTAAGCACTATGGGGCAGTATATAAGCAGCATGCTTTGCTTTCCAGTTCCATCAACTATTTATTAATTTCTGTGATTTGAACATAGTGTCCCTGACATTTCAGAGCCAAACTTTGAGACCAGGGAGTAGTTATGAGTCCTTCTGATGCTAATATTTATTTATTTATTTATTTATTTATTTATTTATTTATTTATTTATTTATTTATTTATCTTGTATCCCGCCCATCTTCCCAAAGGGAACTCTGGGCGGCTTACAGCAATAAAAACAAGTAATAGAGCACAAGTAAAGCGGGGAGGCAAGATGGCGGCAGGCCCAGGGGCGTAAAAAAAAAAACCAAAAACCCAGACTAACTGAAAAGGTGGCCAAACGCCTCTCTGAAGAGGTGGGTCTTCAAGGCCTTCTTAAAGGCGGGCAGGGACTCCATTAGGTGCAGCTCACTGGGGAGATGATTCCAGAGCGTGGGGCCCACCACAGAGAAGGCGCGATCTCGCGTGTGTGATTTCCGCGCCTCTCTGGGTGTGGCCACCCTCAGCGAGCGCGCCTGCGCCAGTCTCATGGGTCTGGACCCGGTTGTCCTTTGGGAGATACGCTCCGCCAAGTACTCTGGTCCCAGGCTGTGGAGGGCTTTGAAAATAGGGATTTCCATGTGATATCTCAGAGCCAAGTCCTCATGATGCCCCTGAAGAAGGGCAGGCAAAGACTGGGAACAATTCTTGAACTACTTCTGGCCAGAAAACTGTGGAAATAGTACTGTCTGTGTAAATTGTCTGGTTTTCAAAAGGGCAGAGGAACTAGAGATCAAACTGCCAACATGTGCTGGATAATGGTGAAAGCTAGAGCGCTCCAGAAAAAAACATCTACTTCTGCTTCATTGACTGTGCCAAAGCCTTTGAGTGTGTGGACCGCAACAACCTATGGCAAGTTCAAAAAGGAATAAGGGGGGCAGGGGCGGGGGGCAGGTCTGCGGATGGCGGATGATGGGGGACAGCGACGGGCACGGGGGTTGGGCGGTGATGGGCACGGGTGGGCGGCGGGCAGACGGGCGGCGGTGGCCAGCGGTGGCAGGGGCGGGGGCGGCAGGCTGTCCAGCGCCCTCTCTCCATTTTGGTGCCTAGATCGCCTTAATGGAAGCGCCGGCCCTGCTTATATGCACAGTAAATCATGTGAAAGGCAGGTCTGGATGAATAACAAACTGGAATTAAAATGGCCGGAAGAAATATCAACAACCTCAGATATGGAGATGATACTACTCTGATAGCAGAAAGTAAGGAGAAATTAAAGAACCTCTTAATGAGGCTGAAAGAGGAGAGTGAAAAAATGGGCTGAAGAACAACATAAAAACCCTAAGATCATGGCCACCAGTCCCATCACCTCCTAGCAAATAAAAGGGGAAGAAATGGAGGCAATGTCATAGTTTATTTTCTTCAGCAACTTGATCACTGCAGATGGTGACTACAGCAATGAAATTAAAAATGCCTGCTTCTCAGGAGAAGAGTGATGGCAAACCTAGGCAGCGTCTTAAGGAGCATAGATATCACTTTGATGACAAAGGTCCAGAGAGTCAAAGCTATGGTTTTTCCAGTAGTGATGTATGCAAGTGAGAGCTGGATTATAAAGAAGGCTGATCGCCGCAGAATTGATGCTTTTGAGCTGTGGTGCTGGAGGAGAGTCTTGAGAGTGCCCTGGACTGCAAGGAGATCAAACCTATCCATCCTGACAGAAATCAACCCCGAATGTTCACAGGAAGGACAGATTTTGAAGCTGAGGCTCCAGTACCTTGGCCACCTCGTGAGGAGAGGGGACTCCTTGGAAAAGTCCCTGATGTTGGGAATGACTGAAGGCAAAAGGAAAAGGGGATGGCAGAGAATGAAGTTGTTGGACAGTGTCATCGATGCAACCAATATGGATTTGACCAAACTCTGGGAGGCAGTGGAAAACAGGAAGGCCTGGCGTGCTCTGGTCCATGGGGTCACGAAGAGTCGGACATGACTAAATGACTGAACAACAACAACAACAACAACAACAACAACAACAACTACTACAACAACAACAACAACAACAACAACAACAACAACAACAACAACATGTAAACTATGGTAGAATTTACCCAGCCAGGTAATTATTGGGAAATTTGGGGAAAATGTGTTTCTAGGAATTTGATTATGATTTAGTTGGCAGAGAATAAAGCCGGGGGGGGGGGACACAGAGAAACATGGAGAGATCAGCCCAGTCTCCACAAACGACACCATTGCAGTTTGCACACAAACTGGCAGCTTGTAATGTATGGTAATATCAGTCCAGAAGCATTTAAAGTAGGGAAAAAAAGAAATATTTACAGTTACCATCTGTAGTTACAGCCAGAAGAAAAAAAGGGAATGCAGTGGCGTCTACCTGTGTACTTGCTGCTTGGAGGGTGGCCAGAGGAAGAAAAGATATCAGAAAAAATGGCAGCAGAGAGAGAGAGAGAGAGAGAGAGAGAGAGAGAGAGAGAGAGAGAGAGAGACTCCCCTGATGTTAATTTGACTCTAATTTCCAAGCATTATATTAAAAATAATCCCCATTTCACTTAGTACTCATTATCTTTTATGTCTCCTGCATTTTAGATGTTCTTCTCTGTGTGGGTATTGCACCTAAAAAAGCAAAATAACCTTTATGATGGTAAAATTATTATAAGCCATTTATGGCAGGTGTTTCCCTAATGTACCCGGCTGCTAGCTGCAGAGAGAAACTGGTAACAAGCAGTCTAAAGCAGACAGCTCCAGTTTCATTTTTCCAGTTTTCAGTTTGGCTTTTCCTTTGACAAAGAAACATGAAATGAAAGCTGTTGTTTCTCCCTCATATGCACAGCCTTAAGTGAATAACAGCTTCTGGCCTTGTAAAGAGGGAGATTTTTCTCAGCCATCTAGTAACTTCTCTCTTGGTAGCAGTAATGGTAGTAAATCCAGTATTCACCAGGATTTGCAACTTGTGTACAATTAAGGGAATACAATAACAACTGAAGAGAATTTTCAAAATAACATCTGCTGCAACACTTATCTAATGAGGAAGGTAAGGCAAATTAAAACCCACTTCCCCCCCTTCCCCACTTGCACACCATACCTAGAAAAGACAATGGCTGAAGTTCACTCTAGTGGCTGTTAATTAGACATTAAATAGAGGCCCAGAATCCTATTGCACTATTTAGCAGTGGAAGGCCATTTGCCCAAACAATCTGACTTGTTTCTCAGGACATCCATCATGCACACAGCTTTCCCAAGAGCGTAAATGATTGCACACCCTGTCATGAAATGGGCTACCTGGGAAAATAAAAGCATTGACTTTACGAACATGGAACATTAAATAGGTTTATGATCAGTGCCTTTACAACTGAAATTCTACCATGTTTTCCTGGAAGTCCCAGGTCAGTTATTAGGACTTACTACTGGATAGGCATTTGTGGAGTAACACTACTTAATCAGAACAAAGCAGCCGAGTCCTATACAATTTTTTTTTTTTTGAAATGGATTTGTTTCTCTCATTGGGACTTACTTTTCAGGATGAAATCAGTCCCAGAGTCATATTTACAAAGCAATAACTATGTGGCATTTTTCAGGTGAGAAAACACTGATAGAAGAGGAATGCTTAACTCTGACTTCAGGCAACTTTCATTTACATCTTCCATAATTCTTCTCCATGTTTTTCTGCTTAACTACAGAGAGAAGAAGCAAGGGAAAATCCCAGGATCTGACTCCTTTTGTCATCAATTAATAACTTCTCATGCATACATGAAGCAATTGATAGGGCTGTTTTTCAACAAATGTAAATCATATAACAAGCAGAAGAGAGTATCCTGTAGAAGACCCTCTTAACGTCTGTGATTTGTGTTGTCAGCATTCAGGCTGCCCTTTGCTTGGCATCCTCTTCCTGAGGGTAAGACAAACACAATAATGCGCAGCAATCTTTTATTATAAAAATTAAATTATTATTTAATTGTTTAGCATTAGAGATGGGCACAAATAGAAAAAATTACGTTTCGGTTTTTCGGTTTTCGTTGCAGATCTGTTTCAGTTCGTTTTCATTTTTCGTGAATTTTTTGAAAAAAAATCATTTTGTTTTTTGTTTTTCGTTTTTACCTGCTTTTTGCGTGACTTAAAGCATTTCCGCATGTGGACATTTCCCAACGCCCCGGACCAGAGGGAAAACAATAAAAAAATGATGCTGGCAGAGACACAGTATAGACTAGGTATGCAGGGAGGTTGCAAAGGTAGCAGCAGGCGTTGCTCAGGGCATAAGGCAGCTGCAGAGTGACTGCACTGCAGGGCAGGGGAGGGTACTCACTGAGAGGTATGCACGCACACAGGGAGGCTGCAAGAGAAATCTCTTCTTTCTCTCCCCTAAGAGCCCAGCTGCAGCCAGCAGGAACACAGAGACACACACCTGCCTAACTGGCCTAAAGTAACAAGTCGCAGAGACAGCAATCCCACCCTAACTCCCACCACAGACTGCAAGGAGGAGAGGGGCTGCCAAAGCTTTTCATGCCCTCTGTGGCTGCCACACCTAATCAGTCTGCAACCTGGGCATTCTCCTGGTTGAAATTGTCCAAGAATTTACATGATCCCATCACATGGCTTGCATCCATCTTGTGGCTGGAATCCATTTTGTGTCATCCTTAAAGGGAAAAGAAAAAACACATTGCGATGGGAGAAAGACAAAAACAAATGTTTTAAGGACCGCAACCCCCTGGTAGGTAATAATTTCAAATAATTATCACTGCGTTTTTACGGATGTCCAGGGCATTTTAATACCCAAGAAATCAATATTAGGCATCTGGGAGCCATTTTGGGTCGATGTCCCCTAACTCGTCTTAAAGGGAAAAAAAATACAGCGATCTGAGAAAAGACACAAATGCATGTTTTAAGGACCCCAACCCCCTGGTAGGTATTATCAGGCAGAATAAATAATTATCGCTGGGTTTTTATGGATATTCAGGACGTTTTTAACATTTAAAAACAGCTCATTTCATTGCGCATCTCCATTAACAAAAACGAAACGTAACGAACCTAATTTTCGTGGTTCTGTTTGGTTTGTTCCAATTTCATCACACTTTTTGTTATTCGTTTCATTACGTAACAAAACGAATAATGGAACAATTGTTTTTCCTTTTAGTGCCTATCTCTATTTAGCATGTCTAGATAGACATTAACATCACCCAGCCAAGCCAGTTTCAGTCTGTGGAGAAAAATCCATGGTGTTCTCACCTAGTGCTGCATGATTATTTTTGTTATCTGGTATGTGAGGCACTGTCAAACCACTCCAGTATTCCTGCCAAGAAAACTCCATGAATATGGAGTCATGAAGAGTAGGTATTGACTGTAACGACACAACACACACACACACACACACACGTGAGGCATGATGTGATGTGTTGACATCTTGTGGTGATTCTTTATGTCTTCTATTTCCCTACACAATATTTAAATTTCTTCAGATGTTTATGATTTATCTCCAAACTGCAAGCTATACAGACATGATGCACCAAGAAAATTTTTATTATAGGAATTTCTATTGCTCTTTGTATCTCCTGTAAATACAAAGACTTGTAAGTCAGAATCAGGCAGGCTGCCACCATGTTGATAAATGTTGCTGTTTTGACTAAAAATGAAAAGCCCAGAGGAAGAAAGGCACATTTATTAAAGAACTATTTTGCAGCTACTTTTGCTAAAATGCTGTTCATATTGAGATACTGTACTAATAGTCTTCAAGGACATGTCTCCCATAGGTGCATTGTTTAACATATAAATTTATTTCAATTAATAGCATAATTAACATTTTTAGGGCTACTTTTTTCACACACACCCATTAATTATTTTAACACTCTAGCATATTAAAATTTACATGTTGGCATGTCCTTAACTGAAAGACTGCTGGTTTGCTCTGGCTTTGTCTTATATTTCGTGCATTCAGTACTGAAATATCAGCACCAGTCTGGATTGAGAATGAAATACAAATTTTAGACAAACATTATGGACAACCTAGCATCAGAAGGGGAAAAGCCTTAAGGCATAATTGTGGGGAAGTATCACAGTTGGAATTTTCCTCACTTCCTAAGCTGTACAAATTTGCTTGCTTTGGTGACTGATCTTCTGGTTCTAAGCATATCATGCTTTTCGAGTTTGACTGATCCAATATAAAAGACTGCCTCATTCTCTACTATGCTTTCAGTTCAAATTACAGACTCTCCATAACATCTGCTTTGGTTCTCAGATTGATTCAGAATGGAAACATCTTATTTCTTTGGGGAAGGGGAAACCAGCCAACTTGAGGCTAGTTAAATGGTCCCTTTTCTTTTTTGTACTGCACTGGATATTTCAACAACCACAATGGTACTGGAAGCACTGAGGCCACCATTTTTCTTTAACCACACTGTCCTCTGTCTTGTGTCACTCTCCTGCCCTGTGGTAGTAGTGGTGGTGGAGGCAAAGCAGCCATTTTTTTTTTTAAAAAGGAGGGAAACTTTGGCAGCAGGGAATCGCTCTACAGAGTGGCATTTTGTTGCTAGGGAGTAGGGAAAAGAAAAATGTTTCAAGGAAAAATGCCTTTAGGGTCGTTCTAACTCAGTGCTAATTGTCATTCTTTAAGGTTCAGCACCTTCCTCAGGACCCCTCATGTGTTACGTTGCACATGGAAAGTTACATTGCACAAAGAGAGCTGCAGGGGTATATTTCCTGTCTATTACAGACACTTAGAATACAGCTCTCGTCCCTTCTAGCAGGCATGAGGGAATGGAAGGCTCTTTCCAGCTCCAGAAGAAGAAGAAAAGAAGTTCTGTTCCATAATCTGTCCTTGAATTTGCCGTATGTTTCATTTTCCCATCAAAAGGGCTTCTGTACTTCTCTCAAGGTCCTGTAGAATTTATCTTGGAAGTGTTTTTGAACTTAATGTAACATTGCAAGGTGGCCCAGGTTGCTGCATTTATTTTTCCTGTCTGTAATTCATTTCTTCAACCCTTGGCAGTTTCCCTGGCAGTCCACAATGATCTTAAAAAATCTTGTGGAAGGAGTTACATTATGGGACATTTCTCTGCATTTTAGTTGAAGTGCCGGGCCCCAGAAAAGCACCAATTGTCACAGATATGACTGTACAATGAAAGATACATGTGTTTTTGTTTTTGTTTTATTAATGCTCAGCTTTGTTATAAGGTAAAGACAATAATCCTAAAATTTATTTATTTATTTATTTCTGAGTATTTTTTACCCCTCTTTTCTCCTTGGAAAAGGACCCAAGGCGGCTTACATTAAGGAGGAACAATACACAGTCCAGTACATGCCACCTATGGCGATTTATCTGAAATTTCTTCTCATCTGAAGTTTGTTTTAAAAAGGGAATTTCTTTTCTATCAAGCTGAACAAAAAATAATCACGAAACACAGGGGAGAAATTTTCGGGACAGCACCAGGAGCAATTCCATCCTCTTTCCCTCTTCTTGTGCATACCACCTCCACCAGCCATATGAAGAAAAGGAAGGCAGAGGTTTTGGAAGGCAGAAGAGCTGCGAAGTCCTGTGAGAGCCTTGAGGGAGATGGGGAAAGAGAAGCCAAGCTGCAACTCTGGCACAGATTGTAATTACTCATAAGATCATAAGAACAGCCTTGCTGTAACAGGCCACAGCCCATCCTGTCCAAGATTGTGTCTCACACAGTGGCTTACCATTTGCTTCAGGGTATTCCCAAGCAGATGTCTTCACTTGTTTACGATTCCCCACAAATGGCAATGAGAGATATCTTGCCTATCTCTCCAACTCAGAGGTTGTCAGATGGCAAGGAAGGTCTCAGGTGGTAAGGAAGGTGTTCCAATCCCCTAATAATTCTGGTTGCCCTCCTCTGCACTTTTTCCATTTCAATAATATCCTTCTGGGGGTATGGTGACCAGAATTGTACACAAGATCCAGAAGGGGCCTCACCATAGATTTACAAAGAGGCAAAATGACACTTGCGGACTTATTTTCTATACCCTTCCTAACGATCCCTAGCACTGAGTTTGCTTTTTTTCACTGTTGTGGCACACTGGGTTAACACTTTCAATGAGCTGTCCACCAGGACACCAAGGTCCCTTTCTTGGTTTGTTGCAGAGAGTTCAGACCCCCATCAGTTTATAAATGTAGCTGGGTTTTTTTGCTCCAACATACATCACTCTGCACTTACTAATGTTGACGCTCATTTGCCACTGGTTTGCCCACTCCCTCAGTGTCAAGAGATCCCTCTGGAGCTCCTCACAATCTCTCTCAGTTTTTACTCCCCTGTATAATTTAGTGTTGTCAACAAATTTTGCTACCTTGTTATTTACTCCTACTTCTAGATCATTCATGAAGAGGTTGAAAAGCAGGGGTCCCAGTACTGAACCTTAGGGGACCCCACTCTTTATCTCTCTCCACTTGGAGAAGGGCCCATTTAGTGCTGTCCTCTGTTTCCTGTCCCTTAGCCAGTTGCTGATCCAGGACAAGACCAGTCCCTTGATTCCATGACTGGCAAGTTTATTAAAGAGCCTTTGGTGCGGGACCTTGTCAAAAGCCTTCTGAAAGTTCCAATAAACAATGTCAACTGGATTTCCGTTATCCACATGCTTGTTGATACTCTCAAAAAAATCCAGCATATTAGTGAGGCATATTTGCCCTTGCAGAAGCCATGTTGGCTCTCCTTCAGCAGCGCCTTCTCTTCTATGTGCCTACTAATTTTATCTTTTAGGATGGTTTCCATCACTTTACCAGGGACACATGGCAAACTGACCAGTTGGTAATTTCCTGGATCACCTCTGGATTCTTTTTTGAAGATTGGTGTTGCATTCACTACCTTCTAGTCGTCAGACACAACACCTGATTTGAGGGGAAGATTATATATTTTGGTTTGGACATCAGCAATTTTATATTTAAGTTCCTTGAGAACTCGTGGATGGATTCTGCCTAGTCCTGGTGATTTGTTAGCATTTGGTTTAACAAGACATGCAAGGATCTTCTTCCTGGTTATTTCTATCTGGCTTAATTCTTTGGTTCCCCTCCCTACAAAGATTATTTATTTATTTATTTATATTTCTATACCATCCCTTTAGTGCAAACTGCACTACCTGGGGCAGTTTATTGTCCATATTTATTACCCATATTTATTATCCATATTTAGGCCCACGACTCAGGTCTAGGTCACCCATGGCAAACATGGATTCCACGCCACTCTCCCAGTTGGGGGTTGCAGAACAGTACAAAGTATGAGTGCATTAGTGGACTGTAGCAACGGTTCAAATACTCTTTTGTAATTTTGCCGCCCCCTCGCCCGAGCACAGCAACCAAGACACATGTCGCACTTACTCCCTCCCAGTTGCAGACCTGTCCATATTGATGAAGTTCCTTTCCATTTTTGCCATATCTTTACAGGAGTGTGGCTCCCAAGAAACCAGTCAGTCTGAAAAACAGCCCTGGGCTCCTGCTGAATTGTCCAATCCTGCTTTACAAAAATGGGACCATCCCTGGAAGGCTATGATCTTTTTCAGTTTAGACAGTGTGGGTGTCTTTCAAGCAACAGGGATATTTGTGTTACACCCAAATGAACTTTGTACCAAGTGAAATCAGGTATTGCATAAAATGTGTTTATCTCATGCTGGCCAAAATGATTCACCACGGAGCCTTAACACTGTGTTTATATAATGTACGTGATATTGGAAATCCACCTTTGCAGTAACCAAGGTCCTGCCTAGAAATAGGCTTTTAGGCAGTGAAGAACTTTGCATTTGCTGGGATCTGTAAAAATAATATGAGCTCCATCAATCAGTTGGAAAAAGCTGGAGGTAAAAGAACTACGTATACTGTCACATTTCATTTACAGTAGAATAAGGTCTAAAAATGGGAGAGGTTAGAAAAGTATTCTAAGAATGGGAGAGGTGCTCTGTCTTGTAAAAATAAATAAACATATCTTACACTGGGGATCACATTTGAGTTCTGTTAGGAGCTTCCAGGATGTACCTACACACTGTTTATTTATTTGTGCTTTATACCAGCCAAGTTATCATGGCTTCAACCAAAGAATCTCAAGAATTATATTTGTAAGTTTGCGTAGAACTGTCTCCTCAATCCAATCTATTAAAATAACCTACCACAGCAGTCTATTTGAAATTTCATATCAAATATCTTACCATAAAATTACTGTTCCCAGGACCCATGAGGAAAGGGAGTAAGCGTGGATAATAAAATTAGCCCTGCCCATGTTCTTCTCTGAATGGTGCAGGGCCAGTCCTACTGTCAGACAGAGTGAGGCAGCTGCCTCACATAGGAGATGATAAGGAGGGCCAGCAGAGGAGCAGCACTTGCTGTGCCACTTAAATTAGATTACACCATGCATTGCCGAGTCGGAAAAAAAAATCAGTTTTCATTTTAAAATGTACCCATCTGGCACTGCTTTTTAGACAGCAAACTGTCTTGGGAAAATCCTGTTCCTGATCTGGGTAGAAATGGACCGCAAGGACATGGTTCCCACACCACTATGGGGATACATGCAACCCATAAGTGAATCTCTGTAATTTTGGTGCCATCGCCCTCTCTCTCTGCAGCCAAAGCAACAGCCATAAGGGTATGTTTTTCCGACCACCTGCCATTGTCCCTACATCCAGAATATCTTCTTTGGATCACTGGCGTGGGAAGCTAAAGTGGGAGGGAATGCACTGTGGCAGCCTTCGAGAACATTTGCCTAGGACAGCATTAATATCATCTGTATAGGACATAACTGTTCTTTCTCTTATACGGTTTTGGCGGGAGGGAAGGGGGAGTTGCTAAAAAATGAACCTATCAATTTTGGTAGCTAGGACAAATTAGCAAAATTAGACTAGAGAACTGGCTGGAAATCAAAAATGCCAGCTATGCCTGAGTCACTATGTCCTGTGAATGCAACTGGCAGTCAAATAAATTAAAGAACAGAGTAAGAGAATGCCTATACCACAGCCAAAATATATTTGCTAGCCAGCATCCATTGATTAATTCAAATTTTGCTTGCCAGATTATCCATTTAAATATCCAGTTAAATTAAGTGAGTTAAAGTGTGGTCCTAAGACAGGAGGAAACACAAAAATAGCATTTCCCCTCTTTTCTTCTCTTGCTTCCCACAACTTGTTCCTATTTAAGGAATTCTAACGAGTGGAAGATATGGTTGAATTCCCACAATGAACTGGGTGGACAGACCTACGAATAGCAATTATTCCAGTGAGAAATCTGATGTGAAGAGGAAGTGATGATTACCTATGTGTACCAGTGTTCCTAGAACAAGAGTTAGAACATTCATCTTACCTCAACCTGCTTTGTTTTCCTCACTCCATGTCAGTTGCTTACGTGGTAAAGTAACTGCTTGAAATATCCACAATCATGGGATAATGTGTAAGAGAAGACCAATGAGCTTGAGAAGGCTTCAGTAACCAAGTAGCCTTGTTTCTGTTCCTTTTTAATTATTAGTGGATTCAGCAAACAGACATCCATGGCAGCAGGATGGGGCTGACTCAACAGTGACCACAAGAAGGTGCAGAATGGGGTGCTTTACGTAGATTGCATGGTCAAGTGCACAACTGATGTATGACCGATATGTGCCCTAGCACCTCATCAATTAGCTGCAATTTGCTAAAGTAAGTTATGCAAACCTAATACAAATATTTTATTTAATTATTTATTTATTCAATTTTTATACCATTCATCTAACCCAATGGTTACCCTGGGCAGTTAACAAGAGCAATAACAGCATAACCAAAATATAACATAATCAGTAGCAACATAAGATAAATAATAAGTTAAATTAAGAAATAAAACTTACTGGGATCCTTCATGTGAAATTTGTTGTAGAACTGAACAAATTAGAAATTCCTTCCAGAAAATGGGGAAAGTCTTGATAAACCAGGACTTATCTATCAGACTTCATACTCGAATACAGTGGACCCTCGTATAACAAATGGTTTGTATAACATAAAATCTGTACAACATAAAAAAATCTGGAGATAGGGGAAATTTGCTTAACAGAATTGTCTATCGGGCAAATATATTTGAATTTAAACCCAGTGACTACACTACATGATATAAAACTCGCTGTGCGATTGCTGTTGTAGAATAGTTGCAATAGCTTTTTTTATTATTCAGCCAGTGGGGATGGTTTACATTTTTTCTATCTATTATAAATTCCTTTTGTCCCCTTTCTACCCAGTGTGATCAATTGATAAGTTGCAAACAGGAGCTTGGAAGGGTGTCAGTTCCACTTAACTGAGTATCTCTCATTTTCACACAATTCCCTTAAAAAAAAGGTTTCAGCTCAGACCTCAAACACGCTCTTGCTAGGACCATTAGGAGAACTAAATAAATAAAAAGCGAGAAGTGGAAATAGCCTGTCAGCATCTTGTTAACACTTCAGGGAAGGCTCTGCTTTTGGAGCTTCCTGCAAACCATGCTCTCTGCCTCTGTCCTGCTGACTCCTGGTAAGCGTCATCTGATTGGCTAGAGCATTCACTGGGGGAACCCAATGTGCGAAGTTGTGACTCAACAGTGGATCAAATTAACCCATAGCCTCAAATTTATACAAGTTATTGCCTTGGGCGAGAACATTTTTTTCAGGTGCATAAAAAGAAAAAATAATAATTTTAACTAGTTAAGTTTCACCAGCACTTGGGGTGGGGGGTGGGGAAACACACACACATTTTGTTCACACAATGGCTGTTTACAAACCTCTTTCTGCACTCTTCCAAACCCATTTACTTTTCCATTAGTTCTACTACCTCTAGTATAGGTAGAAGTGCTCAGGAAGTAGTGTGTACTGAGATAAGATTTTCTTGGATTCTTCCCATTCTGTCCCTAATGACCACATATATTGGTTATCCTCAACAATAACAGTTAAAGTGAAATGAAGTACATGTGTATCAGAGTAGTTATGCATTGGACTTACATTGTAAAAAGCCAAGGAAACTCAAAACAAATGTAAAACTACATCCAGAAACATTGCATTATAAAATGAGGCTTAGTTTTAAACAAAGAGCACTGAAAACTATGAATGTGTTACAAAAAAAGTTACCAAGGATTTTTGAGATTGATCTTAGAGCACTCATTCTACTTTGTAGGTTATACTAGGGAACAGAGCAAAATTGTGGTATTTATTTTGTAAACTAGTAATTCAAGAACATGCTCCTATGTTGAGAATGTTTAGGGAAATGCAAGTGAAATGTGGATTTTGGTAGCATCACTAATAAAGACATGATTCAAAATCATTTGGGGTGCAAAAATCTGATGTGGCTGTAATGGTGTGTTCCCTAGAAAAGGTCACTTTAACAGTACTGGTCTCCCCCCCTCCTCTCTAAGCAGTAGAACACTTGTATGTGCTTGCTTGAGAGTTAAGTTCCACTGAACTCAGCAAGAACTCAGCAAGACTTCTGAGTAGCCATACATGGGATTATGTTATTATTAATAATTATCACATGTACTCTTAAACCATTATTTTGTACACAAGACCATAATATACAAAGAAAGGCAAAAAATTATTTTCCCACACACTAATTTTATATGATTTTTAAAAAAAACTGTAAGAGGAAATACTAACACTAACAAGAGTGGCTGAGGAAACATAACTAGATATTAGCTATCCCAGAGAAATTAATCAAACAATAAAATAGTCAATCTTTTGTCTCTTTCCATTTTAAAGTCTGTGAAACTTCTTTGATGATTTACTGAATCCTGCACTGCTATTTGAAAACCCATGGCAATACTCATTCCATTGAATTCAGTGAAGGTTGCTGACTGATTTAGTACTGAAATGCTAAGGTTTTTAAGTGTCTCTTGTTCTGTTAGCATTCAGCTATCTCCAAATGTTGCTTTGCATCTCTGCAACTTTAGAATGGTTAGGTCAATGCAGGCATTTGTCAATGTGACATATGATGATGGACAGTCCAGAATGACTGCTTTACCAAAATTGACCTCGATGCGAGCAGAATAGCTAATATGAACTTGTTTATGGAGTAGGCTGTTTTCCCTGTAGTTTATTTGTTCAGCCCACAAATGCTTTCATTCTCTCCAAATTGCCTTCTTTGATATATTTCTCTTTGATCTCTGTGTCATTCCTAATTTGATTTGGAAGTCTGTGCTGCGTTGTGATTAGGGTAGTGAAGGCTCAGTCACATTGATCCGTGGAGCTGTGTGATAGCACAGAATCTTCAGTTGCTCAGGGAATTAAACAGTCTGGAGCTCTCCTGTGAGAAAAGGGGCGAGTTGTCAGTTTGGTTGATATTCAAACTTGGCACAGAGCAATCTGAAGACTATAAAGGATGCCAGGATGAAGAACAATTCTGGAATACTAGGAGATTCAGGAATAGTAAGAGCAAAGAAAGAGGAGTAACGGGAAGTGGGTTAAGAAAGACAAATCCAGAGGAAGTGTAAGCAGCTCAAGGTAAAGGACAGTCTTGCAGCCAAGCAAAGGCTAGAATCCATGGGGATTCTGAAGACCTAATGTCAACAGAGGCTGTATGCTTTGGAGGACTAACGCTGTTTAGCCTAGATTCTGGTGGGGAACCATTGGCTGTCATGATGTTCTGGACCACTCCCATGCACTTCACAACTGGCCAAGCTGGGTGGAACCAAACACCTTGCAGGACTGCAAGGTTCCCACTTTGCTTATGGCTGCTTGTGTTCATCTCTCACCTTTGCCAGTGGCACAAAGCATACACAAGCCCCCAAACCCAGCAGTGGGGCAATCAGCAAGACAGACTGAATTGCATCCTTATTAACCAACAATTGATGGGGTTGCAGGTGTCCAGAAATGCATGTGATGGACCTAGCATGAGATGGTCAAACCCAGCACCATCAACCCATTGGGCTGCATTTGCTGATCGCCCTCCACCATTGCACATAACCCCCCCCCCCCGAAGGTCATGGCGAATTTCAACTGGGAGAAGGGTCCTCCACCCGAATTCCCTCCCCAGACTACAAGTCCCAGAGTCCTTTGGGGGCTGGGGAGAGGCTGCGACAGCGAGACGTCTTCCAGCCTCCCTCGCAGGCGCAACGGTGTGACAGCAAGCCCTCCCTGTGCCACCGGGCCTGGTGCCCCTTCCCCCACTGGGAGGTGTGGAGGGGGTCCAGTGCACCAAAGCGCTGTAGCAATCACAGCCCCTCCGGGAGCCAGTCGCGGCGGGGGAGGGGAGGGGGCGCAGAGAGAGAGAGAGAGAGGTGTAGCATTCGCCGTGTGTGTCATCGTGCGACTGTGCAGGTTCCGCCCCTACCCTCCTGCCGGGGCGCCGCTCCCGCAGAGCGGAGACCAGAGGGTGGCGGGGGAGAGCTAGCCGGAGCCGCGGCCGCATGACTCCTTGACACCCCCCCCCCCCGAGCCATTCCCCGTGCTTGGCATTCTCCGCCTCCGCTCGCGGCCCGGGCTGCCCAGCCAAGGGAACGGAAGGAGCTGCGGAGAGGGCGGCGGCGGCAGCAGGAGCAACAGCCGCGGCCGCGTCGCCTCGCCTTCCTCCTCCCTCCTCCTCCTCCTTCTCGTCCCCCTCCCCGCTGCTTTCATCCCGCGTCGGCTCGTAGCTGCCGCCGCCACCCCCCCGAGCTCTGGGGAGGAGGAGGGGGGGCTCTTGCTCTCCGCGCCGCCGCCGAAACGCACCACGGCCAGACGCCGGAGAGGCAAGGAGGGAGGAAGCCGCCGAGCCAGACAAAGAGGAGCGCGTCAGCGAGGGAGCGAACGAGCAAGAGGTGGTCACGGGGCTGGCAAGGAGGTAAGAGGGGCAGGCGCGCGCGCGGAGAGGCGCTCCTTCCTTCTCCGAGCTCTGCTCTTGGGCGCCTTTCCTTGCCTAGGGGTGGCTGGGCTGGGCTGGGAGGACAGGTAAGCGCCCCTCCGCCTTCCCGCCTCTTTCTCCGGCCGAATCGTTCTCCCCCCCCTCCCGACCCAGCCGCCGCCGCCGCGCACGCCTGCAGCGCTCGCGTGGATGGAACGGCGCGCTCCTCCGGCTCGTTCCCGTTGGAGGAGGCGCGGGCGACGCTGCAGCCCGGGGCGTGGAAGCGGCGAGGCTGTCTGTGTGTGTGTGGGGGGGGGGGGGGGGAACCGTCCGGCAGGCGGGGCCGGGTGGCTGGTGGGGAAAGAGGGCGGCATCGTGGCTGTAGGGAATCGGCTCCTCCCGGAAAAAAGGTACTCGGGCGTCCCGGCGGCGGAGCGGGAAGAAGGGAGGGATTCCTTCTCGCCGGCAGTCCAGGGCGCGCGGGGTGGTCGTGGTGGCGGCGTCCGAGGGCCTCCCGGGTGGCTCTTGTTCCAACGCCCCAGGCTCGCAGCCGGCTTCCCTCCTGAAGCTCTGGGCACGGGCGTCGGGCATCTTTTCACCCGTGGCGCGGCCTTGAGGGCAAAGAGCCCGGCAAGAACGAGGAGGAGTCGCAGGAGAGCCCCTTGAGCCGCAGCGGCGGGAGCGGGGACTGGAACTGCCGGCGCGCAGAAACGGCGGCGGCTGCCGTTGCAGGTCTAAACGCCGGTCGCGTTATCGGTAGGAGCCCAAAACGATCTCGGTCGAGGGTAGAAACGATCTCGCGTGTGCACCTCGGCCGCCTTCAGCAGAAAGCGAGCTCACGTCGATTGCTTTCCCTGTGCAGAGGCGTAATATTTTTTTTAAAGCCAGGATGGGTTGTCTTGTCTGTGAATCCCGTGATTGGTTAATGATCAAGTAAAGAGCGAAGAACCTTTTCTTCCTCTGCACTTATTTCCTTCCCACTCAGAGATAGTAGGAGGAAAATTGGGGCTTTCTCTCTCTCTCTCTCTCTCTCTCTTGTATTAAAGCAGAAGAAATCTGGTAAGGCCGCCTTGACATTTTGTTTTCTCTTCTTTGCTGTATCATCATGATTTCTAGTGACTTGCCTTGCCAGATTTGCTCAGGTTTTCTTGCAGTGCTGGCTTCCCTCTTGAGGCTCTTATCCAAAACTGCTGGCAGGTAAAAGGGAGGAAAACCTTTTTTAGTACTCAGCTTCTTGTGCTTGGTGGAAGTGGAAAGCACCCAAGGGCAGTAAATAATTTAAAGATTATTGAAGGAGGAGTGTGGCAGCAGCCCCAGAAGAGGTAGATAGGTTGGGTGGTACAGGTTGTTCAGCATCAGGGTTTCTGGGCTCAAGGACAAGTGGGAAAATCTTTCCTCCTCCCGCCCCCTTCCTAGGAAAAGAGGGTGTGGTGATGGCTCAGTAATGCAGCACTGCTAAGACTACATGGAAGAAGTGTGCTTGTGCCTGTGGATGTGCAGAAGGAAACCCTGGGCTTAATTGTTGAAGCTTTCACTAGTAAGATAGTATGCTTCTGAGATTATTATTTTTTAAAAAAGGGAAACTACCAGCAGAATGCATCAGACCTTCTCATAACATTTACTGTTGAGCTGGAGCCTATCATGAGCCATTCTATCTTTGACATAACAGATTTGTTGTTTCTTAAATGCAGTAATTATGAATCCCTTTAGGGTTGTGTGTTGTTGTTGTTGTTGTTGTTGTTGTTGTTATTATTATTATTATTATTATTATTATTATGTGGTTGATGTTAAACCCTTAGCAGTTTGCTCACGCTATCCTCTGCCTTTTTACTCGGATGCAGACTCCCACTGTATTCCATGGAGGTTACTCCCAAATAAATGTGTTTAAGATTGTTGCCTAAATTGCATTTCATTGGATTATGTTGGGCATTATGGCTTTTGCCCAAATTGCAGTTTTCTCCAGGCTTTACAATGTCTAGAATTTAGCTTTTGAATGCAGATTGCAGGGTTATGCATTACTTGATGTAAATTTGATTTTAAATTAGATTTTTCTTCTTCTTTAAATAGATGTTCATATTTTTAAGTGCAATAGCATGTTGAAAATTAAAATGTACCTGTTACTCGAATTGATTGGGGCAGTGTTAAACAAGTTATTTCTAAATAATGTGTTTAAATCTAGCATTTTTATGGTGACAGAACTGAGGACATCTGAGCACCTTAACCATTTCAAGATTCATTTCCAAGTGATAAATATATATATGGATCTATACCAGTTGATGAAGATGTGGGTATATTTGAAAATGAACCCTGGCTGTACTCAGGGTGCTGTGTTTTGTTTGATTATTTTTGCCATTTTATTGAGAAGAAGCTGGTTCTTCTAGCCATTCCCAACACTGGTTTAGGTGTGGCTGTTCTCACATATGAATATCCATAAAAATGAAACCAGGGAATTGGGGGCTTACATTCTGCAACAACTCCTTCAATTACAACAGTATGGCAGTGCTGTGACACTGTAGCAGACCATTGTGACCCAGCTCCCCACCCCCAGCCTTCCTTGTGTATTCAAGAGGAGATAAAGTTTACACTTGTGCTGAAGGCAGGCTGATCCATTGGGGGAAGTGAGTGAGTAGATTCTTAACATGCTTATAGTGTCCAGGAGAGGAAATCAGATAAGCAAAACTACCCTACCTGGCCAGTTGTAGGTGGGAGAAGAAATCAGACAAGAAACAAAAAAGCAAAAGCAAAAGCAATAATAATAATAATAATAATAATAATAATAATAATAATAATAATAATAATAATAATAATAATAATAA
>JAHTLZ010000237.1:45144282-45172896 GCA_023846285.1 Phrynocephalus versicolor | reverse complement strand
ATATTATATTATATTATATTATATTATATTATATTATATTATATTATATTATATTATATTATATTATAAATGTCCAGAACTCATATTACCAGTTTTGGAATCCAAGGTTAGATTAAGACCTTTAGAGGCCCTAAGCACTGAAAAGATTATGTATCCTCTACAAATATAATGTGTGGCAGGTCCTACAGCTTGAAAAAAAGCTGTATAAAATGAATTTTGTATGCATGAAAATATGATAATTTCATTGTATAGCATATGGCAAAAAGTACCACATATCATATACAAAATAATGAGTACAATCTAGTTACCGGTTTCATGCCAAATCGTGCTCTTTCACGCTTTGATTAATGTAGACAGATTTTGCCAGGATTTATAAACTGCAAAGCTCAAACAAGCACTTAAAACCCCTTTGGGGGCATTTTTTATAATGGTTGTTACTGCTTTGGCTTGCACATAGAGTGCAGAGGCCATAGGTCAAAAAGACCAGCAGCTCTTTTTATCCTTATCTCCCCCCCAACACACACACACATACACGCCTTCCAAAGTACAGAACTAAAAGAAGAAGAAAAACAAGCAATAATGATTATTGATAATATCGCTCAAAACATGAGTTTTCTCATTTTGGCAAGTCGGTATAAGTACTTTTTGGTTTTGCTGGTTTTACTTTTTGGTAGGGAGATGGTTTTCCTGGAGTTCTGGAGGGAGTGAGCCAAGGGTGAGGGATGGATGGATATGGTCTGTTAAGGAGGGTGCGCCATTTGCACCATAGGTCATGATATATCCAGCATTGAAAAAACGCTCTGGTCCCCCCACTTCCCTTATTGGTTGTCCTGAGCACAGACTTTATTTGCGTAATGGTTAATCTGGGGCTGCTCGCATCTTCCCTTGAGAGATGTCACTTATTTTATTGACAGTAGACAATGGTTTGGACTTCCGTGGTTTGGACTGATCTTCAGACAATGGTTTTTCTGTTTACTCAGACATGAGTTTCACAGTGTTCAGTGGGACTCACTTTCCAACTGGTATGTTGAGGATTTTGCAGTGCTTAAGTTTCTTTCTAGCTACTCTTGGTGCAAGAATACATATTTCTAGCTACACTTTTCTACGCTTCCTCAGTGATTTGCTGCATGAACTGGCACTAGTTCTGATTTTACAAATTTCACATAAAATTAGAATATCTTATCTTTTGCTGTCATGATCAGTATCTGTTGTCTTATGGAAAATAGGTGAAAGAGATATGCAGATGTCATATTCAGACCAACCTCTTTCTTTGTTCTTTTCTGCATTGCAGGAATGAAATATAGCAATTAATTTTGTACTTTCTTTCATTATAAAAAGGCATACAGAATAGATCATTCCAGCATATGGTTTGAAAGAAAGGAGATTAAGGAGAATAGGTAAGAATTTAACCTGGAAAAAAAGCCTATGAACCGGACTGTTTGGGGAGAGAATTGCTCTGCCCTAGAAACAATAGTATGGATGAACACAACCTTTGAAATCTTTATCAACTTCTAGCAATAGGTTTGTCAGCTTCACAAGGTTTACTTTACAACCAGTGCTGGCAATTCCTTAAGCTGAAAAAATAAAATAAAATAAAATCATCCCAAGCCTATGCCAAGAAAACCCAGATGCCATTTTAGACAGTGGTTTAGCTTACATGATCTGATTTCTGTATACAGTACTATGTAAAATTAAATTTAGACTATTAATGCAACAATCCAGAATGGGCTGAATAATGTATGTATCAGAAAAGCATAGCTCTCTAATTTTGTAAAGCTTTATTTTAGGTATTTGAACCTTCATCAAACACCGTTTACATCCCTGAAGCCTGGCATTTCATCTTTGGAAAGGAAGAGAACTGAGGTTCTTAGGCAGCCTCATATTTGTAACAAATGCACAAAAACACAGTTCAAGCCTATAAGTAATTTCATAGCAACATCCTGCATCAGGGGAAGGCAATCTGTCTAGTGGCATTTCAGTAATTCTGACCTTCATATTGCTTGTCAAAGCTCCATGGTAGCCTGCTTCACTTGAGCTGTCATTGTGTGAGCAAAGTCTGTATCTTGTCATGGCAGGAGGACAGCAGAAGCTTTTTCAGCATCTTGTTGTGGGATTTCTTGACTACCATAAGGGAAAAGAAAGCAGTTGACCTTAGCAGAGAAGGAACAGCACCCTACGTAATAAATGAGAAAACAGAAACAGTGTTCAAATTGACTTGTTTTTTGTATGCAGGTGGCATTTTTGCTGCCTTTTAGTGCTTATAAAAGTGAGTGGTTTGGTAATAAAGTGATGGAACAGTAACACTGTGTGGACAAATTACAGTGAGTACAACTATATAGTATTTTCAGAAATAAAAAGCCATGTTTAGGTCCTGGGAGCATGTAATGGAAAATGGATTCTGGAGATAAATCAATTAACCTCTGCCTTTTAAATGAGCAACTATCTGTGATAGAGAGGTTATCACTCTTGTTGACAGCATTTGGATTCATTTTAAATATGCCATTTCTACAATGCATTCCTTTTAAGTCTTGTGTGCTTGTGTTTGCTGTTACGAACCAATGCCAATTATGACTTCATCTAACCATTTAGGAAAAAGATCAATAATGTGGCATCTTCACTACTCTGTAAAACTTATCTGTACAGTATTAGAATTTTAAATGAGAGTTGAAGTGACATTTTAGGCAGTTATAGTCTTCGTTGGAAGAGAATAATACATCAGTATTAGAAATGAGTCTTGTGACTGATGCAGTCTTGATATGTCCTAGTGATGTGAAGGGGAGGAGGGGAGGGGACATTTCATATGCGGTTTCTGTACTTTAAAAAAATAACTTGAAAGGGGTTGATAGAATTACGGTAACTTATCTCGCCTGATGTCGAAAGCTAAGCAGGGTCGGCTCCGGTTAGTACTTGGATGGGAGACCACCAGGGAATACCAGGTGCTGTAGGTGCCTGGAGTAGGAACTGGCAAACCACTCCAGTATTCCTGCCAAGAAAACTCCATGGACATGGGGTCACGAAGAGTCGGTCATGACTGTAATGACACAACACACACACACATTATCATAGTGGTAGTCATACAGTTTCTATCTCATCCTACCAGTCATCTGATTTTGAGACCAGAGCTGGAGTATTTCATTTTTGGGCATACCAACTGCACTACCCCCTATAAGCGAACACAAAAACCCTTTCTGAGTCCATATTGCTAGTACTATGCAGGCTCTAGGGCAGTGATGGCGAACCTTTTAAAGACCGAGTGCTCCAACTGCAGTTCAAAACCCACTAATTTTTTTGCAAAGTTCCAATTCAGTAATTTAACCTGTATACAGGTGGATATGATGGGGCGATGTTGGGTGCCCACAGAAAGGGCTCCAAGTGCCACCTTTGGCACCTGTGCTATAGGTTCGCCATCACTACTCTAGGGTTTATTTATTTACAGTAGTACCTCTTGCTTATCAGCGGCTCTACTTATGAGCAATTTGACTTAAGAGCGGAAAACCATTGGCGTTTTAACTGCTGCCTTACAGATTTTAGATGCTGTTTGCTCTACTTACATTCCCCCTGATTTATTTATTTTAATTTATTTTTTAAGATACCACTGCTCTAATTTCGAGTTGTTTGACTTATGAGCATACATTTGGAATGTATTAAACTCGTAATTAGAGGCACCAGTGTATTTATTTGATTTCTATACTGCACCATCTGGCAGCACAGCCACTCTGGGCGGCTTACAAAATACATCATAAAAATGGAACAATATACAATGTAAAGCAACAAAACAAAATAAAAAATACACATGACTAAATCTACATTAAATTGTAAATGCATATTTTAAAAAAACAAAGATTGGCAAAGACAGCATAAGAATGAAAGGCTGGGTAATGAAAAGAATAATTAATGATCAGGGAAAGCAGATCTATAAAGCCATGTCTTCAGATGTTTTTTAAAGACAGATAGCCAGTCGAATCTCAGATAGAAGTTGGTTCCACAACAGACACTGCTACCCAAAAGGCCCGGTTCCGTATTGAAGATTTATGGGCCTTTTCGGCATAGGGACCCTCAAGTTACTTGCCTGAGATGATCCAGTGGTGCAGCTGGAATTATGTGGAAGGAGCTGGTCTGACATATAACAAGGTCCTAAACTGTTTAGGGCTTTGAACGTAAATGT
This sequence comes from Phrynocephalus versicolor, assembly GCA_023846285.1. Lineage (NCBI taxonomy): Eukaryota > Metazoa > Chordata > Lepidosauria > Squamata > Agamidae > Phrynocephalus > Phrynocephalus versicolor. Next base: position 45,168,731 of record JAHTLZ010000237.1, on the reverse strand, counting down.
TAGTACCTTGAAGTCAATGCAGTGATGAATCGGCAGCCAGTGTAGAGCGGCCAGTGTTCAGAGAACCAAAGACCTTAAAAAGTAATTTTCCCAATTCTAAACATATACGGTACTCAAAACAATTAGCAAATCTCAGTGGAATTTGTTAGAGAGGGCTCTACAATCACGGCTTTGATCTTCACCAGATATAAAAAACCAACTTGCCTTGTGAGATTCTCTAGATCAGAATAATAATGCTTATGGTATTAGTCTTGTGCTGAATCTATGAGGAGCAGAACTGGATTTTGAGTACTGGTTTGGGGTTTTAAATATCTGTCACAGTCATAGTTACATCAGGAGATCTCACATAGCTATTTTTGCAAGTACAGTGGTTGAAAATATGTGCTGCCATGCTCAAGTGGATTGCCATGAGTTAATAGTTATAACAGTACATTTTGATTTATTATACTGTGCTGAGACAGATATTCCTATAATAGATGCATGCCCAGGTTGCCATGTATGAACACATTTTTGAATATGTCAATGCATCTGCAATCCTGATCATTAAGCAGAACAGATTGATAGAGCAATTGTTATAGGAGGGTTTTGACTTGGAATTAATTAATACATTCAGATCACCTTGTACAGAACTTTATGGGCAGCTTAGAGAAGCAAATAATTTTTCACAGTCAGTGAACTGTGTTATGTTATATTTAGTGCTCTGGCAAGTGGGTTTTGGATTGCTATACCCTTACCTTGAATTTCAAGTTGTTAACCTGATTTGTGTCCGTTTATCCATATATATGTTTCTCTCATGGAGATTACTAAGTAATAATCATTTTGGCAGTATGCCACCACATAGCTATTATGGGGGAGTAGGTAGCCCTATTTCAGCCATGTCCTATTTGTGGGTTCCTTGATTGGCCATTGGGAATTAAATGCTGGACTAGACAGGTCTTTGGTTTGGTGCATCCTAACTCCCTTTGTGCTCACATGTACATTGTGCTGCCTTCTTCATGCAGAAATAAACTAGATAGTATTTAATGCAGATCGTTTATATGCATTTTTATTGTCATCTTGCTGCTGCGGACTGATGTTGCTTACTCCTTAAGATTGTCAGTTACTGTTTGTTCTGAATCTTACCGCATATCCTCACAGTAGGGCACTTTTAGTAGCACTTTAAGACACAAGTAGGGATGAAATATTTAATTCTCTGTAACTATTTCAGAGTAGAACAATGAGCTGTTTGTTTTCTCTGTGTATAAAATAGGATCCAAACACAGCAAGCTATTTGTTTGCTGAATAACTGGAGGTCACATGTGGCTTCTAAACATATTAAAGCATTACAAGGTTTGGAGTTTCAGAATCTAATTCTTGTTTGAGGATGGATTTTACTCTGTTTTGCCCTGTCCCCACTCAGGTTTAGCTTTTGTAGCAACTCAGACCTGTGAGATATAAACTCCTTTAAGGAGCAAGAATGGTGTGTGGCATAAGATACTGTTACATATGTTTGAATAAAAATACATGCCATGACACATGTATGCACCAAAAGAAATATAAGATTATTTATCAAATCATTCTTTGATACCTTAGAAACTGTTTTATTAGACACACTCGTGATGTGTTGATATTATAAACACTGAGCACAATAGTCTTTTGTAGTCAGGCGAACCAGCCTGTTCCTAAGAATGTTAAGTTGTTAAATCTTTATTAGCTTTTGAAACAATCTAGACAAGGACCAGAGTTAAAAACCTCACTGCATCTCCTGGTAGAAGGGCCAGTCAAGATCACCAGGAATGTGGATGTCTGGTAGAGATGCATCCTCTGACACCTATGTGAACCTGAGAAAGAGGATCCTTCCACCAGGATGGGAGTGGATCTAGTTAGAGAATCCCCTGGATCAACAAGTGTGAATGACTCATGGTGCCCAGGGGACAGGCAGAAAGAAGGAATTATGAGACAGTGCTCCCAAAAGAAGCTTATTGAGGACAGAAGGAAGCAAGGGAATGGGGAAGACAAGGCCAATATAGCTAGAGAGAAACAAGAGAGAGCCAGATGATGGAACCCATCTGGGATTGAGAGATGTGAGACCCTGAGATGTGAGACACTATAGGCCATGGCATTCTCCTGACTCGTCTCTCTGAAATGGCAATTGGGGGTACTGCATTAACGTGGGTCTGGTCTTTCCTGCAGGAAAGAATGCAGAAAGTGGTGTTAGGTGGTTCGTGTTGGACACCATGGCCGCTGACCTGTGGTCCCCCAGGGTTCTGTTCTGTCTCTTATATTATTTAACATCTATATGAAACCACTGTGGGAGATTATCAGGTCTTTGGGGGTTAAGTGCCACCAGTATGCCAATGATACCCAACTCTACCTCTCTTCACCTCCGGATTCTAAGGGAGCTACTATCTCAACTTTACATGAGTGTTTAGCTGCAGTAATGAACTGGATGAGGATAAACAAAATAAAACTAAACCCAGACAAGACAGAGGTGCTCCTGGTCAGTCGAAAGGGAGAACAAGGGATAGGGATGCAACCTGCCTCCAATTGAAAAATCAGGTTCACAGCTTGGGGGTGCTGTTGGACTCATCCTTGAACTTGGATGCCCAGGTCACAGCTGTGGACAGGAGCACATTTGCACAATTGAAGCTAGTACTCAAGTTATGCTCATTTCTTGGGAAACCAGCTCTGGCCACGGTGACACATGATCTAGTGACATCCCAGCTAGACTACTATAAGGCACTCTATGTGGGGCTACCGATGAAAAGCCTCAGGAAAGTTCAACAGGTCCAAAATGCAGCAGCCAGACTGCTGACGGGGGCAGGGTAGAGAGATCGGATTACACCCCTATTAAAGCAGCTCAACTGGCTGCCAATTAGCTATCGGGCACAATTCAAGGTGCTGACCATGACCTACAAAGCACTGTACGGCCTGGGTCCTAGCTACCTTAAAGATCGAGTGTCACTGTATGAACTGACTTGTTTGTTAAGGTCATCAGGAGAGGCCCTTCTCTCCTTTCTCTCACAGATACATCTTGTGGGAACCCATGAAAGGGCCTTCTCGGCTGCTGCACTCAGACTCTGGAACTCCTTCCCATGAGAGGCCAGGACTGCCTCATCTCTGTTGCCTTTTTGGAAACAGACAAATACCTTTCACTTCAGGCAAGCTTTTCCTGAATGATGGACTACCTATTATGTGTCTTTTATATGAATTGATAGGATCATATAGACTTTGTATTTATCATTACTAATAACTTTATGTGTTTACATCAACACTATATTTCCATCACTCATAACTTTTACATGGAATTTTACTCTCTTTTTAACTGGACACGTTTTCTCGTAGCTTTGATGTAATGTTGTCTATTAATGCTGTAAGATGTCCCTCAATTCCTTGCTCTCAAATACTTGAACGTGTCTTAATTGTACTGGACTGTATATTATCAAATTTGTATATTATCCCTCATTACTGTAGGCCGCCTTGGGGGTCCTTTTCAAAGGATAAAGGTGGGGTAAAAGATACTCTAAAATAAATAAATAAATAAAATGGGAGATCCAGGATCCGGAGACTGGGTTGCCCGGGCTCAAGACACCAAGAAGGAAGCAGATGTCCTTGCTACCACCTTCAAAACTAGTATCAGTGGATTATTGATTCCGGGTATGGGGAGTAGGGTTTGCTTATAGAGAACCCATCTTGTGACCCAAGACTATAACTTCTTTTTCACATTATGTTCACAGTTGTATGTTCACATTAATGAACATACAACTGTGAACATAATGTGAAAAGTCAGTAAGAGCCTCGTGGCGCAGTGGTTAAATGCCTGTACTGCAGGTAAAACTGTGTTCACGACCTGGGGTTCAATCCCAGGTAGCAGGCTCAAGGTTCACTCAGTCTTCCATCCTTCCGAGGTCGGTAAAGTGAGTACCCAGCTTGCTGGCGTGGGGCAATGTGTAGCCTGCACACTGTAATTAAAATTTGTAAACTGCCCAAAGAGTACTTAGTGTTTTCTGTCTGTCTGGGGTGTTGGGGGATGCCTGCGCACGGAAATGCTTTAAAAATTGTGCAGAAAGCTGGTAGAAACGACAAATGAAAAAACGGAAAACGGAAACAATTTTTTTCCAAAAATTCGCGACAATCGGAAACGAACTGAAACAGATGTCTCAACGACAAACGAAAAACCGAAACACCATTTTTTAAATTCGTGCCCATCTCTACTAATTAGAACTTCTTTCAAAGCATAATTCCTGTTTCACATGTAACAACAAATCAAGAAACTGCTAAAATGAATCTGAAATGTTATTTGGCCCCCTCTCCCGTTAATATAGGAGTAAGAAGTGACCTTCTGATCGTAAAGCTTCTTGCAGACTACTTGCACATAACTTTAACTTGTGGTTTAGGATTTTATGTGGTATTGTCCAACTTCATCTCCAAATTGAACTGACAGGATTAGTGATTTATGAAAAACAAATGTTGTAATATTTTAACCATTTTAAATTATTAGATGATGATGATGATGATGATGATGATGCCCATCCTCAAGATCTTTTCTCCAGAGGGCAAGTAGCATCCCCACCAGAAGGCATACTTAGATTTCCTAGTTGGTTTAGTCTCCATAGAAGCAATGATGTTCACAATTAAGATGGGAAATTTAAATATAATTACTTGTTTATCCTGCCTTATTAATTTTTTTAATTGCATGCAAGTTTGATATTGGAAAAAATGCAAGTTGTGTCGTATACCAGGCATATATTACTCTATACAGGATATTACACTGTTGTGAAATTCTAGACCTTTGTATAGAGAAAACTTGTAAGCCTGATCACCCAACACCTACAGCCCAAATGATGTACCTGGTGAATTGACATTTTTATCATGTATACTGTATGCGTATATTCTGTGTTCCAGTGAAACCTCTGTAGCAGTATCAAAATACATAGCACAGACATTTAGAAGATGTTTAATTTTGTATATGATCTACAATTCTTTTATTGTGTCTACTTATTTGAGCCATTAAAAAAAGAGATACATTTTTAATGTCCCCACCCTGCCCCTGTCCCCCCATGTTAGTGTAGTAGCATCGTAGTTACATTCTGGTTTTCCCTGTGTTAGAGAACAATGCAGTGTTTATCCAGATGGAGCATTCCAAAGGAGTTGTTTTCTGTGAGGTATAGTGCATGGTGAGTACCCAGGGAGACGTTGTGAGCTGCACTGACCTTAATGACAGATACAAGCAGAGATCAAGCACTCTCTTCTTCTTTGCTGTGGTGGGGAAAAATCATTCTTTCTCACTATAATAATTGGTGAGTCAGAATACTCTTGAAAAATGCAGTTAGGTTTGGGGAGGCATTGCAGTTGTACGTCTCTTAGAAAGGAAGCTGTCCAGGGGCTTATTTGATTCCACATCCCATTGAGTGAAGGGGATGGTGGTGCAGCAATGCATCTGTTGGCTCTTCAACCTCTTTTGTGTTCCCAATGACTTATACAATGCTTTGTTACCTATTTTTTTAAACTCCATTTTGCATTCGTACCAACCATTGCATCTAGTGGTCATGCTAGCTGTGAAATTCGGGGAGTTCCACAGGGGAAAAAATTGATTAATTACTGGTTTAAAGGAAGCACAGTATGCTGAAGCGTATTTCATACTACAACTATGAGAAAACAAGTTACAATTAGATTAGGCCCATTTGAATAATGGAATTTATGGAGGAGGCCTACTCTAGTGCCATTTGCCACACTAAGCAACAAGACTTCAGCCACAGTGGCTCTTTTATTCCTGAAAATGTGTTATACAAAAAACAAAACACGTAATGCCTTAAGTTGCAAGATGTGAGAGGGTATAAACTGAGGAAACAAATATCAGAAAGCCAAAGTAAATAGGCATTATTCTATTTGGATAATCTGTTTTGCCTGTCCATAAACTCTAGGCCTTCCTCGGGGAAGTTTTGAAAATGTGACCAGATCTCCATCAAAGTGTGAAGGTTGTTTGTCAGACTCTCATAATGTCCCATCCAGAATTTTCAAAGTCTCTCAGTTTCTCAGCCGCAGAGTTTTTCAAGCACTAAAATGTATTGGCTTAATGGAATGAAGCCTATTTACTCTGGCACTTGGACTTGTTTTGGTTTGTCTAAGGTGTTGAACTGTACAACCTCCTTAGGGAGATTTTGGTGGGGTTTTGTAATGGAATAAATTCAGCGACTAAGTCCTACATGTCTTGATTGTATTTGTTTCATCTTATGTTGGGCTGAAGTGATATATCCAAGTACTGTATAGTGAATCTATTGAGATCACTTTCTCTTGTTAAAAAGCAGCACCCTTCAACCAACAAAATTCAGAAACTAAAATAAATAATATAATTTGTGGCAGAATCAAACAGCCTCTTGAACAGCTGTCCCTAATCTAGTGACCAATAGATTGCCAAACTACAACTACAACCAGCTACAGACAGCATGACCTTGTTGAATGTAGATGGTAAACACTGAATCCTGTATATGTATTTCAAGAGCACAAAATTGAGGAAGGAAGCACATTCTGATTGATGGAGAAAAGGTTTGGCTTAGAGATGGCCTTTTTGTTTCATAAGTGGTCGGCTTCTGAAATGAACCGCAGGAGCCCAGCTGATGTTCGGAACCGGAGGAATGAAATCAACCAATCCCTTACCTTATGCTGAGCTCGTGTGGAGTTAGACTCCAATGAGGAAGAAGCCTTCGACATGTCATCTTTCCTTCTTCCTGGTGCTGGCCAATCAGATAGGGAGGTGGGGTGATGTGTTTCCCTGCACAGCTCCTGATTGGCCAGCGCCAGGGAGAAGGAAAGATGACACGTTGGAGGCTTCTTCCTCGTTGGAGTTTAACCCCGTGTGAACCTAGCACAAGGGAAGACAGCCATGCCCAAACTTAGGCCCTCCTGATGTTTTGGACCACAACTTCCAGAATTCTAAGCTTAGATTGTCAGTGACAAAAGGACTGTGGGAGTTGTGGTCCACAACATCTGGAGGGCTGAAGTTTGGACTTGTCTGATGTAAGAGATTGTTTGATTTCATTCCTCCAGTTCCGAACGTCAGCTGGGTTTTTGAGCTTCATTTTGGAAGCTGACCACCTCCAAAATGAAAAGCCCATATCTATTTGCTTGTACAAACTTTCTTATGTATCATAGTAGGTTTCATGTATTATAGATTTGTACAGTATTTGTTATTGTGAATAATAATTTTTTTATTTTTAAAGTTAACATTACTATTTGAATTCTTTAAACAGAATTGTTTCCAATCACTAGCTGAAATGCTTCCTTCCTCACATAGCTTTGATGAAAACATATGTTTGTTCTTATGTACAACACACCAGCTTTAATAAATCCCCCTTTACAAAATTATGCAGCCAATTATCTAAGCTATTATTTCTTCCCAGATAATACATATAACAGGAAACTAGTGTGGGCAAGCTTATTTTATGGCAGGCAGGGTGTTCTTCTTAGAGGCACTGATCTGTTTCGACCATGAAAGCATTTGCAATGTCTGGATTTATTAAATGCTGCACAATCCAGTTGTTGAGTGATAAGATTGCTCAGATGAAATGTTTGCCAAAATTTTAAAGAAAGCATTTATATCTTAGAACTGTGTGTGATGTCCATTTGAGAGACTGTGGCTCTCTGAAAAGCACAGATCTTTCACTTTTACTAAATATGTGGTAAGCATGTACAGAATTTGTGGTAGCATTGGAGAAGAAAGAATTGTTTTCCTAAACCACCAAATACTGAAATTTTCCCCACAGTCATCCTAGATGATCTGTCATGATTCAGTGGCTGTGGTAAGAGCCAACTCAAGAGTTCTTGTGTCTCAAATGAACACTTAACAAGTATATCACATATTTTCATTAAATGTTTCAAGAAGAGATGCGATTCAGAATCTTGAATAACAGAACACATTTTATCAGTATCTTAGAAGCATTGCTTTCCTTAAAAACTTGGTTCTTTCGGGACTTTGCTCACTGCTGAATGGGGGAGGGGGGATATTTTGTTCATTCTTAAGTACATTGTGTTAGATTCTGACCGAGTGTCAGATCTCATGTAATATTATTCATCTGGGCAATGCAAATTTTCTTTGATGCATGTCTCCAACATCAGATGTGCAAACAAAGCTCTGCTGTTTCCCAGGTGATCAGTTACAAAGCAAAAGGAATCGAATTTGCCAAATGCATGTTGAATCCAACACAGAATGGGGCAGATGGGCTTTTCCTCCTAAGTGTACACAGCTTTTAGGATGGAAGAGTATCTTGTTTGGTGAGGCCCCACATTCCTGGTGAAATTAAATTGCAACTGGTATTCTCCTTCAAATTAATGAGCACACTTGAAGTTAGCTTGGATTCACCTTTACTTCTTTCCATTGTTTGCAGGTACTAGAAACCAAATCTGAGAGTGGCCTTGAAACAAATCATCCCTCTCATAAAAGTTGAATCTAACTAAATACATGAGTTGAAATATATAAGACACAAAAGAAAAAAAGAAAAAAAAGTGGGGGTGTAGAAGTGACAATTCTCTTCAATTCTCTAATTGAATAACTGACTCTTGAGTGTTCATATACTACAATAGCACCCCCTGTACCCACTGATTCACCAGCCTCATGGCCCAGCCCTTTTGCCTCCTGCAAGCCTTCATGCCCTGCAGCTGGGCAGAGTGGCGGATTAGGTCTGCTGCCCTGGAGGTTTTGAACTTCTTGCTTGGTTTCCACCTGAGCAGGAAGTTCAAAACCCCACCTCCTCCATCCTTTCAAGATCTCCAGCTCAGAGCCATAGCGGACCCGATCATGGGCTGGTCAGAGCTTTTTAAGGTGGACTGGAGGAGGGTGGCTTGTAACCTGCACGGCCAGTCTGTGCTCTCTTGCTCCCAACAGGCAATCCTTTGGATCCAAAAGCAAAGCCTCCAGGGATATCCGGCTTTGAGCTGCAGTGGACCCGATTGTGGGCTGGTCAGAGCTTTTTAAGGTGGACTGGATCCAAAAGCAAAGCTGTTGGGAGCAAGAGGGCGCAGACCAGCCACACAGGTTGCTAGCCGCTCTCTTCCAGTCTACCTTAAAAAGCTCTTCCCAGCCCACAATTGGGTCCGCTGCGGTTCAGAGCCGGAGATCTCGGATGGATGAAGGAGGCGGATGGCGGCAGTGGCGGCAATGCAGGGTTCAACTCCCTGCTGGGGAGCCAGGGGCCCCAGGGCAGAGGCAAGCCCTTGGCTCAGCCACCCCGGCTGGCCAATGGCAGGGAGCTCTACAGAAACCCACCATGGAAGGAGTCGGAGGTGGTGACCAGAGAGGGGGACTGGAGGGATTTTGAGCTTCCCAAATGGGTGGCAGACCGAGCAGGAAGTTCAAAACCTCCAGGGTGGTGTACCTGATCTACGGAGGGGGGGGGTGTCCGTGACAACAACTTTCACCCTAGCCACCCCACCACTACTGTCTCTTGCCCTAATATAAATTATAGGATTGACACCTCCTATCTATTGTGGTCAGCTTTGTAATGCTCATCTATCTGGATTTTTAAGACAAAAACTTACAGTGAGTAAGTTGTGTGGTATCTTCTAAACACCATTATGTGTATCATCGTACTGTATTGACAGTCAGGATTAGCAGTAAAATTAGGTCTGTAGTTAAAGTATATATGAGTTGAATGCATGTGTATTGGGGATTCTTGAACCTGCGGAGTATTCCATTGTTTCAGTCTTCCCTTCTCCTGCATTTCAGGCCTTCCTGCTGACAACCAAAGTACATCAGTTCTATTTCTTCATCACAGTTCACTGGAAAAATGGCATGGGACATTTGTTGGCACAGTACACTAGACTGGCCAGAACATTAAAGGATTACAGTGGCAAAAAAGTACTTTTGTTGGAATGGCTTTTATAATGGTTTTTATCCCAAGCATTTTTGTCTATCAAAGCAAAAACCATGGCTAATGGCCAAAACTCTGAGATATTGTTTACTGCTCTTCAAGTGACAAATGCGCTATGTATGTGTCAGTGCATGCTCTTAAAGGGAATTGCCTAACCTGGTGCCTGCTTCATCTGAAGCGCAGCAAGTTCTGCTTGTTTGCATGCTCTACATGTGATCAAGAATCCAGGAGCATCTGGGCTCTTGGCTGCTTGTAGAGTCCCTAAGCAAGGAATCCTAGCCTCCTCTTCAGAACTGGTGCTGTAACTATCAAGAACACATTAACGGGAGGGCAGAGCTGAGTGCTCCCCAGTAAGCATGATCACAGCTCTGGGGTTGATTAAAATGCCTGAAAAGAACTAATGCTTTAGCATACCTAACTTCATCAGTCTAATTCTGGTGAGTTCTGCAATAAAATGTGACTTGGGGACGCTGATATATCTTTTCTGATGCATGAGCGGTAAAGATTTCCTGTCTGAATTCCTGTTTGCTTTTGAACTTGAACACTGAAATAACTTCTTTGGTTGTCACAAGGCTCCATCACCTTTATGACAGTTTGCTTAGGTTGCTGTGTGTCATTGCAAGTTCCCTTTTCCAGTTCTCTAAAACAGTTTCTGGTGCTATAGCGTGCTGCTAATGAACATACTATTGCAGCCTTTGAGAAGAACCATGACTTGTACCTAGTTTCTGCCATCTTTTTCTTTGGCGGAATTTTTTTATTATATAATGATGTTGAGAAGAATATGCACTGAAATCACCTTGTCAGTTAAAACACTGAAAGTTCGGATGGTTGAGTAGTTAGTTATTGTTGGAAAACAATTTTCTTAAGAACACATTAAATGTGCATTTGGTATATGTAAACCACTCAGTTTACTTCAGGTGAAATACTTTTGCAGAATGGCAGTCTCTCATATTCATCAAATTTGCATCAAAGAATGATATATAGTGTCTGGGTTTTAGGTAAGATTCCTGGGACCAAACAGTACTGCCTAGATGCCCTAAGCACATCTGATCTTGCTTGATTTCAGAAGCTATACAGGGTCGGCCCTGGTTAGTACTTGGATGGGCGACCACCAGGGAATACCAGGTGCTGTAGGCGCCTGGAGTAGGAACTGGCAAGCCACTCCAGTACTCCTGCCAAGAAAACTCCATGGACATGGAGTCACGAAGAGCTGGTCACAGCTGTAACAACACAACACACACACATGGGACCAAAAGCTAGAAAAATCTGGAATCCTATTTCATTTTGCTATCAATTTACAGACTCACGGCTTTTAGAAAGGGTGTGAAATTGGCTTGAAATACTGTTTAATTAATTGAGATGAGTCTCTGTATACTTAATAGATTTTAATGGCTTTTATGGTTGTGTTTAGTTTTATTTGAGTCTAATAGTTCTGTAATTAAATGTATTTCAACTTGTTTTGTTATGAGGCTTTACAAAAAGTGAGAATGTTGTAGGGGGCCCTATTTTACTTAGCAGTATTACCAATGTAGAAAAAGGTGTAACCCTTTTCTTGCACTCTGGGGTCTTGATCAATATTACTGCCTCATAAGCTATTGTTTATCCTTAAACTGTTTGCTTTCTCCATTCTTATATGTACATTCCTATGAAGTAGATTAAGGTGAGAAATTGTGGTAGACATGCTGTAGATTACCTCAGTGAGACTGAGATTTTCATTTATTTGTATGTTGTCATCAGACCATAGTAATCGAACTGGGATGTAACTAAAGCATGTGTCAACCATGACCACAGCAGACCTCGCCGAAGTTTATTTAAACATTGGTTGTAGGCATTCAGTATGGTAAGAAATCTTTCAGACTGCCATTTTTTGCAAAGATATGTCTAGAGTTGTGCAGTATGATGATTCTCATTTGTCAGTACTATTAGTAATGCCAGAATTAAAATTGATATCTAACAGCAGTACCAAGCATACAGGACATTGGTGTTAGATGTTTTTATATGTTGATGTAGGTGGATTATGTATTCTCTGTGGTATTTGTGATAGTCATGGTTTCTGAAGAATGTTAGGATACATAATGTGTGTCAGTGCAAATTTTCTTAGATAACTGCATACTCTTGCAGACTGCATCCTGATAATGAAAATGTAAAAGAAGACACTGAAAATACAAAGGTTAACAGGGTGCATATAATTTAAAACAAAATAGAATGTGGTTGGCTTCTGCGGTGAATGTAGATTCTGCCTGCTAAAGTTCAGCTTTGCGCTTTTAACAATTCATGGGCTCACATTTGCATGCATGTGGGCAAATATAATTCTCTTCTTTTGTTATTGCTATGTGCTGTCAAGTTTCTTCCAAACAAGGGCGGCCGAAAGACTGACCTCCAAAATGCCTTGTCATCAAGAGCCCTGCTCAACTCTTGCAAACCCAAGCCCGTGGGTTGCCTTTATGGGGTTAATTCATTTCATTGTTAGCCTTTCTCTTTTTCTGCTGCCTTCAACTTTTCCTAGCATAAGTGTGTTTTCTAGGGAGTCCTGTCTTCTTATGGTATGATCAAAGCACAGCAACGTCAGCTTTGTCATTTTCACTTTTGGAGATATTTTAGGTTTCATTTACTTTCTCCATTATCCTTTCTGCAGCCAGTAACATCAAATACCAGGGCATCTCCAACATCTGAATGTTTTGATAAATGGATAAAAATAGAATTGGAAGGGATCCAGCCTGTGCACTTTTTATCTTAACTACCCTCCTAGAAAGTAGTACATCCTATATACCACTGGGGTCTAGACATCTCTCCCAAATGGCAGCTCAAACTTTTGAGATGGGAGAAGATTATCACATTGTTGTGTGCTCCTCTGAAGATTTGGATGTTAGATTACACTTTCATTTGTTGTGGTGAAAAGAGGAAAACACCCTATAGAAAGTTTTCTACATGGCCAGTAAGCCTATAAATGTCGTAATCCACTTTAAAATTACTTCTAAAATTGTTCTGAATTTTGTTTTCTTGGTTGATGCAAGTGTTTTGGTGACATTTCCCATTGTGCTTCAAAGCTGAATCCACTTCTTGTTGGCCTGCCTTCTCTAGTTGAAGCTCCCTCCATGCCACTGTAAATGCCCAACAACGAAAATGATGAAATGGAGAACAGGGGTGGGGGGAGAAAAATTGTCCAAAGCCTACACTAGTAAGCTGGCTAACTTTCAGTGTGCTTGGGCCTTAACATAGGTGGAAATAGAGTGATGCAAGGTTATTTAGTTAATTATTCCTTCTAATGCTGGAAGACCACAATGGTTTATAACTACAAAACAAACCATCTTGTGTTCTAATCTCCCATCTAGATTAGTTCTTAGATGCACCAAAGGCTCTTGAATAAACTTGCCAGTCAAGGAATCAAGGGACAGGTCTTGTCCTGGATCAGCAACTGGCTAAGGGACAGGAAACAGAGGGTAGCACTAAATGGACCCTTCTCCAAGTGGAGAGAGGTAAAGAGTGGGGTCCCCCAAGGTTCAGTCCTGGGACCCCTGCTTTTCAACCTCTTCATGAATGATCTAGAAGTAGGAGTAAATAGCAATGTAGCCAAAATTGGCGACAACACTAAATTATACAGGGTAGTAAAAACTGAAAGCAATTGTGAGGAGCTGCAGAAGGATCTCTTGACACTGGGGGAGTGGGCAAACCAGTGGCAAATGAGCTTCAACATTAGTAAGTGCAGTGTGATGCATGTTGGGGGAAAAGCAAACCAAACCAAATTACATGTATAAACTGATGGGGTCTGAATTCTCTGCAACAAACCAGGAAAAGGACCTTGGTGTCCTGGTGGACAGCTCAATGCAGGTGTCAACCCAGTGTGCCGCAGCTATGTAAAAAGCAAACTCAATGCTAGAGATCATTAGGAAGGGTATAGAAAATAAGTCCGCAAGTGTCATTTTGCCTCTTTGTAAATCTATGGTGAGGCCCCATCTGGAGTATTGTGTACAGTTCTGGTCACCATACTTCCAGAAGGATATTATGGAGCTGGGAAAAGTACAGAGGAGGGCAACCAGAATGATTAGGGAACTGGAACACCTTTCTCACCATCTGAGGCTGCAGTGGCTAGGCCTCTTCACTCTTGAATGACATCGTCTAAGAGGTGACCTGATTGAAGTTTATAAAATCATACATTGTGTGGACAAAGTAGATAAGGAAAAACGGTTTTCCTTATCACACAACATTAGAAATACGGGCACTACATGAAACTTTTGGGTACTAAGAGGAAGCACTTTTTCACCCACAGAATCACTGGTCTATGGAACTCCCTGGCAGAAGAAGTGATGACAGCTGTCAGCCTTGACAGCTTTAAGAAAGGATTAGACAAGTTCATGGAGAACAAGGGTATCAATGGGTATCATTATGGATGCCTAAGGACAATCTCTGGGTTGGAGAGAGAGGCGGGATATCTCTCAATGCCATTTGCAGGGAATCTTAAGCAGGTGAAAACATCTGCTTGGCAATACCCTGAAGCAAATGGTGAGCCACTGTTGGAGACAGAATGCTGGACTGGATGGGCTATGGCCTGTTCCAGCAAGGCTGTTCTTATGTTCTTATGAATAGATAGGATTGTTCTCCTACACTTTCCTGGTCAATAGAAGAGGACACATTGCTTCTTGCGCTTCAAGCCCCAGACCTTTACTTTTGGTTTTATTCAACTTTCCAAGCTTCTTAAGAAAAAGAATAGCAGTGGCAAAAATTAGTAAATTTGTTGGGGCACTTTTTGTCCAAGCCTTTTTTGGCTTGGGAAAGGGCAGACGCCATCTCTGTTGCCAGTGAAATATGGGGGTATTGTTTCAATCATGAAAGTGATAAGGCTGTAGAATGCTTCAATTGTAGATTCCGTAACAAAGTGTGAGTCTGGAGAACTAAAATGTTCCAAACTAGTACATGAATGCTAAAGCAGGGCTGCTCTTTCTGTAGTACTTTGCAGAGCAAGCTTTTCAAGTAAACGAGAAGTGGAACCTTAAATCTACTAAATATTGTTATCTGTTGGTTGAGGGGAGAGGGTTAAATTATGAAATAATGCAATCAGAAATCTCTCTGTTTGCCTTTAATCTTGCAAACTGCTAGGCTAAATAGCTAGAACAGATGGGAAGCAAATTTATTGTGGTACTGTGCTCACCAAGGCATGGCAGGGAATTTAACCTTAAATAAATTGGATCTGGTTTCATGGCACTCTTTATGAACAGCATTTGAAATACCTCTCTAGTAATGATCCTTAAAAGAGCAATACATTGAAATTACAATATGCAAATATATTATGTTTCCACAGTAAAAAACAGACTTATGAATATTTGTATATAAGCTATACTAACTTTGACAGAAGGTCCAGGTGTTTTGTGACCCACAGTTAATTGACTGAATTGTTTTTGACAGTAATTAATTCTCTTGTTGCCCCTGCTGGCACTGGTATTTATGGTATGCCATCTACATGTCATTTTAAAATGTGCCCTTATTTTGTTTCTTTTTCATTATTATAATTTGCTGTTCCTTATTCACTAAATACTAGGGCAAACGGCCTTGTTCTCAAAATTGACATTGTTCCATGGAAAAGAAACAACTTCTGTTTTGAAACAGATTATTCAGATTGGGCAACTTTTCTAACATCTGAGATTAATAGATACCACGTAGAAAAGCTGAAAGTTATATAATTAGAACCTCTGTTGTGCATGTCTGAGAGTTACCAAACACTTTTCTTTCCTTTGTCATGGATTCCTTTTTATAAATATACAGTAATTTGAATATATTCAATTCTTATTTTTATGGCCCACTAAGAACAAATTGAATATGTGCAATTTACATGAATGTAGAGGAAAAGGTTGAATATGACCATGTTGAACATAAAATGAAGAGTACTTCTTACAAATTTTCATTAGCATTTTATTAGAAACATTGTTTATTCATGATCCAAATGGCTAAGTCTCCTCTGATTCAAACCATACCAGTGTCTCTGTTTGTTGGTTAAGATCTGTTGGAGGAAAACCAGAAGAATCTGAAATCTGTATTGGCAATTGTAACCAGATTATAGACCTGGTGGCTTTATATTTAAGTAGTTTTAGAATCTGTGTCTTCTTGTTATAGAACCTGGTTCATGAATAGTTTGGGCTTCCAGCTGTGGCCAGAAAGACTGAATTTCTTGAAATGTTGTTTATTTCCAGTTTCAATATTTTAGAGTCCATGAATGGTTTTTCCATGGCTGTGAACTTCTAATCTATGGTATCCTACCCTGAAACTGGTAATGTGGAGACAAATGATTCATGCAGCTTTATTTTTAGTAACATCTAATAAAATGGAGGCCAATATATTATTTATGTAGGAAAATTTTCAACTTTCAGTATTTGCTCCATTGAGTTTTATAGACATATTTAGAGATGTTAATGTTCTGAAGTAAGAATAGGGTTGTCTCCAGGGACAGGGAAGGTTCCTCTTTCGGGGGCTACAGCTTCCAAAATGGCAAGAGATTATGGAGGCCATAGCCCAAAACAAAAACTAGCAACTTTTCTAGCTGTCACTTGTTAACCAAAATTATTGCATTGCTATCTCAATGCCTCTTTGTGATTCATATATGATGGAGAATCTGGTGTCTTTTGTCTCCATGTTAGCCTGTAATTCTAAAGTAGTAATATGTGCAGTAGATTCACAGACACTCTGTTGTTTGAGCAGGGGCCTCAAGTGGAAATTCAGTGCAGCCAACTGACCTGAGGAAGAAAGGCATAGGCTCTGCTTGGGGCTGTCCTCCTTATATAGTAACTAAGTGAGAACCGATATATGCAAGTAATGTAGCCTAATTCATAAATATTCAACTCTTTGAAATATACTCTGGTTTATAAATTTGAGACATTGTGCTTCTATATCAATAATTTAGACTGCAAGTAAATGACCCAACATTGCTGCACAGTATTGTGCCCACATTTCCCAGTAGGAAAAGGATGCCAAATTTTGAACAGCTTGACCATTGACAATACCAGTGGCAGCAGTTAGAAGAGTCTATTAGCAGTCATGGCAAACCTTTTAGAGGCCGAGTGCCCAAACTACCATTCAAAGCCCACTTATTTTTTCACAAAGTGTCAATACAGCAATTTAATTGTATACAATGGTACCCCGGGTTACAAATGCTTTGGGTGCTACCCTTAGGGGAAGTGAGGATTGAAGAGCATGCTTGTGGATTTCTTGCGGCTACAGCACCCTCGCTGTGGCCATGGGTAATTCAAAAAACTGTTCTTCAATCCTTGCTTTCCTGAAGAGTAGCACCCCATCTACCTCTGTGCCCAGGGCAGAGAGGCAGATGGGCTGCTACACCATTGGGAAAGCCAGTGGGAGTGGTGGCAGCTTGTGGGCTCGTTTGTAGCCCAAGTTTACTCTCTAGCCATGCAACTCTAGGCATCCCAAAAGCGGCATGGCTGGGAGAGTAAACAGGGGCTACGAAGAAGCCCACAAGCTACTGCCTCCCCTTCACCCGATTCTCTGCACAGAGCACAGTAGTGTACTCCGAGCGGAGAGGGAAGTGCTATCTGTGGCTGGGAGGGGGGCAATATCGAGTGCCCACAGAAAGGGCTCTGTGTTCCACTGTTGGCACCCGTGCCATAGATTCACCAATGCTGGTCTATAGGATACCTATTATGGTTAATGTCATTTATGTTTTTCAAAAATCAGCCCTAATTGCTTTGTGTTTGACTGAGAAGTGGTTGACCGATGAAAAAAGTACTCTGCTTCTGGGATTTCCCTTGCTTGGTGTCACTGTGTGAATGGCAGAGAGCACAAGAGGATATCCTGTATACCTTTCTGACCGCTGTCCTTGGTGTTGTCAATATTCAGGCTGTCCTTTGCTGTAAAACATGGAATCCTTGTTTTACAAAGGCATGAGTAGATGCAACACATACAGTGGAGAAACATACACACCCTTTATCCTCCAAGGCAGTAGTGTCGAACCCTTGGCACTCCGGATGTTTTGGACCACAACTCCCAGAACTCCAAGCCTAGGTTGCCAGTGACAAAGGACTGTGGGTGCTGTGGTCCAAAACATCTGGAATGCCATATGTTCTCCACTACTTCTCTAAGGCAAACTAATGTTGCCATGCCTTCTCTGCAGAATGCAGACTAGTAAGATGTGTTCCAATTTCAAAACCTTTTCCTTGGATTAAGGAACTTGAGCAAGAAGAGCTACATCAAACCAAAAGCTTTACAAACATGTTGTGTGCATTTCTCCCAAAGGTGTCCCCTCATCTTTTGAAATAAAACAAATGGAAGAAATTTGTGTTTTCAAAGATAGTCATTGGAGACAAAGATCTCCACCCTTTGAACTCCACAACTTGAAATACACTCGAAATAGGGCTTTTTCTGCCATTGCCCCTCACTTGTGGAATAATCTTCCGCCTGACATCTGCCTGGCCCCCACTGTTTTTAAAAACCTATTGAAAACCTGTTTTTCAAGCAGGCATTTCCTCAAACTTAACATAAATCCAGTGTCCACCTACTAAAACACATTTTAGCTGATTTGCCAACCAATAATATTATAGTTTTATGGAATTTATGTTATTTTATATTGTGTAATTTTATTTTTATTATGTCTACCGTATTTTATGTTGATTTTACATTATTGTATAAGTTATATGTTTCTTTGTTTGTCTGCATTGTACTGCATTGTATTGATTGTTGTTAACTGCCCAGAGTGGCTTCGCTGCCAAATGGACAGTATAAAAATCTAATAAACAAACAAATAAATAAATAAATCAAAAACATCCATATTATGTGAAGGGAGACAGGGACAAAAACTAACTCATTTGAAATATGTTGTTGGTGAAGAGCCTTGGAGACATCACAGAAAGGCACAAAAGTGAGCTTTAATCACATCAAGTCTGGATTCGCACCCAAGCAAAAATGAGTCAACTGAGGCTATCCTATCCTGTACATATAAAATGTAAATGCACAACTGACCAGAAAAGACAATAGTGCTGTGAAAACATGGGGGAGGGCAGTAGGAAGAGAGGAAGATCTAATATGAGGCAGATTTTCCTGGGAAGAGAAGAGGACCTAATATGAAGCAGATTGTCTAATAAAGGCATCATTACTTAATAAAGGAAGCCGCATCTTCCTACAGTCCTCCTTCCAGTAATTTCTATTCAAGTCTTGTAAAGTTTACAAGACTTGAATAGAAATTACTGGAAGGAGGACTGTAGGAAGAGAGAACAGCCTAATATGAAGTGTTGTTACTTTGCAAGATCAGAACAGAGCTGTTAATGATGTGAGATTTTGAAGGCCATTAACTCGTATACTGTAATCATCACACATAAGTAGTGATTTGATGGCACATAACATCTTCAAAGTTTATTGCCAGAGAGTTATTCAGTGAGAAAGTAGAAATATTACAGAAGGTTATTTTTAAAAAACCTATAACCCAAAACCAGGGCTGTGGAGTTGGTAGATAAATGTTCCGACTCCGACTCCGACTCCTAAGTTTTTCTGTACTTCCGACTCCGACTCCTCAGTCTTGAACTATTGACCCTCCATTCCCTTAACTTATACAGTCACCCCCCCCCGCCATTTCATGGTTCAGGTACTGCGGTCCCACTACATTGCGGTATCATGGTACCTGCACCGCGGGGGGGGGGCTATCTGGTCATTCCGTGCGGCCCCCCACACACCTCTGAGAAGTCTTGGGGGTGGGGGGACTGCAGAGCGATTGCATCGCTCTCCGTCGCCCCCCGGGGCACCTCCGAAAGGACTTGGAGCTGCTCGGGAGGGCTGCGTGGAGCGAACGCGTCGCTCTCCATCGCCCCCCCGGGCGCCTCCGAAAGGCCTTGGAGCCGCGCGGGGGGCTGCGCGGAGCGAACGCGTCACTCTCCTTCACCCCCCGGTGCCTCCGAAAGGCCTTGGAGCTGCTCGGGAGGGCTGCGTGGAGCGAACGCGTCGCTCTCCGTCGCCCCCCCGGGCGCCTCCAAAAAGCTTGGGAGCCGCTCAGGAGGGCTGCACGGAGCAAACGCATCGCTCTCTGTCGCCCCCCCGGGCGCCTCCGAAAGGCCTGGGAGACGCGATCAGGTCACTCCACGCTGCCCCCATGCTCCTCCCTGGCTTTTGGGACAGGCACACGATCGCCCCCTGCCCCCCTGCCCCCCCGCTTCCGCATATTGCGGATTTTCATGGATCGCGGGTGGGATGGGTCCCTAACCCCTGCGATTGGTGGGGGGTTACTATACAAGTGTCTCTAGTCCTGCAAAAAACATATTTACTTAATCGCTTATCAGTGAGAATCTAGGTTACCCATGGGCGCTGCGTAACAGCAGAACACAACACTATGAAAAGTATAAGTATTGCCACTCCTAATTGTGCATTGCGTGCCATATAGTGAAGCACATGAAAAGCATGCTTCTTCACTGTCACTTAACGTGTTTGTTTTGCGGCTACGTGAGGCACTGCATGCATTGATCTTTATTCTTACAGTAGAGAAGTCATTAATTATAACTTTTTGTGAATTGGGACATTTAAACTTGCTTTTTTTATTCCAATCTAAATTTAGTAGGAGTCGGAGTCGGTGCATTGTTTGCCGACTCCGACTCCAGGTACCCAAAATTTCCTCCGACTCCGACTCCTCGATTCCGACTCCGACTCCGACTCCACAGCCCTGCTCAAAACCTCTTTGCCCAAACTCCCCCAACTTTGACACACAGCAAGAGGAGACTGTCTGCTATTGGTGGTGGGTTGGTTGTATTTGTATACCACCCCAAGAATACAGAATACAATTTAAGCTTCTGTTAGCTCTTAATATAATTGTGTTTTCCTCCCAAATGGTGTTTGTGCAATTCATTTTATTACCTAAACTGTTTTAACTATTTTGAAATTTTGTAATTGTTTTATCCTTTTATCCTTTTAAAACTACACATATATAGTTTCTATTTTAATTGTTTGGTTCTGTGACTGTAAATATAAGTAGTAGTAGTAGTAGTAGTAGTAGTAGTAGTAGTAGTAGTAGTAGTAGTAGTAGTAGTAGTAGTAGTTGTTGTTGTTGTTGTTGTTGTATACAACCCAGCTGACAGCGAGGCCATTCAGGGTGATTCACAAACTCAGCAAGAGACAGAAATCAAAGATAAACAAAACAATATCATAAAACAACTATTATACATTGAAATGCAATTTAAAACATCCTAGTTGTCATGAAATACCATTTTTGGTTACAGAGAATAGAGTTGCCATTTGGCTGCCATTGGTAATGCCAACATCATATGGTAGCCTGTGGGAATGCCTGCCTATACATCCAGGTTTTCAGCGCTCATTTGAAAGAGCTCAGAAAAGGGGCAGGCAGATGTCAGGAGGAAGGTCAGTTCCAAATGTGATTTCTTGGCTTTTTGAATGTACCAAACTTGGTGCTGATCCAGAATCCATATTCAAAAGTACTTTTTTTTTTTTTTACTGCTGGCCCCATTTTTAGAATTGCCGTGCTGTGCTGCTCAGTAACATCAGTACACTCTCATTCATTGCTAGTTAAAACAGAATGTACATATGCTGTGTGCTCATCTTTTAAAATCAGTGTAAATTTTTCAAAGATAGGAGTGTTCTAGGTTTCCCAGATGTGAATACAATGGTCTTCTTTCCTATGTACCTATGAATTTTATTTTCACATTTTTGCACTCTGATGTTTAACCAAGGTTTTTCCCTCTAGCAACCATTCTGAGACTGTTGACCCAGTTAAACACTTATGCAGCAAGTTTGTGATCACATTCAACATCTGTGTAAATTAGTTGTGGACTTACATATAAAATGCAAAGACACAGAATGAATGGGGAGAAACATTTTGAAATTAAACTCAGTGGTTAGATTCTATTACATGGGTAGATAATGCACCGTATATACTCGAGTATAAGCCGAGTTCTTCAGCCCTTATTTTTGGCTGGAAAAAACCCTTGGCTTATACTCGAGTCAGTAAGTTTCCCAGGGTTTTTTTTTGGGGGGGGGGGTAAAATTAGTGCTCGGATGGCTTGGGGAGGATGGCGGAGGGCAAGTCCTGATCCGGTGCTACTTCCCATATGATTCCAATGGGAAGGTTTAGGGGCACCCCCTTTGGAGCTTCATAACTCAGCCCCCCATATCGCCAAATGTCAGGGGATTCTCTAAAATCACTTTTGGAAGGTACCCCTGCTACTTTGGTGCCCCCAAGGTAAGTATTTTTTGACTATGGTTTTTTTTTTTAAAAAATGTACTTGAAAATTATTTTTAAAAATATGCAATCAAAGTTTACTTACCATGGGACTCTAAAGTAGCAGGGGTACCTTCAGAAAGTGATTTTAGGGAACCCCCTGAAATTTGGAAACATTTAAGGGTAAGGGGGCTGAGTTATGAAGCTCCAAATGGGCTGCCCCTAGGAAAAAACCTTCTACTCCAAACTGATTGGGCGGGATATAAGGCTGCTGTCACTTCCCCTATGATTCCAATTGTAAGTTTTTTCCTAGGGGCACCCCCTTTGGAGCTTCATAACTCAACCCCTTACCCCCAGGTGTTTCCAAATTTCAGGGAGTTCCCTAAAATCGCTTTCTTAAGGTACCCCTGCTACATTGGTGCCCCCAAAGTAAGTAATTTTTGAGTGCATGTTTTTTTAAAAAATCATGCACTCAAAATTATTTCAAAAATATGCATTCAAAATTTACTTACCTTGGGACTCCAAAGTAGCAGGGGTAATTTCCCAAAGTCATTTTAGGGAACCCCCTAAAATCTGGAAAGATTAAGGGGACTTAGTTATAAAGTTCTAAAGGGGCTGTGGGTAGTATTGACAACTGTGCAGGGACTGTGGGAGCAATCAGGGAGTTTACTGTATGGTATTAACTCCCTAATTGCCTCCACACTCCCAACACACGTTGCCAATTACTACCCCCAGCCCCTTTAGAGCTCAGCCCATATACTGTATATACTCGAGTATAATGAAAAAAACACTCTCAGCTTATACTCGGGTCAATAAGTTTTTGGGGTAAAATTAGGCCCTCGGCTTATACTCGGGTCGGCTTATACTTGAGTATATACGGTAAGTGATATAATGTCCAGGGTGCCAGTAGAATTCACACATACAATCTGTACAACAGAACAACTGAGGGAAATTATTTAAAATAATAAAAATAATAAAAATAAAGGTTTTCAGATGTTTAAATGTGATAGTTGCCACCACAAATAAAGCTAAAAACATTTCTTTTTTTAGCTCTATCTAAAAGGTGGCTATTTGATCAACTGATCTATTTAGTTGTCTGTATGTACATAGATTTATGATAGAGGTTCACTAAATTGCTAGTAAGACAGGGCCATCTGTAATAATGATATCTATGTCTTAACAGGATGATTACAACCACTAATTAATCAATTGTTAATTACTTGTAAGGTTCAATACTTTGCATACAGCTTACTTTCTAGAAGGTTTTATGATCTCTTTTGATTCCTGGTAAGTTTTCCATTTGGAACCTGTAGCCCAGGTTTTATTGAAACATATTATAAATGTCTTTGTTTTCCAATTAATGAAAGCTGTTTAAACTATACTGTACCTTTATGTTTAAATAATTTGCTGTAAGTAGATAACACAATTTCAGAGTCACTTGGGTTATGTGATGTGTGTTATATTGCCCAGAGAAATAAACTATAACATCGCAGTATTGTTTGGGTTTTGCTAGAGTGCTAATATTATTCATTGGTCTTCCCTTCACATATTTGTCATTCTCCCATGCTTTTCTACCGAGCATTGTTTATTTTTCTTATTGACTGAGTCTAGAGTAGGAACTGGCAAACCACTCCAGTATTCCTGCCAAGAAAACTCCTTGGACATGGGGTCACGAAGAGTCAGTAATGTAATGGCGCAACATGCACGCACGCATGCATGCATGCATGCACGCACGCACACACACACACACACACACACACACACACACACACAATTAAATGCTAAATACATATTGCGCAGTAGAAGTACAGATAAATGATATGTTGGCAGTTTTTTGAGAAACTAGTAATTTCTTGACAGCTGTAGGATTATGGAAACAAGGACTGTCAATAAATTATGATGATAGTGGTGGTGGTGGTGGTGGTGGTGGTGGTGATGATAGTGTGCTCTCTCAATAGTGGTGGGGGACTTGGGCACAATCTATCTCCCATTTCATCAATCCCCGGACAAAGCAGAACCACTCCCACTTCCACCAGGAAGGCCACTGCTAACAAGTCATACTTAATAACTGTTGGGAAGGATTGTATAGATGGGACTTCCGCACATCCCAGGCCATTTTCCATGTAACCAGCCTATTCAGTCCATTGTCCACCCAAGGAGCCTTTCCAGACCAGGGTGGGGAGAAACCAAGGTGAACTATAAAGCCTCCCACCAACTTTTCTCAGACTGAAGCTACTTGGATAAGTAGCAAAACATTTCAATCCCATGACTCACTTCCCAGAGAGCTGTCAAGTAAATTTTGACTTATGGCAACACTTTTCAGGGTTTTCTAGGTAGAGAAGACACAGAAGTGCTTTATCAGTCACTTCTTCTGGGAAATGCCCTAGGACTGTGCAGCCCTGTTCCAGTGCACCAAATTTTTCACAGACCCCCTTGGAAATGTAACAGAGATT
>JAHTLZ010000237.1:45075585-45144272 GCA_023846285.1 Phrynocephalus versicolor | reverse complement strand
CTTGGAAATGTAACAGAGATTTTCATTGCCTAGTCACAATTCAAGAAGCACCTGTGAGGCTGTGAAGCAAACAGCCATTCTGGAGTTTTTGTGGTCTTTTGAGTCTTCATTTCATTTCAATGACTGGCCTTTTTCTGGGTTCCCTTAACTTAAGCCCATTGTCATGTGTCCTGCATTGTGGAATTATCAGACACATCTGATGTCCAATCATTGTTCAGTCATCAGACACTTCACCCATCCTCCATGATTTTAAGAAATAATAGACACTGGTTCTGAGATCTCTTTGGCCAGTTTCTTCAATGTCATTGGATGCAGTTCATCCAGTCCTGAGAATTTGAACTCATTCAAAGTACTGAGATACTCCTTGACTAGTTGTTTATCAATCTCAACCTGCAATCCTGTCCCTTCCCCTTGTGCTTTATACAGTATATGCTTGGAGGATCATTGACTATATTTTTGGAGAAGACTGAGATGAAGTAGGAGTTGAGCTACCATTTCTTTGTCTCCTTTTATCATTCCCCCATCCCCACTGAACAGCTGAGTCACTGTTTCTTTTTTCTTTGTTTTGCTATGAACATACCCGAAGAATGCTTTTTTGTTGTTATTTGTCTGCCTGGCTAACCCCAGCTCATTCTCAGCTTTTGCCTTCCTAGCACCATCCTTGCAATTCCTTGCTACTTTTCTGTACTTGTTCTTTGTAGCCTGGCCTTCCTTCCATTTTCTTTATGTGCCCTTTTTGTTTTGTTTTGTTTTCAGGCCCTCCCTGAGCTTTTTGAGGAGCCATGTTGGTCTTTTATGCTGTTTTCCATCTTTTCCCCTTGTTGGACTTTTTTTTTTTTGTATTTGTTCCTTTACTTTTTTGGAAACTCTCACCCATCTTGGACTCCTTTTCCTTTTAGTATCATCTGTCATGGGACCTTGCCCATCATTATTCTGAGTCTATTAAAGCTTGCTTTCCTAAAATTGAGTGTACATTGTGCTTACATTGAGCTGTTTGTTCCCTTTGAAATCAGGAACTCAAGTAGAACATGGTCACTTTCCCCCCAGAGTTCTTATTGCTGTTCCTTCTTCCACCAAGTCATCTTTATTTCTTAGAATCAAGTCAATGATTACTTCC
This sequence comes from Phrynocephalus versicolor, assembly GCA_023846285.1. NCBI lineage: Eukaryota > Metazoa > Chordata > Lepidosauria > Squamata > Agamidae > Phrynocephalus > Phrynocephalus versicolor. The sequence goes on along the minus strand of JAHTLZ010000237.1, from coordinate 45,143,155 downwards.
ATATTACATTATCATGTAACAAATGCTTATATTGGGTGGTAATATTTATTTATTTATTTATTTATTTATTCATTCATTCATTCATTCATTCATTCATTTATTTAGAGTATTTTTACCCTGCCTTTCTCCTTGGAAAAAGGACCCAAGGCGGCTTGCAGAATGACGGATAATATACAGTCCAGTACAATTAAGACATGTTCAAGTATTGAGAACAGGAATTGAGGGACATCTTGCAGCATTAATAGACAACATTACATTAAATCTACAAGACAACGGGAGCAGTTAAATGGAGAGTAAAGTTCCATGTAAAGTTATGAGTGATGGAAACTAACATTGAAAACATAGTGTCAAATGTGTTGCTGCTGTAGAACAGTTGAAGTCATCCATTCTACATGTAACACTGTAACATATATCACTTCAAAGTTTTTCTCAGTTTTTGAAATTCTCTGAAAATGGTCCATACCTGTATGACACCTAAAATCTGGATTTCTGGATCATTATTTGTCTTCTGTTAAATTCTAAGAACTTGAACTTCTGAATAAATATTTTCAGATGTATCCTGTTTTGCCGACCATTTCAGGAGCTTTTCACATCTGAAAAGTTGTGGGAAACTTTTGAATCTGGCTTTGAAAGTGAACTAATAATTTGCCTGGTGTTTTCTTTCTATATTTTTCACACCATACTTAACCTTTTCTCATAAAAAAAGAAGCAAACTGTGAATATACAGCACTTTAAAGTTAAGCATATTAACTGCTACTGGATTCTAAATGAATAGTTCTAAATAATATTTTGCTTTCTTGGAACAACTTCTGGTTGACACATGTGATTTGTGAAGCTTCTTTGGGCTGAATTCCCTGCATGACTCTTCATATGTAAATAGTCATGATTGAGTGGCTGGAATTGTTCAGTGGGAGGGGGTAGCAAAGCTCTATTCTCTCTGTGTATGTGCACTGAGAAAAGATAATGAAGCCCTTTGTACCCCCTCTAAAGACCTGCATTTCAGTAGGAATTGGCTCTGCAGCTGCAACCCTGGCAACAAGACCTAGGAGAAAAGAATTAGGGCAGCCTTCCAAAATGCAAGGCAGAGACAGTGGTCCTATTGGCAGATGGGTGAAATGCCAAGTTTTTGCAGTAAGCAGTAGTACCATCTCCTAAGGCAGGAAGTTTGGGTGTTTTTGTAACTTTGTTTTTGATCCCCCCCTTAAATCCAGAATAGCATCATTTAATGGCTTTTGGTAATTTCCCCCCTTTCTCCTTTTTAAAGACTAATGTAAAATGTGAGTTGGAGCTTGAAAATTTGGCAATTATGTGAGGATTTGTATGCTTGTAAAACTCTTAGTTTCAGCCTCTGCTCCCTTTAATAGGTAACACAGTATACATGTTTGAATGTGTTGGGAGTGTGTGTAGGGATTGATTTGTTAAAAATCATTCTTCCTAAAGATCAAAGTTAGTGTTTTGTTTCCCTACTCTTTCCCATGAGTTGATGTTTTTCTTTTGCAAGAAGTGTTTTTTAACCATTGCTAGTATGCTGCATAATCTTGAAGGAATTAGCTAAAAATGTTTCAGTGGGAATGTTTCACTGTTTTCAGCCATGTGATTTCTGTTTGCACAGGCACTGATGTAATCAGAATAAAGGTGCTGATGTGACAACAATAGGCTTCATCAATTGTCCAGTTGTTTAATGTGATTCTGTGAGTGGAGTTGCACTGCAAGCTTTGTGGAGGAAGGATGGGGCCAATGTTTAGTGATGTATATATATATATATATTGCTTTATTATAGCTTGAAACACAAGTAGAACTTTTGGGTTAGAGACCTACTGAATATGCATGACATTTTAGGCATTATCTTTGAAATATGGATGTCAAAGAAATTTGCTAGACTGTTGTTCTTACTAGGTACAGTCAAGTCAGTACTCTGTCATGGATTGATGTATGGCAAACCAATGAGTGAGCACAGTCTCCAAAATGTCCTGTCCTCAAAAACCCTGCTTAGCTCCTACAAACACAAGCCTATTGCTTCCTTTAGGAAGTAAGCCCATCTGTTATTTGGTCTTCCTCTTTTTCGGCTGCCTTCCACCTTTCCAAGCTTATTTTCTTTTGCAGAGAATCCTGTCCTCTCATTGTGTGCCCAAAGTAGGGCAATCTTAGTTTCACCATTTTTGACCCCAGAGATAGTTCAGGCTTGACTTGCGGATCTTTCTGGCAAGTCAAGAAAGGGTATCCACAAAGCTCTCATTCACATCATATTTCAAATGAATTATTTTCCTCCCTCGTCAGAGTTCTTAGCTGACCATATTTCACACCCATATTTGCTGACTGAAAATATATCAGTGTGGGTGGTTTTGGTTTTGGTCTCCAGCGAGACATCATGACATTTGATGAACTTTTCTGATTCTTTCATTGCTGCCGTTCTGAGTTCCAGTTTTGTGATTTCTTGGCAGCAGTCTCCATTTGGATTGTTAAATTAAAGCTGTTTCAAGTCTTGATGCTTTTGCCGGTAAGATGGTGTCATCTGCATATCTTAAATTATTGATGTTTGTTGCATTAGTTTTCACTCTCCCTTCATCTGACTTTAGTCCAGCTTTCCATTTATATTTGTATACATTTTGAACAGATAAGAAAATAAAATGTATCCTTGTCTGACACCTTTGCCTATGGGAAACCATAATGTCTCTCCGTATTCTGTCCTAATGGTAGCTTCTCCAAAATTCAAGCTATGCGTCAGGACAATCAAATGCTGCGGCATACACATTTCTTTCAGACCATAGTTTCTAATGACCTACATAGTCAAAGGCTTTGTGGTAGTCTATAAAGCATAAACTGATCTTCCGAAAGTCTTTGGTGTGCATCAGTACCTAGCAGATATTTGTAATTTGATCTTTAGTGCCTCTTCTGTTTTAAAATCCAGCCTGAACATCAGACACTTCTAGTTATTGTACTCCTGGGCATCTACTTTCTTGTGAACTAAAAGGCATATTTAGCATTTTCAATCTGTGGATCACTGTTTTCTGTATACAGCATGTTGTCATGTTTTTGTTAGGATTTTTACAGATTCAGCCTCTGTAGCTTGAAATAGTTCTATCAGTATCTCATCTACCCCTGGTGATACAATTCTTCCCAGTGCTTTCTTAGCAACCATTATATCTTATCCTCTCTGAATGTTTCATATATCTCCAGCTAACATTCTACCATTAATTGAAAGCAATAATACAGCCCCATGCATCTTGGGCCTTGCATTGTTTATAGCAGAAGAGTACTTGGCTAGAAATGAGCAGAGGTTATCACGACCATATGTAGAAGATAGGTGGAATTCCCAAACAAAAGATGTGATAGTATTTGTTCCAAGGTGGGCATGGGATTGAACTTCATAAGCATATTTTCTGAATTTCATATTTTTAGATGATGGAAGAAGCACTGACATTAGGAAAATATTCATACTTGGAATGGTCCGAAACATATGAGGATTTCTATTAAAATGATTCCAGGAGATGAAAGATGACCCCCCCCCACACACACACAGGCAGATGATCAATCATCTTTCGAAGTAGAAGGAGTAGATATGATCAAAGAATACAGACTTTGTTTGGCTTCATGGAGCTAAGAATCTGTCTGTTGCCTTCTTTTCATCTTGTAGAGCAGGTGTTTTCCCTTTACCATGAAGAAGATGTAAACCAAACCCAGTCCAACAGCCCATCCACCTTCTTTGTATTTTTTCTGAGACCTCTGTGTCTTTACTTCTGGATTGTGGATGCTTTGTAGTCCTATGATAGATAGAGTAGAGTATAGTCTCTCCTTTCCCTCTATGGTGGCATCAGAAGATACAATGGTACCTCGGATAACAAAATTAATTCATTCTGCGGGTCTTTTCACTAACCGAAAATTTCATTATCCAAAATGTGGTTTCCCATCGAAATGAATGGGAAGCCAATTAATCCATTCTGGAGGTTTAGAAAAAGGCAAAAAAAAAAAAAAACTGGGGGGGGGGGGTTCCAGACCTCTTTATAAAGTGCACTTTGGAGGCATGCAGTGCTGAAACATCCCCCCAGATTTCCCCCTCCCCAGAAGTGCAATGCAAATATGGACAAAAGAAAGCAGCAAGACAAACCCCAACCTGTTCCTGCCAAAATGCAATTAAAAGCAATGCAAAGATTTACAAAAGAAAGCTCCAAGTTAAAGCCCAGGTCATTCCTTCCCAAAGTGCAATAAAAAGCAGTGCAAAAACACAAAAGAAAACAAGGAAACCTGAGCTTCCCTACCTGTCCAAGCTTGAAAAGTCCAAACTCCTCAGCAAGAAATGCCCAGAATGTCTCGAAAACATGATGAAAAAACTGCTCCAGCTCTTCCTGCCCCTCCACAAACTACAGGGGGGCACAATGCATCCTGGGTACACTTTTTTTTTTTTTTGCAAAGCGTAATGAAAATTTCATTATCCAAGGCAGCCCATAGGGAATTTTTGTCAACTGAAACTTCCCTGTTCCCAGAAATTTCATTACATTATCCAAATTTTTTATTAGCAGAGGCATTTGTTATTTGAGAAATTACTGTATATGAAAAGGGAGTGCTTTTCTTTAAATATGTGCAAAAAAAAAAAAACCCTATATATTAACTTATTTTGCTTAGGATGACCATAATATTCTTTAGCAACTCCAGAAACAAACCTGCTGGAAATGTCTGTAGTGTTCGAAGGAGTGGGACAATTGAGCGTTAATGCTCTGAACGTTGGGAAGTATGGGAAAGGTAATGAGAGGCCTATGCTCCAGTAACTGCAGTGAATTATTTTAGAAACCAGCTTATAGCACTGTTGCTCCTGAAACATGTATAATGCCTGCCACATGTATAATTTCATTGACCTTCTTTTTGCTAACTTCTAAACCATCCTGTAGGCTTTCTGTATTTTTGAGGGCATCTTGTGAATCAAAAAATCATGTATACTTATTTTAAGTTCTCACTTTGTTCTTGCAGTCTGTCTGGGATCCTGGCTAAGACAGTTCTTCCCCAAACTACTGACGTTGCCAGTAGTTTTACCACGACCTTTTACTGAAACACCTGGCTGCTGCCTTTTTAAACATGTCAGGCAGGAATTATTTGGCATGAAGCTAAGCACATACGATCTTGCCTGATTTTGGAAGCTAAGCAGGGTTAGGCCTGGCTTTTACTTGGATGGGTGCCCACCAGGGAATACCAAGTTCTGTAGGCACCTGGAGAAGGAACTGGCAAGCCACTCCAGTATTCCTGCCAAGAAAACTCCATGGACATGGAGTCACGAAGGGTCAGTCACAATCGTAACGATACAACACACATGCACTTGTTAGCAGGTGCTTGCATCTCTAATACTGGAATTTATCTGATTTCATTGGTCGAATAAAGCAGGATGAGCAGATGCAATCTACTTAGATATAGCTGTGTTCATTTTGGATTTTTATTTTTTATTACAAAATCACTGGTAAGAAATATAGGGCAACGAATAACTGTTGTTGGATTGCCACGCTAGTTGAATTTGGGGAACAGGTGGCTTTGTTGAGAATGGCACTTGTTCCAGACAAAAGCTCTGATATGAACTGCTGTACATTGTAGAAGGTGAAGTTCCAGTTGAAGCAGTAAAAGTGTCATGTTTAAATCTTCTTTACTGCCCTCAAGCATGCATGAACAACAGTTTTACAAGGATGCGGTGGCCTTTCTGCTGGGGAATAGCTTGTGGAGAATGATGCTAAATTCTTATACATCATTAATTCTCAGAGCACTTAGTATTTCATGTCCCATGGAACTATGAAACAGAATTAGCAGCAGGAAGAATTACTAAATCTGTTATTTATTATTTCTAAAAGAAGAAAGAAGAGGAAAAATAGTAATTTTACTGTTTGGCGAGCTTAGATCTCTCTGGACCCCCTTATAAGGAAAGAGTCACAGCTTAAGGGGTCACAGAGCAGGAAAACTAAAACCATAACTATTGATGGGCGAGTGAAGAATATTTATTGTTTAAAGCAACTTTTAATTGAATAACTGCATATTTGTTTTCTAAACTTCATGATGGAAATTATGTTGCTTAATTTAGTATCATTGGAGGTTTGGTGGATCAGCTCCTCAGCGACTTTTATTGATTCAGCATCTATTCTGGTGCAATATAGTATGCTAAGCAACATGATTTCAGTCACCGTGTTATTTCTCCAACTCACAAAGTCTCTTAATTGCTTATAGCCAATTATAAAAATGTCAGTAGATACCACCTTTCAGGATTAGGATTATTGAAGCAATATGTACTGTAACTCCTTCAAGTTATTGTTTTAGATCCATTGTCTCTCTTCCATGGTTGCATAGCTTATCCTGTCCATGAAAAACACCTGCTTCAATGGATCCCTTCTCCTGGAAGCATCATCGGCTTCCCCTTTTTCTCCCATCTCATCTGTTATGAGTGTTAGGGAGCCATCTTTCAGAACAGTACAGGAGGAGTGTACTGGAAGGAAAAATGTTTTTCAAATGCGGCAGCTCCACCAGCAGAAAAGAAATCGGATCCCAATCAATGTTATTCAGTTAGAGTCAGCATTAGGACCTAGAACATTTTGTATCCAATGGATATGCAGCTTCCTTGTACTTATTTTTTCCTAGTGGATCAGAACTAACTTTTGGTCCTTGCAATAGGCATGGAGGACTGGAGTACAGGAAATTTGCTGGGTGAAAAGCAAATTGATTGAAACATTAGGTCAGTGTTTCCCAACCTTCCTAATGCCATGACCATTTAATACGGTTCCTCATGTTGTGGTGACCCCTTGCCCTGCTTGGAAGAGGCCACAAGCCCCCTTTGGCAGGCCACTGCCACAGGTGCCATAGAGAACTTCCCTCTACAGTCACCCTCAGGCAGTTGCAGCCTCCGGTGCCATTGAATGACATCCCCTCTAACCTGTCAAGCTGTAACTCACTCTTCCTCCCCCCCCTCCAGGCCCAATCTGTTTGTGCCTTTTTCTTCACTGGCTCATGGCGACCCCTTTGAATTGGCTGTTCAACTCCCCAAAGGGGTCCCAACCCCCAGGTTGGGAATTGCTGCATTAGATTATCATTCCTTCATAAAGAAGGCCATCAATGTAATGAGTTTTGAAAATGCAGAAGTGAAAATGAAGGATGAGAAGTAGCAGACACGCATCTTGTTTGAAAATTAGCCAGGGACTAGATTTGTGAATAATCAAAATTTGTTATTAATCAAAAAGTCTGAGAAGAAATTAAATTGCATGGACCATTTTGTGTTTGCAAAGTAGCTTCTCTATTCATGGTTGAGAGATGTTGGGTTTTCGTACATCTTAACCATTTTAAAGGAAATTTAAAAAAAAGATTTTACATGATCTTGATTCTGTTGCATAGAAAGTGAAATTAAAGTGCATGTATATAAACTGATGTGTGCACTTTTGGACTCACCATTCTAAGTTGGTCATAAATTCCAGGAATCACAATGTTGATTACATTTTTATGAGTTTCTGTTCTGGTAGCCAATTCTTCCATTTGGTGATTACTCTTAGGGGTGTTGTTTGTTTGTTTTTGCTTTCAGCAATTTTAGAGTGCCTATTGGATTTCAGTTGGTAAATGTAAATAAAATGAATGTGTTTACGTGGGTTAGACTTATTTGGCAAATGAAACTGCTCTTTGTCAAATTAATAAAATGAAAACAAAGATAACCACTGGTGTTCCATGAATGAAGTGGGGCTTCGTTTGAAAATCAAGCTGTTTTAGGGTCAGGGTACTAAAGTAGATAGATTCTTTAACCTCATATTGATTCAATTGTTCTTTAGGGTGTGTGAGGTTCTGAGTTTTATTTGTAAGTGACCCAGAGTAGTGAAGGAATGGTATAAAATATAAGAAGTAAGAAAGTGTACTAGTTCCTTGCTCAGTGACATGATGGATGGCTCTCGGGTATCATTACTAAAATGTATGCAAGTTGGTCCAGCAGTGTAATGCAAGGGCTGGTTACCTTGTAATTGAAATTAAAACAACTTGTTCACTGTCTAAAGCAGGGCTGTTCAACTTTGAACAGGCCAAGGTCTACTTTTTTCCGGCCCAAAGTGCCTGAGGGCTACTACACTAAAACCTCTACTAATGAATTTTATCTGTTCCAAGTACGTGCTCATAACTAAAAACTTTTGTAAGTAGAACAGTGTTTTCCCATAGGAATGCATTTAAAACCAATTAATCCATTCTGTAGGGAACAGATTTCCATGCACCATGGCCCTTGAACTGGCCCGCTCAGCTGAGACAGTGGGCTGGAAGACACAGAACTTTGCCGGGGCAGTGGTGGCCCTTGATGGCTGGCGGGCTACTTTTGTACCCTTCACGGGCTACCAGTAGGGCGGTCTACCTGTTGGGCAGGCCTGGTCTAAAGCATTTGGTAAATTGCACTTTGGATTGATTAGAATGATGTACCCATGAAAACCAAGGAGCAGCACTGAAGGGAATAAGCACCTCTATTTTCCCATGGCATGTATAATATACTGATTTGAATAGTAAAGTCAAGAGACCTTTATTGGCATTAAATGTCTTTTAAATTGTAAAACTAGGGAATGGATATAATTAAGTTTTATGTAACCATACAAATCTATAAGTTAAAGGACACATCTGCCTAAGCCATGTAGATACCTGTACTTTGTTGTCCCTTTCTACTGTAATCAGGCTCACTTAAATTATTGAGCAATCAAATAATGAAAAAACAACTTTAAATTTGAATTTGAATTTTTGTACCCTATCTTGTTTTTCTTCCAATATTGAGATAAGTTGAAATATTTTTGTATTAAAAGAATCTGCATTAAAACACACACATACATAATACTACAAATTCATTGTATTCATTGTGTCATCAATATGCTGATGACACGCAGCTCTACCTCTCCTTTTCCACCTCTGCAGTGAAGGCGGTGCAGACCGTTGACTTTTGCCTGGATGCGGTCGTGGAATGGACCAGGGCTAATAGGCTTAAACTCAACCCAGAGAAGACTGAGGTAGTTTTCTTTGGGGCGTTCTCTGCCAGGTACGGTGCCCCCCTCCCTAGTCTGGGGGGTACTACCCTCCAGCTGGTGGATAGGGTCAGGAATCTGGGTGTGATCCTGGATCCGGCATTATCTCTGGAAGCCCAGGTGATGGCCATTTCCAGGACTGCCTTTTTTCATCTCCAGCACATTGCCCAGATTCGTCTGTACCTGGCATCCTTGAGAGCAGTTGTGCAGCGCTTGCGATTTTGAGGATTGATTATTGCAATGCTCTTTATGTGGGGCTGCCCTTGATTCTTATTCGGAGACTCTAGCGGATCCAAAATGCAGCAGCCATACTGGTGGTTGGTGCGGGCAGATTTGATTGCATCACTCCAGTTCTGGCTTTTCTGCATTGCCTGTCCATTGCGTCCTAAATAAGATTCAAGGTACTGGTTTTGATTTACAAAACCCTCTACGGCTTGGGACCTGAATACCTGGCAGAGAGGATCTTCCAAAGATCAACTGGGGCCCGACCCACCAGAATATCACTGGCCTTCTCACTTCAGGTGGCCATGCCCAGGGAGGCTAGGAAATCAGGTACTCAGAACTGAGCCTTCTTTGTGGGTGGCCCATTGCTTTGGAACCATCTGCCAAGTGAGATGCGCCTAGCACAGTCCCTGCCTGCCTTTAAAAAAGCACACAAAACATTGCTTTTTAAAGAGGCATTTGGCAATCTTTAACTTTTTTTACTTTGTTTTTTGGCTTCTATTTTTAACACCATCTTGCCAAGAATCTATTACAGTACTTTGTTCTTTGTTTTACTTAGTTCTTTGTTTTATGTGTTTGATTTTGTTTTATCCCTTATGCTGTTAACTGCCTGGAGTTCCTTTGGGAAGACAGGTGGTATAGAAATGCATAACTAACTAACTAACTAACTAACCAACCAACCAACCAACCAACCAACCAACCAACCAACCAACCAACCAAATAAATAAATAAATAAATAAATAAATAAATAAATAAATTTCTCAAAGGCTTTCATGGCTGGGATCTGATAGTTGTTGTGAGTTTTCCAGGCTGTTTGGCCGCATTCTGGAAGTTTTTCTTCCTGATGTTTCACCAGACTCTGTGGCCAGCATCTTCAGAGGGCACAGAGCTCAGGGAACTAGGAGTTCTCTCTGTGTTCTGAGTGCTCCTAGTTCCCTGAGCACCTTGCCTTCTGAAGATGCCGGTCACAGAGTCTGGCAAAACGTCAGGAAGAAAAACTTCCAGAGCACGGCCAAACAGCCCAAAAATTCACAACTACAAATTCAGTCTACCATTGCAATCCATCTCAAGGTCATGTAACAAGTAGTCAGTCACTCATAGAAAGCCTGCCTGGAAAGGAAGGCTTCTGTCTGCTGGCAGAATGACAGCAAATATGGGGCCAATGGGGCGTCCTGTGGAAAGGAGTTCTAAAGTCTGGAAGCAGCAACAGAGAAGGCCTTCTCATGTGTTCTCATCAGACACACCTGTAAAAGTGGCAGGGCCGAGAGAAAGGCCTCTCCTGATGACCCTAGCAACCAAGCGGGCTCATACTGGGAAATAGGGTCTTGGGGGTAATTTGGACCCAGTCCATTTAGGGCTTTGAATTGTGCCTGAAAACTGATTGGCAGACAGTGGAGCTGCCGTAGCAAGCGTGTTATATAATTTCTGGAACCAGCCCCAGTCAGCAGTAGAGCTGTTGCTGACATTTCCTGAGGCATTCCATCAGTAGCCCCACACAGAGTGTGTTACAGTAATCCAACCGGGAAGTGACTCATTAATTAAGAGCAGATGGCCACTCCAAGCTATGCCATTTCCCTTTTGCCTGCATAAACAGTACAGAAGGATTTTGGCCTATATTTTAGGGGACATCATCCTTGAATAAAATCTTTCAAAAAAACTTGCTAAAAATATAGAATTATCAAACAAAGCAAAATGAAGACCAAAATGAACTCATACATGCGTAGAAGGCATAAGCGCAGAAAATATAAAATCACTTCTGTAATAAAGCATGTCATCTAAACAAACAAGGACATTAGAGTTCTTTATCTTTTTATGGCAAGTACATTGATATGCTACCTGTAACATACTGATGGTTTCCTAGGATTTAAGAAAATAACCACTTTTTAGTTCTTGCTAACAAGGGGCCAACCATGTTCAGGCCTCTGAAAGTAGTTATTTCTGAGCTCTGGGTGGATGTTTGTGTATCCATTACGGCTAGCCATGCAGGGAATAAACAAGGGCGAGAGAAGAATGTTTGGCTGTAGCCACATTTGCCTCTAGGCCTGCCCCCCAAACTGCTGCTCAAATGTGCAGATCAGAAGTAAAATGTGCCCCCTTTAATGTAAATTTGATCAAATGGCTGCTTCTCATCCAGTCCATAGGTTAAAAAAATACCTTGCAGATTTGCAAAATTCTGTGACATTTGGCAAGCCCCCAAGACAGAGGTAGGTGTGTTATATGTTAGGCTGCTTAGGTAAACAAAGTACCAGTAGGAAAACTGACTTGCACTGTCCTTAATCTATATAAACAGTGTAAAATAACCAATGAAATGAAGGATTTTGTGAAGATTATAGGGGAGAAAAGGAAAATTCCTGCTCAGGGATTACATTAATGCATGTCTTCAGAGCATACTTCTTCCAAATGTTTATGTATTAAACAGTTTTAATTACAAGCTTTGTATCACATTTCGTGTGCTGACATGAACTGTCTGGTTCATTTTAAAGTTGATGGGGTCAGAAAAGGAAGGGTGAAGTTAGTTTTCTTTAGGTTTTACACCTCAGATAGAATCTTCTTTTTATAGTTGAGTTTGCTGAATGCTTTCGTGCTCAAAAAGCAATAACAAATCCAAAAATAACCACATTACTTACCAGACCTTAAATAGTCATATGCCCTGTCAGTTGCAAGAGGAAGTGGTGTGGGAGTAACTGCAGTACAATGTGTTTTTTGAAAGAGAATGTCTATTTAAATTGTGTTTTTAAAATATACGGACTTCTACATGTTCTTAATACGAGAAAGAGTTGCTTACATTATACATGAGAATGCAGTCATTATCAATATAACTGCTTACCTCTCCTTTCATAAAGCATTTCAGGTAAAGTGTGCAAATTTATTTATTTATTTATTTATTTATTTATTTATTTATTTATTTATCTATCCTTGAAAAAGGAGAACCCAAGGTGGTTTACAATAATGAGGGACAATATGCAGCCCAGATCATTTAAGACATGATTTAACTTACAAACAGGGAATTAGAAGAGGCATCTTAGAACATTAAAAGGTAACATTAAAACTACAAAGAGCACACAAAAGAAATCTGTTACGAGGGATGGAGACTAATATGGAAAACACTGGTGTTCTTATGAAATCAGTCAATGCAATCATGCATGGTAATCCATATAAAAGTCACATACTAGGTAGTCCCTCATTCAGGCAAAACTTACCTGAAAAGGAAGGTCTTTGAGTGTTTCTGGAAAGATAGCAGTGATGGGACAGTCCTGGCCTCCAGTGGGAGGGAGTTCCAAAGTCTGGGAACTGCAACAGAGAAGGCCCTTTCATGTATTCTTCTGAAACACACCTGTGAAGAGAGAAAGGCCACTCCTGAGGACCTTAGCACTCGATCTGGTTCATACTGCTAGATTTGATCTTTGAGGTAGCTTGTACCCAGGCCATTTTGTGCTTTTGTAGATTAAGGTCAGCACTTTGAATTGTGCCTGATAGCTGATTGGCAGCCAGTGGAACTGCTTTAGTAGGGATGTAATGTGATCTCTGTAACCTGTTCCAGTTAGAATCTGGCTGCTGCATTTTGGGCCGGTGGAAGTTTCCTGAGACTTTCCATTGGTAGCCTGACATAGAGTGCATTGCAACAGTCCAGCCAGACTACTCAGTAAACCAAAATATATTTGGATTATTCAGGTGACGTGTGCAAACTTGGTTTACCCATCTCACTTATGCACCCTACTGTGTAAATGAAATGAAGCAGCACTGTTAGGTTACAAGGCCACATTTTGCAGCTTATTTGGCACTTGAAACCAGAGGTGGAATTGTTTCTTTAATTATTTATTGATAGATTCAATTGCAATATTTTCTTAATTACTTATTTGCTCTTAAATGTTTGTTTAAACATTTCTGGATTATAGTATTTAGGGTTTAAATGGCAATGTGTACTGTCTTGCATCAGTAAACTGTTTCTCTGAAGTGATATCTGAAGGTATATAAATGGATTGCATAGTTTCTTTGCTGTGCTGACATGTCAGAAAAGTGATAATCATTCTCTAGTTACACATTCTTGTTAGTTCTACTGAACAATATTAGGTATGTTTGGAAGTATTGCTGGTGAACCAAGACACACACTCAAGGTTGGGGTGTGTGTATGCTTTATATGGTGGAAGTTAGCTTATAGGAAGTGGTCTTTAGACAGTGTCACATGAATGAATAAATACATGTTCCAATGGTGGGATACAGGAATACAGTGCTACCTTGTACAAAGGAATTAATTTGTTCCAAATGAAATTATGTTAAGCAAATTTTTCTTCATACAAATTTCCCATAGGAATGCATTGAAAATGGAATAATCTCAATTTTATGTTGTACGGATTTGCCCCATAGGCGATTCTGCTAAGATTTCCCCTATCTCCAGAATATTTTATGTTGTACAAATTTAATGTTATACAAACTGTTTGTTATACAAGGGTCCACTGTAGATAGAAGACAAGATTTTCATAGCAATTATACGGAATTCACGTCCCCTCAGTCCCAGAATTCATCTGCATCCATGACATGTCATGTCTTAACTGCCATCTGTGACCATTTGGCATAGTAACTAGAAAGTCAGTGTTTTTCCTCATTCCCTATTTTGTCTGCCCACCAATTTACACTAAATGATAACTATTATAACAGAATACGCACTGAGTAAATATAAAGGGTAGTTACTACATTAGTTCAAATGTTGCCTGAAACTAAGTAGCATCACCTGACTCATGGGGAAAACTGAATGGAGATTGAGCATGTGAAAAGACTGTATAAAAACTAAATCAACCTCAGCATTTTGGTAAGATGCATTGGGTCTAAGCTAAATTCGAGACCTCTTTGGAAAGTTCTGACTATTCTAAATAGGATTTCTAGGGCTGCAACATATGTGGGCAGCACTGAGGAGGAAGAAAAGGAAATTAGATAAAACTAAAACATCTCAAGTAGTTTCCGTGCCTCAAATGCAGAATTAGACATTTAACATCACTTCTAAAAGGGACACTGCAATACCACTGCAACCTACCTGGTGTGTTCCACTTGAAGAAGAAAAAAACATCTTGGAGAATTTATATAATTGTAGAAAGAAATGAAATGTTACTTCTATCAAATTATTTTTGTTAAATACCTACATTTAGTCATATCTCTTAAATCAGGGCTGTTCAACTTTGAACAGGCCAAGGTCTACTTTTTCCGGCCCAAAGTGCCTGAGGGCTACTACACTAAAACCTCTACTTACGAATTTTATCAGTTCCGAGCATATGCTCCTAAGTAAAAACTTTTGTAAGTAGAGCAGTGGTTTCCCATAGGAATACATTGAAAACCAATGTTTTCAGATGCCAGAACAGATTTCAATGTGCCATGGTCCTTGAACTGCCCACACATTGACTGTGGGGGACTGCTAGCCCGTGGGGCCGTTTGAAGGTGGCCACTAGGTCTCTGCCAGCCTCCTGATCCACTGCCAGCAGCAGCGTGTTCGGGGAGGGTTCTTTTTCACCCACCCGGACCTTTGGTCCGGATTTGTTCCCTTACTTTCTGCCGCCAGGCTCCTTGCTCAGCTCCTCCGTACAAGTCCTCATATGGAGCACCGGAGCACCAGCGAAGCCCACACATGTAGCCCACAGGGCCTTTGGTAAAGCGTAAAGGAGACCGCAGGGCTGTTATTGAGAGAAAAGTAGGCTGCGGGGACATTGGGGAACTGAAGGTAGACCACGGTCTGTTCAAAGTTTGACAGCCGTGGTATAGACCATACCCAGGCCTTGCCCCTCAATGATTTAGAAGCCACTCACCTTCAGCTACAATGTGCTCATCCCAAGTCTTGAAAAGTGGTCTGTGAAAACTTATTCCATCCTCTTTTTATTTTTATTTTCTTTATACCCATCTATTCTCAGTTGCAAACTGGAAGGGCCAAGCCGAAGTCAGTGTTTAAAGTGGACAGTAGCCTATTTTTGGTGGGAAAGGAATGTCCTTTCAGCCTATAGAAAGCGACTTTTTCATTTTCTACTTCCTACTACTTGCGCAATTGTAGGTGAAGAAAATAAGGGAAGCTTTAACAAAAGCTGTAAATCTTAAGTGGTTAATTCCTGTCTCAGTTTAATAAGGTTATAACTAATATGGTTATAAATTCATTATAGATTCTACTTTACATGGAATGTCATTAATGAATTATGTAACAATAAAACTTCATCCAGTTAAAATATTATTCCCAAGCATCTTGTTTTAAGAAGATAATCTAGAGGACCCTCATTAATCTAAGAAGTCTAGACATGCAGGTAATGTGTTCTGTGTTCTGAAAGTACAGCACTGAGGTCATGATCCTACCTTTCATTCAACTCCACTTTCAAAAAATTATTAATGCCTTTTAAGGTGCTCGGCACACAAATTTTAAGTTTGTCATATCATTTTCTTACAGAGAAACAATAATGTTGAATTAAACTAAATCAATTTTGAAGACACGGGCTGCTGCAGTTTTTTATTTTCATGCCTTTATTTTCAGACTTTTCTTCTCCGTTTTCTACATGTTTTATTGTTCTTTTTCTTTTGAGAATGTGTAGTATTTTGATATTCTTCCCTCAGCATTGGGGCTGCATCTCCCATTTTCTGTGCCATTTAAAAGCATGCTGATACTTCTGCCAGTGGAGCATCTTATCAGCACTCAGTTCTATGCTTCTATGCTAACCAGAGCTTCACTAGCTAAATGTTTATATTTTAGACTTCTAACAAAACCATAGGAAGTTTGCCTTATAGCTACCTCAAGTATATTTGTAAACTGTGCTGTGCTTATCAAAAGATAATCATGCTGTGTTAGATTCCTGAATGAGTTTATTTTGCCACTTCCCCCAAGACTTTCAGTGTTGTGTCTCCTGATTCATATTTGTCTTCGTTAATAATACTGTCATAAGTTGAAAAATGATGAATAATCATCTAGTAAGACCTTCAGGCTTTCATAATGATTTGATGATTTGTCAGTGTTCTAGACTAGTGGTTCCCAACCTTGGATCCTCAGATGTCCCTGGACTAAAAATCACAGATGCCTTCTCTAATATATGTGCTGGCTAAGATCTCTGGGAATTGTAGTCCAAGAACATCTGGGGACCCAATGTTGGGAATCACTGTTACAGACACTTTCTAACATTAGCAGTAGTCTGCTTTCATTTGGACAAGAGCTAGGATAGAAATGGGAGATGGTAGGTCCTGATATGTTGGTAGCACCATAGATAATTCATTACCAATGTGAGTCTCCCCCCCCCAAGAAAAATCTGATGTCAAAATGATATTCTTGCCCATCCCACACATTGCTGTGTGGGAAATTGTTTCTAGATGGGCATATATGGTTCCAATAAGAAGAAAAGTCAAAGCAACAAATTACATTGCAGAAATAAAGGTGTTCTGCTTATATACCGCCCCACACCACTTCAGGTAGTCTCTGGGTGGTTTATAGTTTTTAATTATGCAGGCTACACATTGCCCCCTCCCCTGCCCAGCAAGCTGGGTACTCAATTTACCGACCTCGGAAGAATGAAAGGCTGAGTCAATCATGAGCCGGCTACTGGGGATTGAACTCAAGGTCGTGAGCACAGTTTTACCTGCAGTGCGCCACAAGGCTCTGACTCGATGTTTGAATTGAAATGCTGAGCTCTAAAAAGGAGAAGAAATTTATGAGCTCATTCAGTAGTTATTTAATTAGACATTTCTGAGAAGGTAGTAGTGTTGGTCTGACTTGGCATGATATTTTGTGGACAACAGACTTAATTGTATCTGTTGAAGTGAGCTAAGGCATATTATAGCTGATGCCAAATAATGCTTTTTAGTGTGCCAATAGACTCTTTCTTTTTGTTCCTGAGTATAATTGTATATCTTATCCATGCTTTTGTTTTCAAGCCTTTCCCATTCTTCACATATTGGCTTTGCAGGTTAAAAACAAAATGCTGTTTTTGATGCAATTCCATGTCCTATTGGTCTAGAAATCTGTTTGTAGGGTACTCAACTTTTGAAGAAAATATCATAACTTTAACATTCATGTCTAAAACATTAAAATGACCTATTTGCTCTTGGTTCACATTTTTGCTGTCTTCTGTTTTTCTGAAGCCAAAACATTAAAGATAGTTCAGAAAATGGAAAATGAAGAGCATGTTACAACTCAATTCAGCGTTGTACCAGGGTATAGACTTAATAATCCAACTGTGTTTTTCCAACAGATTCAAGTGTATCATTTAATAGTGTAAATATCTGGTTATTTGAAGGTTTTGCAGGGGGCAATATGAAGTTTGCTCCAAATGCTTGCATTGTTAGCTCATCATGATTCTACTGGCTCAGAATCGGGCAGTTTCAGACTACTGCTTCCTTGTTAACTGCTTAATATCTCCTATTCCCAAAACAATAAAGATTAATTTTTAACCAGAATACTTTTGAACGCCAGATCACTAAAGAGAAAACATTCACGCCAGGCTAGCTTGTGTCACAGAAACTTGATGAGATGAGACAGTGATCTTCCCCTCCTGGATTGTGTTGCAGTCATTCACTCGCAACCAAAAGAGTGTTTTTATTCAGGAAACTCCGAAGCTGTGCAGAGTCAGGTGAGAACCAATTACAGTGGCCTGCCACACAAGGTGGATAGATCTGAATAACATTCTGAAAACTGTTTGGGGATATTACTTCATTGACAGGCAGAATCTAGAAATGGCTTGGGTGACTGATGAAAATATTGCTGACGGTCTTCATCTTATAGAGTAAGGACCAGGTTGTTTTAAAGACTGTGAGCCCCCAACCCATGAGCTTCATTCATACCACGTTAAGATCTTTGAGGAAGATCTTACTCTTCTTTTAAGACCTTCAGGATTTCATCAGCCGTATTTGGTAAGAACATAATGTAGGGCTTTTGAGGTGGCAATTTCAAGGCTCTGAAACTTCCTGTTAAATGATGCTAGGATAGTTTAATCAGGATTTCCTTCTTCAGGCAAGGATCTTTTAATTCACACAGGCACAGGCATTTGGAAACCAACTAGAATGATATTAGGAAAGGTTTGATGAGTTGTGTGATGCTTTTTTTGTTCAGTGAATGCATTTTAGTGGTGTGTTCGCTCATTTCATTACATTTTAATTGCATTGATTTTTATTTGATTTCATCATTGTTATGCACTCTGAGTGTCATGTGATGGATGGATCGAAATATAATGTTTAGATTTAGTATATATAATAAATAAAATAACAGAGGAACTTGCTAATGTTTAAGTATTCCCTTACTTGAGACATGAGAATAAAGCACTAGTTTAGTTACACTCCATGTGTTTAACATTTATTAAATAGCATAAAAAACAAACCGGAATGTCCAGTCTGCAGGTGTTTGGAACTGCAGATGGAAATACACACACAGTTATGTAGTATTTTCAGCCTTTGCTTGACTTACCAGTGGCTTTAATCTTTTCACCAGAAGCAAATTACAGTTTGGGTCCAAAACAAATATGGCAGGGGTGGGGGTTGTGCAGGTTAGCTCTCAGCCCTTTATAGGGTGCCTAATGCTTAGTCATCATTCAAGGCCATCCGATTGAGCCTTCCTCAGTCCTTCTGACACAAAATGCCCCTATTTATTATCCAAATTGCATATATCCTTAGGCTGTTTGAGCAGAAAATCCATTGTCTTCCTCACAACAGGAGGAATATTCTAGGTTATACAACGTATAGTCAAGGATTTTCCAAGCAGTGCTATTATTTCCTGAAAGAAACCTGATTGATCACTGTAGCATTCCTCTCTGCCTCTTCCATCCAAACAATATAAGGCTTGTCTTGGTATGTCTAGTGATAATTGTGACAGAAATGGGATTTTCCATAGTTTCCTGTCTCCTCTGTGAGGTGTGGTTTATTTCTTTTTCTTATTTCATGAGATAGGGATAGCAGTGTTTAATAATATTGCACTTTTCAGTTTATTTCCAAAGTCAGACCCAGTCAAAGTATGGCAGGGGATTGGTTATCTTTCTTAACATAGGATTCTCTTTGGAGGGAAGAGGTTTATATAAAAGAAATATAAGAGAGCATGTGTGGATATGAATTGTGGTAAGCCCCATACTAATCCACAACCCATGAGAAAAACACAGGATGTGGGAACCTAAATTCTGTTACTTTTGGGAAAGGCTTCAGGCAGGGAAAAACTCTGCTTTTTACCCTCTCTGTGTTTGGGGGCGGGGGGAAGGTTTCCATTTTGGCTGATATTTCTGATTGGATGGGTAATATTGCTCCCATTTTAGGGGTAATCATTAGAAGCCATCAGCACTTCATTTGCCCATCTGACTGCTGCGGTACATGACATCTAGTTATTGTAGGCCATGTTTTTGCAGGGAAAGGGAAAGGAGAAAAGAACTTTGAAAAGATGCTCTTTACTAGAGATGGGCACATAATTATTCCTTCTGAGAACAAACAAGTGTTTTGCAAGCATCCCACCTTCCCTGCCTCATCTCCTTCTGAGGATATTTGGGAGGGAAGCGACGGCACCCAGAGAACTCCTCTTCGTCCAAAGGACAAATCATTACGAACTGCCAAACCAGTGGTTCACACTCATCTGTACTCTTTACACTTGAGAATTCTGGAATTAGAAAATATCTGAACCAATACATTCTGCCTTAAAGAGGAAAAGTCTCATTCAGAACACCCAGAAACAGGATGTTGTAACTCTCATGAGGGATTGCAGAGATGGTATATTCATTTTGTAAGGGGAAAAGGAGGACATATTTTATCTCCTGTCCTAAAACTTCCCAGCACCAAACTATACTGTTCTAAAGGATCTAGTAGCCAACTGAATACCCAAAACCCATACTTCAAAAAAGGACTTTTTAAAATGCTATCACACAAATTTACTATGCCAAGCCTAACTCTCCCATGCTGACTGGATTGCTCAGTGAATTAAGTGTCTGTCTGTAGATCCAGAGGTTGGGCGTTTGATTTCCACTGTTCCTCCTGTGAGTACAGCCAGCCTGTGTGACATTGGGCAAGCTGCCCAGTGTCAGGATGCCCCCAGAAGGAGAGAATGGTGAACCACTTCTGAATCTTCTCTAACCTGAAAATCCTGAAAAGGGTCAGAATTGACTTGATGGCACATGATTATGATTAACTTACCCATCTGGGAAAATAGGAGGCCATACCTTCCCCTCCCAGCAAATAGCCTCAACTATTACTATTGTCCTCAGAGTTCTGCTAGTCATGGAAGGCACTAAGCATAAATTGTTGTCGGGATGGGGGTTAATTTTTAATTTACAGACGAGTGTATTTCTGCATACCTGGGCAATACACCAAGCATGCAGAAACTTCCTTCTTGTTTTTTAATAGCCCCTGCCTGTTTCCCAGCCAACAGATATGGGGCCACCCATGTTCAGTTTTTGGAAAGTGTGGTACATAAATTCATGGAGGTTCCTAATCGTGCATGTTCATGTTACATGCCTTTCTATATAATATTTTGACCTTGATTTATAATGGTATGATTGGGGGAATGCATACTATGCCAAATGGCAAAAGTTTTCGAAGCACTAGGATAATGCTTCATTGCCTTTTCAAAGTAATAGCAGCTATATAGTTTCAAGTTAGAGATTAACTAGCCCTTCAGTTTTACAAAAGAGTGGACGGAGTTTTGCGGGTGTTCAGTGTTTCCACTCCAGGAGCTTCATACCTTTTAAGGTAACAGTTCATACTTCAAATACTATGTTTCCACTTTGAAAATGCCATCACTTAGAGTAGCAGGCTAACAGTAGTTAAATTATGTTAGTTTGGCGTTGGAACGCTGAGAGGCCGAGAAGTGAGATTGGCTTATTTAAATGGTCTGGACGCATGAAGAAAAGCAGTGATATGTGTTGCAGGGGTGAGACTGGGGCTGTCAGATTTAATTGGATTAACTCTCAAGGTCTGGGAGGAGATCCTTGCTCCAATACATTGTGCTGCTGCATGAACTATGTTGAAATGGGCTAGTTAATACAACTTTGGGAAGGGAATTACTGAACACTCAAAGCAAGAAATGACACTTGACAGGCACTGTGTGATAGAACTTCTTTCCCCTCTGCCTTTGGTACTCAACACTCCCCCAGAAATGGTTCTGGAGGGCTTCCTAATCTTCCAGAATAGGCTTTTGGGAACTGTGTGTGTAGGGTCTCAGTAGCGAGAGAGAGAGGAGATTGTTACCCTTGCCAGTTACCCCATCTGCAGAAGTCTTCCACTGGTTCCTGGCCCCGGTATTTATAAAAGAGTTGTAAACAGAACAATGTACCTACCTTTAGTTCTTTGTATTTTGATATTTATTCAGTACTCAATTCTTTGTTACAAAAATTACGATTTTTCTCTACTCAGTGCATTATCATAACAATGCCTGTTATTTTCAGTTCTGTCTTAAACCTACAATATTCTGTAAACAGACCCTGTTATTATATTAAATTATATCATGTAATATTATATACTACTCTTATATCACACCACCTAGTGGCTATGCCGCTGCTCTGGGCAGTTTCCAAATGTGAAATAAGCATAAAGACCACACCACATTCAACCCACAAATGTAAAAAAAATAATTTATAATATATAGGTAAACACGTAAGATAGTGGCAACAGACAAGATACAGTTTACAAAATATAATAGCCAAAATGAGACTAGGGAAGTAACAAACAGTTGATAAAGGGAGGGTCTCCTGAAATGCCTCCCCCAAAAGCAGTGTTTTAAAGTACAGTGGTACCTTGTATAAAGGAATTAATTCATTCCAAATGAAATTATGTTAAGCAAATTTTCCTTTATACAAATTTCCTATAGGGATGCATTGAAAAGAGAGTAATCTCTAATTGCGACCATTTTTATGTTGTATGGATTCGCCCCATAGACGATTTTGTTAAGCAAATTTCCCCTATTTCCAGAATTTTTTATGTTGTACAGATTTTATGTTATACAAACCATTTGTTATACGAGGGTCCACTGTACTTTCTTAATATGAGGAGAGAAGGGTCCTTACACACCTCCACCAGGGACAGCATTAAATATTAAGTAATACGATTTTAAACAGTTGTCTCAAATATTCAATAGCAAACACTGATGCATTTTTCTCCTTTTATGTTCTTTTGTTTTAGGTTACTCCTGGGAAGCTACTAACTGAAGGGAGATCCCGTTGTGATGCAAGGGCCAATATCTTGAGACAGACAAGAGACAGAAGACCACCACTTTGGGGCCAACTTGAATAGTGTTGTAGAGTTTAAACAACAGATTTTATTTATTCGCCGTGGAACCTTAGGACTAACAAAGTTCTTGGAGGAGATAAAATCGTGCATATTGGGAGCTTTGTGTCTTGCTCCTAACTTTGGCATTTGCACTTTGAACTGTTAGCAAAATGAGTGAATTCTGGTTGTGTTTCAACTGCTGTATCGCAGAACAGCCTCAGCCTGTAAGTATGGATTTTAATTTATATCCATAGTTTGTTGATGTTTAGTGTTTTTAGCACAGTTTTTTCTGTTTTGCTTTTTTGTTCACAGGGTTGTTATATCAACCCTGTGTTGCTGCCTGCACTTTGCCAATCCCGTGATTTTTTCTAAATGTGTCTGATTGAATTGAGATAGCCCTCAGTGTGGCAGAAAGTGGTTTTAACCTTGTATCAGGGTACAAATATATTGGAGGGGAAATGTGAATTTATTTGTATTCTCTTAGTGGTTTCATTGGCCACACATGCAGTGGAGGGATAGCCTTGTTGCAACAGATTTATTGCAGTTCTATTGAAATGCCTATAGGTGGAATGGTGCAAAGGAAACAGCCTTAAGAAGGCATTTCGCTCCTCAGTTACTCATTTTACCTCGGCGATTGGGGGAACTCTGTGAAACTTTAAATAAACAAAAAGGAGTTCCCATCACAAGGAGAAGCTGTAGTAGAAGAAGGTGTATTGGAAGAGAAGCTTTGCTGACAGGAATGCTCACGGTGTGTGTGCGCGTGTGTGCGTGCGTGCGTGCGTGCGTGTGCGCGCGCATGCGTGTATGGCTTGTGAGGCAAGAGCCATTGGGAGAAACGCAAATCATTGCTGTGTGTCTGTATCAGTTCATGCAAGCACATGCTTCAATCAACCTGAAAGAATTAGATTTTTTAAAAAGTAGAAGATTCTCTGGTGTGGAGGAAATATTATGGATTGGAAAGTGGGGGTGGGGACTCTAGGCCGATTCACATTTCCCATTACATTGTGTGATCAATTTTGTGTGTGGGTGTGGGGGGGGGGGGGAATTCAGATCAGTCTGCCCCAAAATGTATGTCCTACATTTTCCCCCTGTATAGTCAGGCTGTCAATCAACTTACATATTTTTCTATCTGTAGCATGTTTTGACCTTGTAGATACACTGTGTTTCTGAGTGTGCATGTACATACTGTACATATAATAGTGTACATATATTTAACATGTGTATGGGCATCCACAATGCAAGTGGACCCATTAAGCAGATCCGTTAATAGCAAACAGTCCAGTTGTAGGCAGAACTAATGATGCTTAAAATAAACTAATTGAGCTAAAAGACAACTCCAATAGAATTCTTAAGATATCTGTTGTACAGAAGACCAAAACAAACAAACAAACCATTGAGGTATTTTCTTTTGTGGAAATTGTATGTCACATATGTCTATTTCATAGCACTTTTATCAGTTTAACGTAGTTCCCCCCTTTCCAGAAATTATGCAATGCCACAGCTATATATGTACTGAAATTTCCTCCTATAGAACAGCAGTATAGGCGTCCTGTGATCTTATGCATTTCCAACACTCACACACTTAACAGTAACCAACATATTAACATTCATTTTCCTAGAATGGCATTTTCACAATACTTGAAAGATGTTATATTTGGTGCCATGTGAAACTCCCAAATAATTCCAGAGGGAGGGTGCAATGCCTAAAAAGATTACCTCACCACACTACCTTTCTTGCAACTTTAGTAGAACTCAGATAAGTAATTTGAGACAGCTTAATACATTGAAAATAGAAGAAAGCAGACCTTCCTTCCTTCCTTCCTTCCTTCCTTCTCAAGTATATATTTCAATGATTCATGAAATGTGAATCCTACATCAGTTGAATGACATCTTCTAGGAGGCACAATTATGTCAAGGCACTCTGCCTCAGCCTTCAGCTTGTGTCTTTCAGTTAACATGACGAATTGTGATAGATCATGGAAGTCCAAAATATCCAGAGCTAGATGGGTTGGGGAACTCTGCTGTAAGTTACTTAAAGTGGCAGTGAGTGATTGTGATAGTAAATAACTTTGATTATATCAGCACCAAAACAGGATTTAACTTGTTTTTAAGAAAGTCCAAAGCATATTTAACCTTAGCTACATTATGGTGATTGCCAAAGAATGTAATTTTGAAGATCCTGACAAGTATTCAAAAATGACAGTAATAATAGTTACTGGACAATTTATTCCTCCATACTTCAAACTGTAAATTTGACTAAATGCCAGTTTTAATGAACAGAAATTTGGAAGGACTTCATATCTTAGGACCCAGACTAAGGAGTTAGCTGCTTGTATTGAGGTGCTGTGTAAATTCTGAAATGTTAAGACTGGTTTTTTAAAAAGCAGTAAAAGTATAATTAACAGTCTTCATAAAATTATATTTCCTTTTAAGGAGACCAAGTCTGTCATCATTGTTACGTGATGAAGTCTGATACAAGAAAATCCTTCTGCCTTCTGAAATGGCTCAGTCCCTATTAGACTTGGGCACGACTTGGCGAAATTCTCGTTTCCGTTCCTCGTTTCCGTTATGTAACGGAACGAAGAACGACAATTACTCCACCAGAACTCGAACTCGAACCGACTAAAGAAAAATTGGGTCTGATTTGTCATGTTGTCGTTCCTGGCATCACAGCGATTGCGCGATGCCAAGCGGCACAGAAAAAAAGTTTTAAAAATAAAAAACCCCGGTTCCCGGCCAAAAAAGCAGGCAAAAATATGCCTGCCTGAGAGTGCACCTACCCGAGGGGTGGTTTCGGGGGGGGGGTCCCCGGCCTCCCCCCCTCCTGTCCTGGGCTGCTCTGGTGGGGGCTGGGGGGCATCCTCATAGTCTTGCAGCAACTTCACAAGTCGACTCGCATCGCAACTCGCCGGCCACCATTCAAGCGGCACAGGAAAAAGGTTTTTAAAAACCCACCCCCGGCCAAAAAAGCAGGCGAAAATATGCCTGCCTGAGAGTGCACCTACCCGAGGGGTGGTTTCGGGGGGGGGGTCCCCAGCCTCCCCCTCTCCTGTCCTGGACTGCTCTGGTGGGGGCTGGGGGGGATCCTCGTCGTCTGGGCAACTTGCCATGCCATGCGGTGCGGGCGGGGGATCCAAAATGGGGCGACCGCAATATTTATTTTGAAATTGTCGTGGTCCAAAAACACACCAAAGCACCACAGAAACATGCGAAAATTGCTATTTTAAAACTGCCAGAATTTTTTCAGTAGCACTAGCAGCAGTGGTTTTTTCTTGCAACAAAATGTCTCCTCTCCATTGATTTTATTTTATTTTATTTTATTTTTACACCTGCGCAATGATGGGCTGGCCATGGGAGGGACCATGCAAATTTTTGGAGCCGTTCCACCAATCGCATGGCCACTTGGCCAGGTTTTGACTGAGACTTCTGGGATGTGCCAGTCGGGCATAAAAAGCCCACTAACCCTAGCCCGAACCTGAACCCTAAGCCTAACCCTAACCCATACGCCAGTACACTGTCCTTCTAAGTGGGTCAGAGAGGCACCCAGAGGTGTACCCCACTAACTCACCGTAACCTTACCCGTAACCCTAAGCCTAGCCCTTGCGCTAACCCTAACCCTAAGCCAGATCTGTGTACAGTGGTACCTTGTATAAAGGAATTAATTCATTCCAAATGAAATTATGTTAAGCAAATTTTCCTTTATACAAATTCCCATAGGAATGCATTGAAAATGGAGTAATCCCATTTTTATGTTGTACGGATTTTCCCCATAGGCGATTATGTTAAGCAAATTTCCCCTATCTCCAAAAAATTTTATATTGTACAAATTTTATGTTATACAAGCTGTCTGTTATACAAGGGTCCACTGTACTTGCATTGCAATACACACGCAAGTACGGTTCCCTTCTTAGTGAGCCACAGAGCGCCCAGACTGAGGGAGCCTTCCCCCAGTGTGCACTGTGACACACTATACCAACAGTGGGCCTGTGGTCAAAGAGGCATCCAAAAGAGAGATGCCTCTGCCACTGCAAGGCTGTGAGTCGAGAGGCACCCAAAAGAGAGGTGCCTCTGCCAGTGCCACTACAACTTGGTATGCATATCCAATTGGCTATGCATGCCATTTTGTAGCGGGCCAGAGGAGGCACCCACCCCAGAGAGGTGCCTCCAGGAGCCCGCTACCCCCCCAACCAGTACTAACGACAGACGAAAAAACGACAAATGAAACGACAAATTTTTGAAAAATTTCGCGACAAACGGAAACGAGCCGAAATGGGACGGCTCCGACACACAACTCGAAAACGTCATTTTCACTGGTCGTGCCCATCTCTAGTCCCTATGGTTTACTGAAGGCCAACTCTTAGGATTTGTGTCCTGTAAGGTCTATCACTCCCACCATGTCTTCTCTGGGGCAGCCAATTTGTCAGTGAGCAGAGGAGCGACATAGATAACATCAGCTCCTGGACCCAGTTGGATTATATTCCAGGCTGGACTAAAGCATGCCCCAGCGTGTTTCCATGATATCTCAAAAAGGGAAAGCAGAACAAGTGTGTTGAGTACATAAGAACTTTCCATTGAAAATGGAGTAATCCCATTTTTATGTTGTACGGATTTGGCCAATAGGCGATTCTGTTAAGCAAATTTCCCCTATCTCTGGAATATTTTATGTTGTACAAATTTTATGGTATACAAACTGTTTGTTTTACAAGGGGCCACTGTATAGCTTATGTTGCGTTCCACCTCTTTGCAACAGAAGAACAGACGTTGTAGTTTTGGTCACATAGTTTACTCTTTAGCTTTCTTGAAATGATTCAGTTGCTTAAAACACCAGCAGAAATGATAGCACTCTTCGGTGAGATCTCTCAAAGGGCATATTTGTACCTGCAGCCTCAGTCCTTTTGAAATGTGATCTAGTGATCTACTTGCAATCTACCTGTAATCAGCAGGCATTTCTGACTTGTAATTGCTGATTACAAGTATGTTGATGGCTCAGATATCTTCTAGGCAATCATTAATGGGTTTTGCCCAGTTTGTGAAATTGTATTGTATATTAAGTTAAAAAAATATAATGTCCATGTGAAGTCTTGGAAGCATTATCTGAATCAAAAGAGCAGTGTACTGCTCTTTTCGCAGTTGTCAAAATGGTTTAACACACATTGTACAATTACTGTTTTTTAAAATATTCTGCTTATGCATGGGGAAGTTGCTGCATGTTTCAAAACGGCAATCCTTAATTGCCTTGTAATTCAGGGTAGGAATTTCTCTCACACACTTTTGGAAGATTTAAAAGAAAAGAGAATTATGACTTCCAGGGTTACATTTCTTCTATAAAAAGCTGTAATCTCCTATCTCTTCTTTCATCAGAAAATGTTGAACTTTATAAACGGAAAGTGTTTTTATTTTGCAAATCACGTCTAATTTCACTTGGAATACTTAGGGGCAGGAAAAAAATGTCTTTGGATGTCATATGCATGATAAGTCCATGGTATAGCCTGTAAGCAGCATCATAACAGTAACTAAAAGGTATAGCTCATGCCACTCTGAAGTGTTTGTAAGGACATTTTGATCTTGTTAAAGGTCTGTTGCGTGAAGTTCAACAAAACACCTGTCCTGGAATTTTGCTGCTGTTATAATTTTGCCATGTTTTTCTGTTTTTGTTTTTGTTCAGAAGCATACTAGATACCACATGCCTTAAAAGAGAAGAAGCACATTCAGTGTGTCCATTTTACCATGCTTTCAGCTTTCATACAGAATTGTTAGATAATCGTGAAAGCCTGACCAAAGCTTTAAATAATGGTTGGCCTTCATCTGGTGAAGTGTATTTCTGTCCTGAGCTATTTTCTGTCTCTGATTTCAGAACAATTTAAAATGCTGATTCCCCCAAACTGTGTACAATATTGTGATGAAACCCCACCATAAGCAGCATAACCATGGGGCCTTTCAGAGTAAGAGTGAAACAGAATGAGGGAGTCCATAGGAGAACAGAAATTTCAGGACATAGAATTATATCAGTGGGTATCTTCTGGTTGACCAAAGCAGATTAATTGGGTGTCCAGCCCAAGCGAAAATTCGAAAACAGCAGTGAGTTGACAACATGGCATGTATAAATAAATAAATAAAATAAAATCCATGCTCTGTTGTACTTACAGTTCATTTGTTGCTTACTCAGGAAGGAATGAAAATTCTTCATCTTGATGAAGAGAAGTAACACAAAGTAGTTGCAGACTCCATGCCTTTGTATGAGTCAGTCTGAAAAAAAAATCTCCTAGAGTTTGAGAGCAAAACCATGGCTGTGAGCCTATAGCTATGGTGGCAAACCTTCAGCAATCCAAATATTTTGGAACACAAATCCCAGAATTCTGAGCCTAAATTGCCAATGACAAAGGACTGTGGGAGTTGCTGTCCAAAACATCTGCATTGCCAAATGTTTGCCACTACTGACCTATAGTATTGTTCTTTTTCATCATAGATGGAGCCTGGAGTTTGGAATTAGCACTATCAAAATACAAATGCAAAAATAGTCTACAGGCGATACCTTTATAGGCCACTAATTTAAAAATCACTTGTAGCCTATTTTTGCATTTGTGATTTGTGATGGCCACAAAACACTGTTATGGCCTCAATCACTATTAAAATGAATGCAAGTTTTATGAAAATGAAATAGAATCTGCTAGTATAAAGTGAAAATCTTATTTGAATGATGAGCGCATGGAAGGAAAGTGAAACAGTTCATCCCTACTGTCTCGTAACTTTGGCTGCATGATTTAACAGAGAAAAGGGACATGGAAAAATAAAGTCAAGAAGGGAAATCTAAAAGACAAAAAAGGATTCAAATGTGCTTATCTTTTATCCTTCTTGGATAAATGAGCAAGAATCCTTTTACTAGTTTTTGCTTGCATAAGGGAAACTGCATAGGTCTTGGCGGGAAGTTGCCACTCATTAAGATCGCTCTATTTGCATGTCTGATTACTTGATTGGGAGTGTGTCTTGTAAGATAACCAGCACCTACTTTGTGATTCACCATTTGTCACTAAGGCTTACTTAGTTTCCCTTAAAACTGTGTAAATCAGCAACAGGATTCAGCCATTACATTTCCGTATTTATTTTGTATTTGTTTTAAACTTGTTTGCCTTTGTTAAAAAGGGGGAGTTTGGCTATTATAGAGGTGACATGGGCCACGTTTTCTCAAAAATCAAATGCTAAAAAGTTTGGGAATGGGAAATAAGCAGAACACTTTGCTTTCCTGAGTATTTTCCATAGTGTCAGCTCTGCTGGCTCTTTGCAATTTTGACCAGCTAGAATTCTACTGAAATGTGTTAATTATAGGTCTGATGCCTTTAAAACTACTTGAACTCATCACTGTTGTCATGGCCCTTGGTGGAGAATTCCATAAACAAAGTTGTGTGTTATGTGAAGATTACACTGTGTGTCCTTAGAATCTGTTGTTTACCCAAATCATGGAGCGATCTGGAGTTCTTCTGTTTAAGAGCTGCTTCTGGTCAGTTTTACATAATCCAAGTTTTTTTTAAAAAAAGAAGAAGAAATGAAATGAAACTAAAGTGAGGGGAAATAAGACTCATGATGCTTAAGTGTGGATTTGCCAAATTGGAATTAATGCATCTACACCAGTGATGATGAACCTTTTAGAGACCGAGTGCCCAAACTGTGATTCAAAACCCACTAATTTTTTGCAAAAATGCCAGTACAGCAATTTAACCTGAATAACCTGGCTGTGAAGGGACGATGTCGGGTGCCCACAGAAAGGGCTCTGAGTGCCACCTTTGGCACCTGTGGTATAGGTTCGCCAACACTGATCTATACTAAAGCAAGCAACATCAGTTAAGATCATATACCATGATCACATTGAAGCAAAACAATAATAATAACATTGTTAGTCTTTAAGGAATCACAAGGCTCTCTTGTTGTTTTCACAAAACCTTTGTATTAACCCCTTGTGGATTTCATGCATAGAAGCATGCATCATTTCCAGAAAAACTCTTCTGAAACCCACGAGAGGGAAGCAGTCAGTTCCTTGATTGGGATTTTGCAATGCAAGGATGAAAAACAATTGCTCTCAAACGTCAGGCCTCTTCTTTAAGTATACTAACATAGTTCTCTTTCAGGCTTCCAACAGATGAAATGGCCAGAGAATTTATAAATCACATGTGAAATCTCAGATCACAACTGAAATTGATAGGATTGTGGCTGTCTTTCTGAAAGCTATTTATTTTGGGGGCTAGGAAGGAAAATACTGTAGCTCTCTTTTTTCATAGCTATTATGTGAGGCCATTGGGCAACCAAATATTTCATTAGAAACATGTTGCCTGGGATTTGTCTGTGAAATATGATTTGTTTTATAGTTTTTAAGTGGTGCAAAGGTACTGATGTTCTGTCCGATGAGAAAGATAAGACTGGTCTATTTTTAAATGTAATAATGTGAAAAGCAAAGGACTTATGAGCAGTCTCTATCACCAGAATCATAATTGAGGCTCTAATGAGATTCAAGGAATGTGTGATCCTCCAGATTTTGTTGAAGAACAGCATCCATCATCCACCACCATTGGTTATGGGATGGGAGGTGTAGCTCAGCCACATCTGGAGAGCCATGTACCTTTCACACAGATCTCACCAGTCACCATCATCTTCTATGAATGTTGAACTGTACCCATAGCTTTATGGTAGTTGGAAGCATTGAATCTCAGGTTGCCTGGGAATATATTTGGCTGTGGAAAAGACATGAAGGGAAGAGACTGGCAGACATGTTGGAAGTTGCAGAAAGCCTCCGGCTGCACTCATTCAACCATGGATGCTGCTACCCGTTTTGAGTGGAGAGCCATGCAAATGCTGTATATCTGGAGAATGTTAATGCCTAATAGCATTATGCAACTCACCAGTCTTACCTGTGTTAGTCATTTTTGTCAAGTCATTAGTCTAAAAAGAGAGAAGAAACAATTGACTTTCTCCAGTGCTGATTTAGAAGTATTTTATAGTATTGTATTGTAGTGTTGTAGTTAATGTTGTAAACTGCCCAGAGTGGCCTAAATTGTTGTGGGTAGTTAGGGGGCATCAGAAGAGGAGGAGAAGTTGTCGCATTAAGTAAATTACTTGTGAAGCACTTGGTCTTGCTTTCCCACTGCTATATTGTACTTCCAGAATCTCCCATCAATTCAGAAATGTTTAGATTTTTTGAGTGTGTGAGTACCAGAAGACACTATGTTACCCAATTTTTCCTTTCAGGAACAATAGTCAACAATTGTGTAAATATCGGAAAGCATCACTGATGTTTTCCTGTTACCTATGCTCAGAGCAGCTTTCTGAGCAACATAGGGCTTTGCTTCTAATTCCAAGGACAAACCAGATGTAGTGGGGTGAGCTCATATAAGCAGACACTTGGAGGCAGGCATAAAAATGATGACTTGGAGAAAGAGGAACAGAGCTCTCTTCCTCTTTGTGCTTTGCTCCTTCCCCAATTCCTCCGTTTACTTGTTGGACTCCAATACTACTGGTAGTTCCATTCTTTCCCCCCATGGTTCTCCCAAGTTCTCTTGTCATTTAAGACAAGCATGGGGGACATGCCTCCAGATGCTGTTGGATTGCTGTTCTCATTTATTCCTAGCCAGCCTAGATAATGGTGAGGTAGGCTTGTTATTGTGGCCAACTTTTGTCTCTGCTTTAAGTGTCTAAGTAAATGAGTTGATAAAAGGTGTGGTTGACCATCAGATCTGGTTTGTTCCTAAAAAAAGACTGTTCTATCCTTTTTGTTTGTTTGTTTGTTTAGGGTTGTTGAGACTATAATACAAAACAAATTTGATTGAATTGTATTTGTTTTGCAATATCAGTACAGTACTTGTTTAATGTCTCTATTGCAGGGCTGTCAAACTTTGAACAGGCCGAGGTCTACTTTTTCTGGCCCAAAATGCCTGAGGGCTACTACACTAATACCTCTACTTACGAAATTTACCCATTCCAAGCACATGTTCATAAGTAAAAAAAATTGTAAGTAGAGCAGTGGTTTCCTAAAGGCATGCATTGAAATCTGTTTCCTCTGGAATGGATTGATTTTCAATGCATTCCTATGGGAAGGCTGACCATGCACACGTTTCCCTTGCACCCGCTCGATCATCTGGCCAGTGGGGGGGGACAGGGGGACCACACCATGGCCCTTGAACTGCCCCGCTCGTCTGAGACAGTGGGCTGGCAGACCCAGAACTTTGCTGGGGCAGCGGTGGCCCTTGTGGTGGGGGAGGATGGGGTGGAGAACTTATCCCCTCACATTTTTTATTGGTGGCCGGCGGACTACTTTTGAACCCTTCGCGGGCTACTGGTAGCTCGCGGTCTACCTGCTGGGCAGGCCTGCTCTATTGGATGGGATGGGCATCTGAGATATCTTTGTAGCCACTGAAATACAAGACTTATTGGCAGGAATTCCGTTAAAAGGTAATGAAGTGAAAAGTCACTGAAAGTCTGTTTCACTTCCAGTTTTCCCTCATACTACTCAGGTATTATGTGAGAGGTTTTGTCTCCGTGCCGCTTTTTGAAGGCAAACTCTCTACTTTCTCCCTTCTCCACTGGATGTGACAGTCATTTAGCTGAATAGGAAGGACTTCATGTTGTAACTACTGACACACATCCTGCCGTGGAACTGTAATGTTTCATCATGTTGGTTGACCTCTCTCCAACTATTTCCTGTGTTAGTTTTAAAAGAATCAAATGAAAGTGAAAAACAGTCTCAACTTTTTTTGCTGTCTTTCTGTTTGCTTTTCTTGTTTCCTGCTGTGTTTCCTTATCAGTGGCTATTGCTTCAGTAACTATTATGCTCCTTGAAAATGATCATATTTAGAGATGGGCATGAAACGATTTTTTAATTCATTTCATTATTCGTTATTCATTTTGTTATGGAACGAAATAATGAACAGACCCATCAGAGAAAAAAAGAAACAAAATGGAAATTTTCATTTCGTTCGCTTTGTTGTTCGTTTTCCCATAGGAATGCTTTGAAGCAATGCATTCGTATGGGGAAAAGACTGTGGTTTTTCCCCCAACGCAGGGGAAACCTCAGGCTTTTTATCCCGCCAAAGCCACCGCTGATCAGCTGTAGTGCAGGGCTTCGGCAGGGCTGCCGGGTGGGAGATTTTTAAAAAACGCGCCGACCCAGCTCACGGGCCAGCTGGTTGGTGCAGTAAATATTTTGCAAGGAAAGGAGAAATTCTCTGGCAGTTTTTCATAGCAGGGTGCAACTTCAGCTGTGATCGTAGTGTATGTTGACCCCATGCCCATCCACATGCTTTTTCATTTTTGCGCTGCCACTGCATTTAACAACAAAAGGAGCTTTGTCAGAAGTCTGGAAAGTAAGAGAGAGATCCCTATAGATTCATAATGCAAGGATTCTAGAAAGTCTTGTTTATTGTTTGTATAGATTAGGAAACCTTAAAACACAGCCCATTTCTCATTTTTATAAGATAGCAAATACAAAATTTAGAGCCTGACATTTAGATTAAAGTGTGCATTCAGTACAGACAAATGAAACTCCAATATAAGCACCCCTATTGCTTGCAGGGTGGCTGATCCCAGGCTGGCAGTAGAATGGAGAAGGGGTGGACCTGAGCTAGCTAGGCAGTACAGGACTCCCATGAATTCAGCTGGGAGGTGGGAAAGTGGCTTGGAAGAATGATGGGGCATCCCACCCCCTACTGGCTTCTCTTCGGCCAGGAAAATTCAGATCAGAGACTGCAGGTAGGTGGACTGAGGGGCAGCAGTTTTCACTCCAGTCCACCTCTGTAGCAAAAATCAGGAGCAACAAGACCACTCTGGTCAGTCTGTGGCTTGCTGTTCTCACCTCCCCTCTCTGTGGGTTCTTTGGAGAAGGAGTTGTTGGTGGCGGGAGGAACAATGTAACGACGATTAAGGTTTGCTGCATCTTTGTTAGGGGTTATTGATTGGGGTGTTCTGGATACTGCTGGGTTTGGTTTTCTTTTGGTTAATTTTGTTGCAACTTTGTTAGCTGTTTGGAATATTGAGGTTGGAACGAGATGGCAAAGGAATCTCCCCATATGGGAAACTGGGAGTAGGACCAGTCTGCCCAGCTCAGGCTCCTGATAGCCTGACCCTGGCATTGAGTGTCATAGAGTGGTTTACAGCAGCGTGGTCTTTTGGAAGACTGCCACTGCTGGTGGAACCAGAAGCTGTTGTATAGGATGGGGCGGGCATTGGTGGACATTCATGCTTCTCAGTGCACTGGACAAATTCACAATTCTATCCCAAGGACTGCTGCTGCAACTAATAAAGTTGGGGTTTTTCTCTACAAAGTACAGTGGACCCTTGTATAACGAAGAGCTTGTATAACATAAAATCTTTACAACATAAAAAATTCCAGAGATAGGGGAAATTTGCTTAACATAATCGCCTATGGGGAAAATCCATACAACATAAAAATGGGATCACTCCATTTTCAATGCATTCCTATGGGAATTTGTATAAAGGAAAATTTGCTTAACATAATTTCATTTGGAATGAATTAATTCCTTTATGCAAGATACCACTGTACTGTTGTGTTCGTTTCATGTAAAGGTAGACATCCCATGGCCTGCTCAGCAGTAGACAAACGACAGAGTTAGTGGAATCATTTTGAAATGTTGACCTTAACATTCTGCCTGTTCAGGAATCCAAGAAATAAGGGTTCTCTGTTGTTGTCAAGATCTTTCATTAATTAATTTTATTATATATATATATAATAAGTATAAAATTCACAGAACATTTAAAAACAAAGTTTCCGCAAGGTTTTAGAATAGAAGAGGGCTAGTTTAAACATACTTCTTAAAAACTTGCTTATTTTCAGGAGTCATCTGACAAACGTTACTGCTTTAAAAGCAGCCGTTGAAACTACTAGTTTTGTCATGTGGTGAGCAATAAAAGTACAGTATAATATAATGATATATTGGGTAAACAGCAAACTTTCAAAGATTGCTGCGGGGATGGTATGCTGAGCTAGCTGAAAAAGAAAAGAAATATTCATGACCAACCAAGTGGTGTAGCATCAGTGAGTGAGATGTTTTTGTTCAGACTGTAGTGGTCAATTTGTTAAAACAAGAGTCTGCTTCATGATGACCACAACAACCCCAAATTCCCAGGTACACTCACTTGTCTGTAAAAAGTCTGGGTTGCAGATTGACATCTGTTTAGAACAAAGAAAATATGGCACAAGCCATGCAAACCAGTGATCCCCAAGGGAACATGATAAAATTCCACAGATGTGCAAGACTGATATTTTCATAGTTTTTAAACAGTGTTTTTTAAATTAAAAAAAACCCATTCAAATCATTTAATATAAAATACATTTTTTCATATGTAGAGGGTAGCATTTCAATCATCAACCAATCAAACATAATGTAGGCATCTCTGTAACCTTTCTGAGGAGTTGGGTAAAACAGATGGGTGGAGAGATGTGGGGGTTTCTCCAAAATAAAAAGAGGGTATAATGCATGCCAGCCTGTAAGGGCACAAGAAGCTCTCAAGTGAAACCTATGAGCCAAAGCAGGCAGTGCTGACAATTGCTGACAATTCTGCACAGTCTCAGGCAGAGATGCCGGAGGCAAACAAGCTTAGAGACAATGTTAGGAATTCAGCCCTTTCTATGCTTATTTCCAGTAATTTCTGATCAATTTAGGTAGCTGCTTAGGTGAGAGATTTCTCCTTTTCTTATTTATTTTATTTATCTGAAATAAATTTACCCCACTATTCTCCCTAAAAAAATACCCAAGGCAGCTTTTAGCATTAAAAGATAGCATTTAATAGTGACGAATAGTGTTCATAGAATCATAGAATGATAGAGTTGGAAGAGACCTCAAGGGCGACCTAGTCCAACCCCTTGCCATGCAGGAAACCCATCACAGTATTTCCGACAGGTGACCATCCAGCCTCTGCTTAAAAACCTCCAAAGAAGGAGACTCCACCACCACCCCGTGGCAGCATATCCCACGGCCGAACAGCTCCAACCCTCATGAAGTTCTTCTTAATATTCAAATGGAATCTCTTTTCCTGTAGTTTGAAACCATTGCCATGAGTCCCAGTCTCTGAAGCCATGGAAAACAAACCTGTTCCCTCTTCAATATGACATCCTTTCAAATATTTAAACATAGCTATCATATCCCCCTTCAGTGTGCTGATAATCCTAAATAATTTCCAACATTTCTGATTTGATATGAGATTTCAAAGAGACTGCTGTGGTAGGTGATTTTAATAGAAACAAAGAAAGAAAGAAATAGTACCATGACTCCAGTGTCCCCTTCCAGAATCATAGAATCATAGAGTTGGAAGAGACCTCAAGGGCCATCTAGTCCAACCCCCTGCCATGCAGGAAGCCCATCACTATATTTCCGACAGATGGCCATCCAGCCTCTGCTTAAAAACCTCCAAAGAAGGAGACTCCACCACCCTTTGTGGCAGCATATTCCACTGCCAAACAGCTATGTCATGAAGTTCTTCCTAATGTTCAAATGGAATCTCTTTTCCTCTACTTTGAAACCATTGCCCCGAGTCCTAGTCTCTGAAGCCATGGAAAACAAACCTGTTCTCTCCTCAATATGACATCCTCTCAAATACTTAAACATAACTATCATATACCCTCTCAGCCTTCTTTTTGAAAGGCTAAACATTCCCAGCTCCCTACTAAGCCGTTCATTAACCATCCTGGTCGCCCTTCTCTGTACCTGCTCGAGGTTGTCAACATCCTTAACAAATATCATACAAAAATATTAGCAAATACCATACAAAAATGTTAGCAACACCAAAACACATTCAATGCAGTAAGGTAAAACAGTCTGTTTAAAAACCCCACTCGGGCAGCCAGTTTCTAAGGAAAAGCATCCCTGAAGAGAAAGATCTCTGCCTGCTTGGGAAAGGACAGTAAAATGGGGCCAGTCTCACTTCTCATGGGAGTTCTAAAGTCTGGGAGCAGAAACAAAGAAGGCTTTCTCCCAGATCCAGACAGGAACAGGTCTAAGAGAATGGCTTCTCCGTATAGTCTTTACACTTGAACAGGCCCATGAAGGTAGATGAGGTCCTTGAGATAGCTTGCACCCAAGCCATTTAAGGGTTTATAATTAGAACTGGTCCATTCAGCCTGGAAAGGGATTGGCAGCTAGGGCAAGTGCTGTAACGGGGGTGTTAAGTGGCCAGCCCCAGTTAGCAGCCTGGCTGCTGCATTTTGGATCCTTCAGAGTTTCCTGATCTCTTCCATAGTAGAATATTCCACATAGAATATGTTGCAATTAAGGCATGTGTCACTGGGGCCAAATCAGACTGTTCCAGCAGAGTAAATACATCAAGTGTATTTTGAATTCAGAGTTCATTGCCAAAACAACAGCTTGCATCTATAAGCATATCAGCCTTATATTGTACTTTATACGTTGTGGCTTTCTCCAAAAAGTCTTTGGGGAATATCTTGTCCTGCCAAGTCTTCCAGTGCTGCCCAAGGAGTAAAACTGATGCTTGTTTAGCAAACCCAGATGTACCACCTGCAGTGGGTTTGGAATGGGCAATGGGGAACTCCCTTGTGCCAGATGATCTGAGAGATCTTCCAGCAGAAGGATCTGTAGTACAGCTGTTGTGCTGGCTAACCACCCTCCCGCACTCTGATTCTATTGCTTCTGTCTGCGGTGAGGGGAGGGAGAAAAAAATGCAGGCTCACCTCCACCTGCCCGTCGGCAGCAGCTACCGGTAGTTGTAGTAGGACTGGAAGTACATCTGTCTGTTAAAAGGGGGGGGGGGACAACAAAAACAAACAAACAGAAGGCAGAGGAGATCCAGACATTCACAAACAAACAGAAGGTGGAGGAGAGCCAAGCATTTAAAATCCGCATCGGAAAATTTTTTACCTCCTCGAGGCCAGGTACTTGTAAAATGCACTGGGGCATGCTTAAGTGGGCGTGGTCGTACTTAATTTTTTAAAAAGTCTGCTGCTGGTAGGTAAACAATTTTAAGCTCCGCATCTGTGAGCCCTTTGCATTGGATTTTAGGGGTCCTGTGAAAGCAGCCTAAGATCGTCCAACAGAAGTGCTAGAGAGGGGAGGGGGGAGTAAATGAGTGGAGCATTTATATCAGACCCAGCCTCCTTTATCCCAGGGATACAACCACTGTCCCAACACAAAGCTAGCTCTAAAAGAGGCATGCTTAACTCATTTCTGACATTCATTGGCTAG
Source organism: Phrynocephalus versicolor (assembly GCA_023846285.1). Classification (NCBI taxonomy): domain Eukaryota; kingdom Metazoa; phylum Chordata; class Lepidosauria; order Squamata; family Agamidae; genus Phrynocephalus; species Phrynocephalus versicolor. The sequence continues at coordinate 45,104,571 of JAHTLZ010000237.1, read as the reverse complement.
AAGGGATTGATTCAGTGCCGCTTCAGGTTGCTCTTAGACATCTTGGCTGCTAGGAGTCGAGCCTGAGCACAGCTGGCATAGAAGTTAACTTTCTATTTGGCATGTCTGCCAGTGTGTTGCTACTCTGTTGCAGCGGTAGCATCAGAGTTTTTTTGATGGAAGCTGTGCTGTTAACACATCCACCTATTTTTATAGCAGCCGATGAGGAAGATAAAACAGAAATTTTGAGGATCATTTGAATAGGTGTGACAATAATCAAGAAGTGTATTGGGATTTGCAAGACTAATCTGGGCTTTTAAAAGCAAATATACAAAGACAAGCTCATGCCAAGGTTAATTGAAAGCTTCAGTGCTGGTAATTGGAGAAATAAATCAGCCTCCGATCATAATCAGAGATGAATGAAAGTTAGTTATCTTTAAACCAGACGTACATTTGTGGCTGCTGGTATTTTAAAATGCTGAAAGGGGAATGTTTGATCATATTAAGCCTGGATTTTATTTTTTGCTTGCTTGCTTGTTTTGGTTTGCTTTTTGCATCAGATAAGAGGGGAGAGAGAATATATAGCTTTGACAGGATATTGCTTACCCAACTTAGACACACTAATAAATGATAAATTCTAAAATGCATTATATTTTAGTTGAGTTTATGAGTAAGTATTAGATGTTACACTGAGTGTTCTCTGTAGCCTCTTTAAGATATAAAATTAGACTGCAGTACTACACAGAGAGCTGCTTCATATATGATTAATTTCACAAATGGGTTTTGCTTGTAGGGAAGAGAGGTCATCATAGATGCCTGCATTGGTCATTCAACTTCCTGCAGAGTTGAGAGATTTACTTTAAAAAAATTGTCTTGTATGAAGTTGGCCTGAAGAAGAAGAAAGCAGTGTGTAGGAGTTAAAACGTATATGGGTTCACATTGGAAAAATATGGATGCCACAACCAATGTGTATTCTTGTAATGTTCTGTGTGGGTGTGAAGTTTGGGCTTAGCAGCTTTAAAACAAGAACAAATTCAGTTAATGCCTCAGCAGTTGTCATAGTAACTGAAGCATCCAAAGGTTCATCTCCTGAATGTGTAGAGAAATTGTAAAAATATCAGCAACATGGATTTATTGTAAAAAGAAAAAGAAAAAAGAAATTGAAGGAGGGGGTTATGAAGAGCATTCCTCTCCTGGCAGGGTTGGACTGGTTGGAAAGAGAGGAAGGATGTTAACATGAAGTTAAATGTAGCATTTTCAACACCTCACACTGAGTCAAAGGCGATGCTGAAGTAATTTCACCTTGATAAGCTTATAGAAGCCACCAGTCCTATTTTGTGATAAGTACTGTTTTGAACTAGGTACAGTACTTGGGTATTCTTAGTCTTGCATTAAAAAGTACATAATACTCTGGTTTTGTAGCATGTGATTGTTAGAGGAAGAACTGTGAAGATTCTCACTCATCCAGGTTAGTTTATCTGGAAGTTGAGTCATGGCAACTGGACAACTTTTCTTGAGAGATTGAAGCATTTCACTGCTTATCCAAACAGCTTTGTCAGTCTGAGGAAAGCTAGTTGCGAGTCCTCCATTTTATAGTTCACTTTGACCTCATGTCACCCTGGTCAGAAATAGGCTCATAAGATGAACAGTGGCCTGGTAGATAGTAGTCTCAATAGGCCTTTAGGTGAATAATGACCTAAGGTGCTGAAACTTCCTATTGAGACTATTGTCTACCTTACAAGCCTGTCCAGACCATTGTTCATCTTATGAGCCTATTTCAGACCAGGAAGACATGAGGATAAAGTGAACTATAAAATGGAGGACTTACAACTAGCTTTGCTCCAACTAACAAAGCTGTTTAGATGAGCAATGAAACGTTTCAGTCTCTCAAGAAAAGAAGTCCAGTTGCCTTGACTCAACTTCCAGTTATAGGGATAACAGTCAATATTTACTGATTAAATCATTTACATATAAGCATATTGACAAAAGGTGATATAAAGGTGATCTTGAAAAGGGTGAGCATCAGAAGGTCCTGTTCAATTATGTTAGCTGTGACCACACAAGGAGACTAAGGAAGAAGCAGGGAATCCTTGAAACGTAGGGTGGAGACAACCTTGGAAGATCCCAGTTGTGTGAAGACTTCTACTTATGTTAAAACAAACACAATTGAAAATCACTTCAGGCTTCCCTGCTCACTGCATAATGAGTCCTTTCTGCAGAGACAGAGAGCCATATCGACATATTTTGGTTGAATGACTTCAGTTTGGATCCTTGATAGCTGGCAGAATACCTCCTTCCAGTGAAATTGGCCAAACATACTAGGCTCTTATTGTGTAGTTTTTTCTTATTGTGTAGTTTATTTCATTGTGTTGTGAATTGCCCAGAGTAGCCTTGGTAAGAAATGGGCAGTATAAAAGTTGAATGAATGAATGAATATTTTTACACATTTATTTTCCCTACTATCCCAAAGGTTTGGGACAGGTTTACAGTGTAATCCTGTTCTATATTCTCCTGCCAAGCTAGCAGTTCGAAAGCATGTAAATGCAAGTAGATAAATAGGTACCACTGTAAAAAAAACGGGAAGGTAAAACAATGTTTCCTTGCAGCCATCCTGGCCACATGGCCACAGACTTGCACAACACCAGCTCTTCAGCTTGAATACAGAGATGAGCGCCACTCCTAGAGTCAGACACGACTGGCGTGCATGTGCAGGGGGAACCTTTACGTTTACCTTTACTGTTCTATATTATGCCACTTATCCTATTATCGGTCTACTTGCATTATCCAAAAATAGACCTCAACTCTTAGAAGGCAAAGGGGCCTTCTTATGAAACAGATCTCCTTCTCCATCTCTTTCATCTTCCTTGGAGAAGCAGAACAGCATATGTCACTAAGAATGATTCTTGTAATATTGTATGTCTGTAACATCCTGATCCGTGGGGGAGAAAGGGACTTCCATGCAGGAGGTCCTGGTTACAAATCCTGGAATCTGCCACTTGGGCTGGGGAAAGCTTCTGTTTGAAAGCCTGACAGTGTGAACAAGACTAAAGTAGTTAAGCACATCCAATCTCGCCTGATTTCAGAAGCTAAGCAGGGTCGGCCCTGGTCAGTACTTGGATGGGAGACCACCAGGGAATACCAGGTGCTGTAGGCGCCTAGAGTAGTAACTGGCAAACCACTCCAGTATTCTTGCCAAGAAAACTCCATGGACATGGGGTCACGAAGGGTCGGTCACGACTATAATGACACAACACACACACAGTTAAACAAATGGCACGACACAATATAAGATAGCCATCTAAGATGTTAACCAAACCAAATTAGAAAACAGCTTGCTAACTTTCTAATATGATTGACTTGTTGCAGGGGGCAGGTCAAAGGATTTTAACTCTCCACTTTTGGTCTTAAGTACAGGTGTTACAGGAGCAAAATTTAATGTCCAGTGCTATAAGAACCTCTTGAACAGTCCCAATTTGATTCCTCCAAAGTTTCTGAGTCGAAAAGATGCCTGAAAAATCATAACCTGTGTTGATCTGTTGTCAGCTGTGCTCAGTACATTTGATTAGTTGTTTAGCCAAAGTTTATTGCATAATGTAGTAAGTCACACTTAGAGTATGTTCATTGAATCAGTGGAAACTTGGTAAGTCAACTTTTTTGTAACTTCTGTTGACTTGGACGGGCCTACTCTTAACTTCAATTTACTTAGCTAAAGAAAGCCAATTTAAATCAATTTAATTTCTGGAGGAAATAACTCACCAAGTCCCTGATAATCGAGTGAGCCTATTGTAATGTGACTTACCTGCTGAACCATAGGATTTTGGCTATAGTACTTGGCATTTTCCATATGCCAGTCTTTCGTGCCTTCTTCCAATTGATACATCGATTCTTTTACACATCATTCTACTGCAGTTGCTAGGGTTGGAGCTCTTGATAAGAAGCTTTTCCAAGTACATATGTGTAGATTTATTGTGCCACCCTTTTTTCTTCCTGTATTTTGGCATGTTTTTTTAAGCTTAACATTTGTGTAGCAAGAGTTCAGCAGTCCTGGAGTGTTAGTTATGTGGAAGAAGCAGGGGTTCTGTAAAAAAGAACACGTCTGTTGCAAGCTTGAGTTCATTCCAAACATATCTTGCTTTTATGGGCTATAGCCTATGATGTATTCTCAGCTGTGTCTTTGATTTGCAGTGACTCAACTGGGGCAATGTTTGGACAGCAGAAATCCTGCTGATGAGATGCATAAACTTCCACCCAGGGTGGTGGTCTTACCATCTTGTTCCATATAACATGAGTAGGAGGATGCTGATCTCTTTAAAATATGTGAAGGAGGGCGTGTTTATAGGGTTGGTGAGGTGGGGTCAAGAAACCTCTTCAGGGCAATTGTGTATCATCTAATTTCTTTTTGATGCTCTCTTTTGTTAAAATGCCTTGCCCAGCCTTATGTCAGTCAGAGAACATATCGTCTTTTTGCTTCTGCTTGGTTGATAAGGGAACAGATACTGCAATGTTGTAATTTTCTTTTGCCATATAGTAGTTTTGAGAAAGAGGGAGTTCTGACCTGGAAAATATCTCCCGTCTGTGTGTAAAGTGTGTGTGTGTGAAGTCTGTGTGTAAAGTCAAAAGGAGGCCATTGCCCTCATCATTGAGGACTGCATTTGCTGCTTGCCACTGGCATGACTCGACCTCAGGAAAAGTCAAGAAGCAGATCATGTTGAATTCTGAGGGATCTTGGGTTCTTTTAAGTTATGCTTCTTCACAGTGTAAGAAAAGAGTTGTTGAAATGGATAAGGTACACTAAGTGATAGCCGCACTTGTAGCAATTGGAATGCTATGTCAAGAAAAAGCAAATTATAAAGGCACAGACAGCAGCTATTTCCAGATTCATGATTGTGTTACTGGTTCTTCTTTTAAACCAAACCATCTGCTAGATTGCTAAGGGCTTTATTTTGTCGTCTTCTAGAAAGTGACAAAGGTGGATCTTGAAAACAAAACAGAAAGAGGCAAGCAGGCAGAACGCCTCATTCAGATTATGAAAAGATATAAATGATACCTCCTTATTGGACTTGCTTAGGCCTGTCTTGCAGAACCCACATTGATATTCATCTAAATGTTTTTAAAATTACAAATTTTAAAAACAGGTAGCTGCGCAAACCAGATTTAAAGAATATGACCACTTCTTGTGGGTTTTGGTCTTTGAATCCTACATACCGTAGTTAGATTCAGAGGTCACATGTGTAAATTATAACCTGCTTAAAGACACAATGACCAAGATTCTGTTCCTTAGTGTGTAGTAAATTGTACTAGAACTAGACCATTGAATATATCGGAATTTAGTGAGCCAGCTCTTCTCTAAGTTCCATTGATTCAAATGAATTAAGAGTAAGCCCTTTGAATCCATGGAACTTATGGAGGAGTTGACACAACAAATTTCCATTGATTCAGTGGGCGTACTGTAGAGTGATTTACACCAGGCTTTTGGCCACTGGGTTATACAGGTACTTAATATTTAAATTTTGATTTAACGTTTTAATGAAGAATTCTTTTTCTGAAATAAAAGTGCACCCAAGTTTCAGAAAGTAGTTAGTAATAAACTTCCCAGTTATTTTACCTAGTAAAAATGTTTCATATTAAAGACTCATTTTTACTTTGAATTAAACCCATTTCTCATTTCTCAACTTTTTAGAAAAGACGGCGGCGGATTGATCGGAGTATGATTGGTGAGCCAACAAACTTTGTCCATACGGCTCATGTAGGTTCTGGAGACCTCTTTAGTGGAATGAATTCGGTGAGTGTACTTGCCAAGAATTCTTGGGGGAAACAGTATTTTAGAAAGTTAAATTGTTTACATGCATAGCCCATTTTATCCCAGATATTAAAGGAAAGTGAATCAAGTTTATGACTTTTTTTTGTAAAGATGCAGGTGATTATATTTTTCTGAAGTAAAATGAATTTGTTAGTACAATAAATCACCCAGAGGATTTTTTAAATGGAGCCTACTAAATTAGTTTGGATGCCTTTGGGCTATGCAATTATACAGTTCTTGAACTGAAAAACAAACCAATTTACATATAACAGAGAGAAAGGAAATAATACATCAGAACTGGAAAGGAAGAGAAAAACAATCTACAAAAGTACAGATGAGCCCATCAGTTTATTGAGTACAAACAGATTTCAAATCAAAGAACTCCGGGGACAACTAGAAAATGCATACCTGATGCAGTTAAAGCTCAATTCTGTACATGTCTGCTCTTAGCAAAGTCTTGTTGAGTTTATTCCTTACTAGGTAGGTATCTACCTGCCTACCTACCTACTAAGACTATATAAATTGCAGCTTAGTGTGCTGCAAAAAACCAGTTATGAATGTACTTGTATCTTTAAAAAGTATAATATATGGTACCTGATTCATTCAAATGACTAATATTGCAGAGCCTGTGAGATGGACAAATTAAATAGTAAACATTGTTTCAAAGTAGAGTCTGGAAGTTGAGTCCTCAAAGTAAAGGAAGGAAATCAATTTGAGGTGCATAGTTTGGTTACCTTCTAAGAATGTTTGCTCTTTGATATAGTGTTTGGAACAACAGTGAAGCCCAAACATCGGATTCTATTAGAACAATACTGTGTGTTTATTATGTAAATTATTTTATATATGTCACATTTTTGTGAGATTAATTAGTTGAGCTGTCTGGCAAGCCATCTGACTGAGTAGCTCGGAAGGACTTGCATAGTCCCTCACTCCAAAGATCAAAAGGTTCATTCACATGTTAATGTCATTGCTAGCTAAAGCGAGGGCACACGGACTTGAGCACATACTGTGCACACACATGGCACAGAAAGTTAAAAAATTATGATTGGACTCCAGTATCCTGCTTTATTGTCTGATCCTTGGAAATATATCGTAAAATATTTATAAAGCATTAGGAAAGATTAACATATTTATTTGTTCATGTAAAAGGTTATATACCAAATGGCAAAGCTCAGTCTGCAAACACCCAGGGAACTGCAATCACAACCATAAAAGGCTGAGAACCACTAAGCTAGAGATATGAACCACCTATTGGAAGCATCTACACCTTTCTTCAGTTGAGTCTGTTTATTCACTTTTATCCAAGCCATGACTTAGTCTTCAAGCACCATTGCAGGATACTCCCTGATTTAGCTGCACTATATGAAAAGGAGAGTCACTTGCAGTAACATGTAAATATTAAAATAATATAGCATTTTTTGAAGAAAATAACAAGTGAAAGCATTATAAAATCTCTCTAGCCTATATTTATACATACACATGTACACATGTGAATGTATATGTTTGTCCATGGGCAGTATTATGGTCATAGCGAAGCAATTAGGCTTCAGCTTTTCTGCATCCTTATGATTTAAGAGAGATGAAGTTTCCAGATTCATCTTTAATCTTACAATTTGCCATTCTTACAGCAGCAAGACAAATGACTTGTTTTGATTTATGATTTGCAAATCCCACTGAGAAGTATAGTTTTGCTAGACTTTTGTGGATAAAAGTTGGAAAACGTTTGTCTTTTTCATTTACTTGATCCTAGAAATATTTATTTTACTCAGCAGAACTCATTCATCCGTGTTCCATTTAACTTGGTCCCCTGTTGTGGGTGGATCAGTTGGAGAATAAGTAAATCTTTTGCACCATACAAATATATACCATATTTATTTATATTTTCTGAATTCAGAGTCTTTGTTTTCCATTCAGGAAGCCAGTTTGTTCATGTTCTTTTAAAACTCTTGAATTTATGTACACAGCCAGTGCAAATAAATGATGCAAGACTGTTTTAAAGTACTTCCACAGGAAAATATCATTTGATCCTTCTTTCAAAGAAAATCTGTGTATCTGAGCCACCTTTATACCTTTAATCAAACATGTATATCCTCTGGTTGTGACATCAGCTAATGACTTTGTGCCTGCAAAGCAGCAGTCACAGACAAAATAAGGCATAGCATCTAAAGTAACCCAAAAGCAGTACTTTTTAGCAAAGAACACACCCAAAGAAGGCCCTCTTGAGCCACATGAAAGGGTGCTTATGCAATGAATGGGCCACATCCTGACATAGCCCCTTGCCTTGGGGTAAAAACTGAGGGGGAAAACCAACTTTTCTTCTTTGTGCTCTTCTATGATTGTACACAGTAACTTCTTGGAAGCGTCTAGATCTAATTATTGTAAACCGTCCAGAGTTCAGGTTAGAAGATGGGCGGTAAATAAATAAATAAATAAATAAATAAATAAATAAATAAATAAATAAATAAAAAGGACCTCCCCTTCCCTATATAAGCTATAGCTCCACTCATCTTACCTCACTTCCTTCTTTTCCACCACTGCACGTAACTTCTGTCTTTCATGGTCATTTTTTCTGGAACAAGTGTCAAGCTGCACAGTATTGTTATACTCCCAGGTAAAACAACATCTCACCGGATACCTTGGGTGAGGGCAGAAGGTTCAAGAGCCAATTTCCTCAGGGTTGCTATAGCTTTTATGCGGATGACATGTTTGCTGTGTGGACTTTACAGGAAAAAGCATTAAGCCACATAATTTTTGTCAGTATCCTCTATAGGTCTTTTTTTTAAATGGGAAACCGAGGAATCTTGTTGACGAAGAGCGAGGTCTCAGCAAAAAAATATTTATTTGTTTATTATTGCCATTTATATACTGCCCGATTTTCCAGAGGAACTCTGGGCGGTGAACATGACAAGACTCACAAAATTACAGACAAAAAATTATGAATATTTGTCACATCATTACAGCATGGGGCATATCCCTGAAATGAAGCAGCTTCCCAGATTGGATGACTATGTGAGATACTTCCTATGAAATGAAGCTCTGATTTTTCAGGGTTCTAGGTCTCAAAGATCTCTATAGGCATAGAAATCCATGGCCTCACAGACTTAGATGGTGAACTTTAATTTTGTGAAGCACCTTTTCATTTAAGTGAGGCGGGGGGGGCACTGAAAACACAAAGGAGGTTACATGCAGAACTTGGCAATTTTCCCTTAAAAAGTAATTACTCATAACTAGAGTATATGGGGCAAAGTCACTTGTGAGCACTGCTTCCTGTAAAAAGAGTAAATGGCAATAAATAAATCAGAAATGACCCTTCACGTGCCAGTTTTTGAAGTAACAAGTAAACATTATTAATTACACTGAAAAAATAACAAAATTATCAGCAACAATCTACAACAGTTGTTGTTTTTGGAAAACTGTTCTCATTATCCTAAAACATAATGCATTGGAGGTCATGTCTTTACTTAAAATGTGTACTTGTTAACTCCACAGTCCACTGTGATTTGGCTGGTTATGGTAAATCTATAGTATAGGTGGAGTAATCTTTCTCTTATGTAATGAACTTGAGAAGCACCAGTTCATGGCTGATACGTTTCCATCTTACTCCTCTGTGACAAGGTGAGCTCAATTCAGAACCAAATGCAGTCCAAAGGAGGCTACGGAGGAGGCATGTCTGCAAATGTTCAAATGCAACTTGTAGATACAAAGGCAGGATAACTGTGGGACCCATTTCCAGTAAGTATAACAAGGTCTATATGTTCTGTTGTCTTCCATTTCTACCCAGTGGAGCCGGAAAAGATGCAAGGTTGCGCTTGGCTGTCCTCCTTTGCTGTAGGTTACTGTAAACAGTTGATTCATTTAGGTTTTCCATGTGTGAGTCTGTTGCAGCAAAGTCAAGAGAGAGACTCATGGTACTTTCACAAGCTTTTCACACTATTTTACATAAGCTTTTGTGAACTACAGCCTATTTCATGCATTTAACGGGTGGCCCGTAATATAACTTGTTCAGCTGTAATATTCCTAAAGACACCTTGTTATTTTCAGCTGGCGGTGTTTAATTTTTCAACAATGCCAAAATCAGAAGAGCTGAATGGAAATTTACTTGGAAAGAGGTACAACAGGGAAATTTCACTCTTGTGTCATTGGAGTGCATTTGTTATATCAGATAAAATAATGTGATCTCTAAACCTTAGCTGTAGTGCATCTCCTATAGAAGGGACCCAGTAACACCTATACACATGGTGCTGTCTTATAAGAGGAATTTTACTGAACCCAAGAATTAGAATAAACACAAGGTTGATGTCAGAACACAGCCAATACTACATCAGAGCTTCATAAATGGCAACTTATTTGGGAATAATGGAAATGAGTGAAAATTAATTCAGAGATACGTATTTTCGAAACTGAGAGCGTTTCCAACCCTGCTGTTTCAAAACCTAGATAAGTTACACAAAGCTGGATTCGGGTTACAGGAGGCAGGGGTTGTGAACAAGTACACCAGCGTTCAAAAGGAAGAGGGAAGGAGATACACACAGATACCTAAGGAAGATGTGAGGTGAAAGTGATTTACCTATCTGAAGCCATCCATTACTGGAGGAGCTGGTGATCATGTCAGTTCCCACTGGAGCCATATAGGGAAGGAGAAAGGTTGGGCAGAGGTCCTTGGTGGGGCAGAGTCACAATTTTAAAAGGGGGAGGGAATGCTAATGAGATTTTTCTAGCTAATTCCTGTATTGGGGTGTGTCTTGGAGACTGTTTTCAGGTAGTCCTGACCAAACATTTCAGTCTTCAGTGATTTCACTGTTAAAAGGAGCTAAGAAGAACAGGATCAGGAAGCACATGATCAACAAGAACATGTAGAAACAGAAAAGTTCTTCCCAGAGCGAAGGCCCATGGGCCATCCATCCTTGTTCAGCATTTTCACTCTAATACTGAGGATTTCAGTGTAATTTAGTTCACGAAATGGCCATGTTTAGCCAAGGTCAGAAGGAAGATAGAACCAAAGAAAAGCTGAGTGGCTGGTGGGTCCACCTGGCTACGCTGAGAGACATTACAAGGCACTTGACTTCACGCAAGGCAGTGATATTTCAGACAGTCACTCACCTGATGTCTGGGAGATATTACAGCCATATTAAGAAAATGTTGACCTGATCATGCTAGCTGATGATGGCTGTATTAGCTTGTACTGCCTTGATGTACAATGTCCATAAAGAACTTGGGTAGCTCTTGGCAATCAACATCTTGAGAGGAGCCAACATTGCTTAGTGGTTTTGAGTTTGGGGTTAGCCCAGTGTGGTAGCCATGTTGGACTGCTTTCATGGTTGTCCTCTCCATTTGGATTGATGACTGAGCTGAGGTATAGAATAACAGGATTACAGTCTTCATTGTCAACAATGGAGTTTCATAATTATTCTGTAGACATGATTTTTGTCTTAATATTCAGCTACAGTTCTGGTTTTGCACTTTAGTCCTTCAATTGATCAGGATTTAAGTCATTACTGCTTTCTGCCAGCAATATGCTGCCAATGCCATCTGCACATCTTAAAATTATTGATGTCTCTGCCACTAGTTCTCACTCCTCTGTCTGAATCTAATCCACTTTTCTATATGATTCAATCTTTATACAATCTGAACAGGCAGGGAGTTAAAATTCACCCTTGTGTATTCTGTGTACAGTAAAAACTTCATATCTGCAGGATATCAGTTCCACAATCTACTATAAATGCCGGAAATCATGGATAGAGGGAAGAATTATATACAATATACAAAGAAGCGTGGCAGAGGCCACAAGAGGACATCTTTGTATGTTGTATATAGGGTTGCAGCAGATCACAGATATCCATCCCACAGATATGGAAGTCCTCATGTATTACCTTTGCCTGTGGGAAAACACCATTTATCTATATTCTGTTGTAAGGTGTTACATATTAGGGCAGTCATGTCCAAACTTTGGCCCTCCAGATGTTTTGAACCACAACTCCCACAGTCCTTTGCCGTTGGAAATACAGGCTTGGAATTCTGGGAGTTGTGGCCCAAAACATCAGGAGGGCCAAAGTTTGGACATGCCTGCATTAGGGCAATAAAATGTTGTGGAACACCCATTTCTTTTTTATGATCCATACAGTCAAAAGCTTTGCTATAATCTAAAAAGCATAGACTGATTTTTTTCCTGAACATTCCATTAGCCAACCTGTATTGGCAATATTATCTCTAATGCCTCTTCCTTTTCTGAATCCAGCTTGAACATTAGACTGGGTGTTCAAGGGCAGCCGTGGCACTAAAAGAGAGTCTGCAAGACTAATAGAACATTTGGACATCAGTAATTCATCGTGTCATTATAAGTGAAGTGACAGCACATAACAAACAAGATGTGTTAGCCTCTTGTCCATTGCAACACAACTGACAAAAGATTCAAAAGTTTTATTTGGGATAATATTTCATGGACTGCAGCCCTCCGTCGTGATTTGAAGATGTGGGCTGCAGCCCATAAAATTTTATGCCAAGTATAATTCTGCATTAATTCTTTATTGCTTAGAAGTTATATTTTTGCTTTATGACCATCAAGGGACCCCACCTCCAATTACCCCTTTCTGTTCTGGGACACTGCAACTTCCATATCAGCCTCACTTTTCCAAACACTCTCTAGTTCAGGCCTGCCCAACAGGTAGACCGGGGGCTACCAGTAGCCCGTGAAGGGTTCAAAAGTAGCCCGCAAGCCATCAATAAAAAATGTAAGGGGGTAAGTTCTCCACGTCTACCTCCCCCACCCCAAGGACCACCATTGCCCCAGCAAAGCTCTGGGTCTGCCAGCCCACTGTCTCAGCTGAGCGGGGCAGTTCAAGGGCCATGGCACAGTCCCCTGTTCTCCCTACCAGCCAGATGATCGGCATGCCACTGTCTCCTGACCAATTGTCTTGTTGGTGCAGAGGAGAGGAAGGGGAGTGGAGGGGACAGTGAGGGGCAGGGTCATGCCCACCTCCTTTGTGTGGTGACATCCCCCTCTTCTCCCCCCCCAAGAGAATTCCTTCCTCCCATCCTTCCATACTACTACTCCTCCTCCTCCCACCCCCACAGCTGCCTCACAGAGACTGTGACCTGCCGCTCTTCCTGCTCCCCTCCTCCTTGCGCCGCCATGGCAATGTGATTGCCCCGCTGCTGGCTTGGCCCATCCCAGCTGCACAGAGAACATGGCAGTAGTGAGTGAGAGCTATGGGTGGCAGCAGCAGTGGCAGCGAGGGGGCTGAAAGAGAGAAGGGGGGAAAACAGGAGGAGAAGTAGAGTCAAGTCAGGCCCCAGGCAGGTTGGGAGGGAAAGTGCACCTTTTTAAAAAAGTCTTCCAGCACCCCGGGCAAGCGGAAGGGGCAATCCGCGAAAGCATGCACATGCCTCCCTTGCACCCATCCACACCGGCTCAAGCGAGTGTAAGGGAAGCATGTGCATGGTCAGCCTTACCATAGGAATGCATTGAAATATGTTCCCTCCAGAAAGGATTAATTGATTTTCAATGCATTTCTATGGGAAACTGCTGCTCTATTTACAATTTTTTTTACTTATGAGCATATGCTCGGAACAGATAAAATTCATAAGTAGAGGTTTTAGTGTAGTAGCCCTCAGGCACTTTCGTCTGGAAAAAGTAGACCTCGGCCTGTTCAAAGTTGGACAGCCCTGCTCTAGTTGAATCACCACTTCCCAAACAATGCATGCAAGCTATTACATAGCTATTATGGAAACAGCAGCAACTTGAAGATCTTTTTCAAGACTAAACAAAGTGTTCTGCTTATGATAACATGAAGCATGTTTGCTACATGTCGCAGTAAGGGGAAATGCAGGTTACGTGTGACATGTAGAGTGTTTTCTCTAAGCTGTAGTTCTAACTATGTTTTGAAAAAATGGTTGCCTTGTGTGTTACAGTTTCTTCAATGTTATGTTTTTCACAGGCTCTTGTGAATTTCTGTAACTTCCTTCCTGTGTCCCTCTTTATGCCTTGGTGACTGCTTCCTGTGCTCATGACAAGAGAAGTTGATGGCTCATCATCCACCCCTTGTGATTTTGCCATTGAAACATTCCTGTTCTGCTGTGAGGATGACATTTTATCAGACTGGTCTTGTCGTGCCTTTTAAGTGGCAAGCTTACATCTCATTGCTACCAAGCCATCTGTGGACATAGTATTGGTTGAATTGTTTTGCAGGGGAAATCTCCCATTTGCTGTCAGCATTTTAAGATAATATTTTAAGCAATTTAAATTCTCAACATATAGTTCAGTATTGGGTTGGATCCTCTGCAAATTCCTTGTTTATGGCATTCTTGTTTTGTTTTTTTTAAAAATCTTTTTTCTTTCAGATAATTAGAAGCAAGTTCCTATTAATATGTTGAACCTGTCATTGTTAATTTAGATCTTTTTTTAAAAAAAAGGTCTGGGACCTGCAAGCACAATGATCATTTCACACAGTCAGAAGTCAGCAAAGTATATGACCGCATGCTATGTGAATTTGCTTGGTATGGTGTCCTGTTGGGTGCCAAACTATTTTATTTCATTTCATTTTAAATGCTTGTTCTCGCAGATGGGTGATGTTATTGCTTATTAAAACATTTTGCAGTAGCACCCAATCTCCTGGGGGTCGGGGGAGGGGAGGAGGACTTGTAACTTTTAGCTGCTTTGGAGGACTCATCCCCTTAGGTTTTCGATCCAACTGGTCTTGAAATAATAAAGAGAGTTTGCATTCATGAGGCATTTTGTTGTAAATGTTCAGTATATTTATTTTGAAAGAGCTGACCTCAAGATTGTAAACCAGTGTAGTAACGTACAAACTAAATGTAGTGGTGACGCTTTTGTCTGGTTAAAAAGGCACTGTTATGTTGGCTACTTTTCTTTTCTTTTTTCCAAGAGCTTGGAAATGTTGGCATTAACAATAAACTGTTAGTGGTGACATTGAATCAAAAATTAATTTGTTAATGGTAACTGTTGCAGAGAAAACTTGGACATTAATTCATCGGGTTAATTAGAGTAGTGAGTTAGTAATACTGTATGTTACTTTTTAGTTATAAAGAAAAATACCAATCTATTCACAAAGTAAGTAATTAAAGTAATACAAAGTGTTAATCATTGCTCAACTCACAAAAATTTGTTGTCATAATATGGATTGAAATAATCACTTTTAAAATGACTGGGTTTTTAATGACCAATTAGAATTAACAAATTAATTTTTGATAAACAACTTCCAAGCTCTTTTTCCCTCTTTCATTGCCTTCCTGGCATTTTCAGTAGCAGCATGTAGAACTGCCTGCAATATTATAGCTGGAATTTAGTTGACCTCTCTAAGTAGTTGGCCGTTTCCACATACTAAATATTTAGGGGCCATGTCAGTTGCTACGAGCAACATACTAACCTGGCAGCAACTGATGCCAGTGAAAACAACGTACAGGGTGGCTTTTTGCTATATTGGTAAAGAAGCCGTTTGCTCAGGTTCCAAAGCATGTTCCTCTTTCACAAAGTGTGAAAATTGTTTTAATATTGCACTGTTTTTGAAATATTTCTGTAAGTAGTCTCTCTTTCTCTGTCTTTCTGTCTCTCTCTCTTTCTCTCCCCCCCCTTTTCCCCTTCCTCATCCCCCCCCCCCGTCACAAGAAACTGAAGTCTGTTGATGAACACTAGCAAAATATTTTATTAAACCTTATTTAGGATCCTCCTCATGCGAAATTGTTAGCATCTTAACTGGCAAGTGGAATAACTGAGCCTAATTCGTTAAGTTCTTAAAAAGTGACAAACACAAACACACACACATACACACACACTGACATGTTTGCTTCAGAAGTGCCATTTATTTCAACAGGGATCACACAAGGAACCACATGAAGACCTCACTGAAACCAAAGGGGATCACACAAGAGCATTACTTTATAGTTGATGCCTTTTAGCATTTTCTCCAGTGCCATTCAGAATTTATAAATGGCAGATAACAGAATGAGGAATTATGCGCATGGTCACTTTTTTTAAAAAAAAGCTTCTGGTATTATTCAAAACTCAACATTTCAAGTGATATCCTTATCTAAGACCACTGCTGTGCCCAATTCACTGAGATTAGTTTGTGCAAACATCTCTGATGGAGAAAAGGCAGCTGATTGGATAGATTTATATGCACATTGAACTGTTGTTCCAGATCTATGATGGGAATTCAAAAGATGTTCCTGGTATATCATGCAGACGGGTGATGCAGCAGTAATAGGATTGTGTTGGGGAAGCTCCCGGTTCAAGTAGGCTAGTCAGTTTTCTCTACTGGCTGAAGCCAACTTGGGTGTTTGGGTCAAATACGTAAGCAACCTAGTGATTGTTGTGGTCAGGATTTCAAAGGCGTAAGTTTTCAAAATTGCTCTTCAAAATCAGTTTTAGAAAGCATTTTTGATCCAAAAATTAAAAATGATATAATTTTCAGCTCAGTCGCCAGAAAAGAGACATATTTTTATAACAAACATACATTTTTTGTACATTATGTTCATTCTTAAAATATGTAAGTTCAATGTTGTCTTGTAGATATTAAAAGGAGAGTATTGACTTTTGATTCAATAAATGTTTTCTTTCAGTTACTGCTTTACTTGTTTCTCTGTTTCTCTGTTTTACTTGTTTCTCTTGTTACTCTGTTTGGTTTCAAAACATCCATTAGCTTAGATCAGGACCACAGTCCAAAAAAAAAAAAAAGGCCATCATGTAAAAAAGGGGGGAGGGGCAAGTGAGCGGAGGCCCCCCCCCCATGATCAGGCCATGATCAGTGCGCTCTGGAGTCCCAGCGATGCCTCCTGGATCGCTGCCCTGAGGTGCTGCTCCTGGGATGCCTCTGCTGCACCTCCTCCTTCTCCTCCTGCAGCGGCAGCTGAAGCAGCTCTCCTTCCTTCCTTTGTTGCAGTGGAAAGGAGGTGGAAGCCAAGGCAAATTCACCCCCCCTCCTCCTGGATGGTCACTCAGGATGAGGAGCAGCAGCCATGGCAGGGGCAGCACATCTGGCACCACCATGTGCAGATCTGGCTGTGTGCCCTGGCCATCACACCCTTGCTGCGCCTAGGAGGAAAAGCCGCCTCCTCTCTTGGCCCTGCAAGCAAGGGAGGGAGGGAGCAAATGCTTGCAAGGAGGGGGGTCAGAAAGTCCTGCCCAAAGCCACCTGCAGCCCGCTAACTGGCCAATCCCAGCCAAACTGCAGTGCTCGGTTGGCTCACCAGTGTACCTGTCACCAACCGGGGACAAATGCAGCCCTGCCAGCCTCCCAGCAACCATGCCCAGGCCACTGATGGCCTTCCTTACTCTTTTTCTCTGCCACCACCTCCTCCTCACTGGTCTCTAGCCCGGTGACGGCGGCAGCAGCCTCTACCTCTGGCCATTGCTGGGCTCCCTCCTCTCCTCCCTCCCTCCCTCCCTCTGCGGAGCAAGGGGGCAGCTTGGAAGGGGCTGGGTGGGTGGGAAGTCGCTCTGTTTCCCCCTTGGTCACCCACTGTCCATCCTGTCGGTACCCTGCTGCGGCTGCTCCCCCTTGGATGGCCAGCTGGTTGGCACTGCCTCCACCTGCCACCTTCCTTCCTCACAACCACAGTAACACAGGTGGTGACCGCCCCGCCCCCCAAGGAAGGCAGACGGGCAGTGTGGAGGAGGAGCAGGGGTTGGGCCTCGGGGCCATGGAGGGAGTAGGGGACCTTGTTACGGCCCTCCCATTATATAGTGCCCTGCTTGGCTGCAACCAGTGCCCTGACCATCTGGGCGGCAGGTGGGGGGGGAGCAGGGGACCTTGCCGTGGCCCTCCCGCTTTGAACTGCCCACTTGCCAGCGTGCCAATCATCTGGGCAGTGGGTGGGGGGAGTGGGGGAAGCGACATAGCCCACTACTTTGGACTGCCTCAGCAATAGAAGCAGCTGTGGAGGCCAGCTTGCTTGCTTGCTCTCGAAGTGGGTGGGTGGGGGTCTGCAATTGTTCCCTGGGGTTGAATACAGGTCACTTGGGGGCTGTATCCGGCCCCCGGGCCATAGTTTGAGGACCCCTGGATAACCATCCTGTATGGCAAATTTAGGGCTGTTACTACATAGTAAAGGAGGGACTATGCTGGGACTGATTTATAGAATCTTTCATCACATCAGTGTTCAGGTTACATTGTGCATGTACATATAGCCACACACAAACAAACACACACATACACAGAGAGAGAGTTCTGCCACATGGTATTTTGCCAATCCAGTATTGACTTCTAATAGTGGAGCTAACGCTACTCCCCCCCCAAAAAAAGCAGAACCATTGAGCTTGTATGAAGTAACACTGACTGAATTTCAAAATTTGCTGGCTCATTTGTTGACTTTTTTATACTTATTAAAAGTAATGGCTAGTATCTTTTTTAACACATAAGGGAAATCATATAATTGCTCCCTAGTTTCTGCAGCCTTTCTGTTACACGACTGGTCAGGCAACTGATTGTACAGTAGTCTTGCAACCTGTGCAAAACACAGCACACATTGTGCTTGAACATTTACACAGATGCATAGTGCAACAGGATAGTGGTCAGTGTGTTTTGACTTATTTGCCTAATTAAAAAAGGAGGTGTGGTGGCTCAACGGGATAGAACACTGAAAACTGTCGACTGAAAAGTCATCAGCTCAGTGGTTCTAATCCCAGATGGCACACAGCGGAGTGACCCCCTTCTGTTAGCTCCAGCTCCTGCCAGCATAGCAGTTCAAAAGCACGTAAATGCAAGTAGATAAATAGGTACTGCCGTAAAAAGTGGGAAGGTAAAACAGTGTTTACTTTACTGAATAAAAGAAGAGCGGATAGCTATGTTTCTCCAGAAAGTCTAAACACTACTCTGAAATGTATAGAGGTTACTTTTCTTACTTGGGACGTGTGATGTTTCCATGCCCTCCTCCAGTGGCTACAAACTTTCCCTAAATCATCTTCCATTCAGAACTGTTTGTTAGGTTTTAACTTGAACAAATGCCTTCACATGGTCTCTTCTTTGGGTGTATGTTATCACAATGGTCTTCACACTCATCCAACTCTTGAGTATCAAAAGCATTTACAGTTGAGTTATGCTACCCCTGAATTTAGGGTCTACTCATATATTCCTTTGGAGGGTGACCAAAGAGTAAGTGTAGTTTATCAAAGAAAAGAAGAATATTTGATTATTTACAGTACTTGTATTATTTCAGGATGTTATAAAACAAAAATAATTCTACGCTAAGCTGGCAAATGGTTACCTACTACTGATCTCTATGCTGAATAAGTTTATCATATTAGATGCCATCCTTCACATCAGGCATGTCCAAACTTTGGCCCTCCTCATGTTTTGGACCATAGCTCCCAGAACTCTAAGCTTAGATTGCCAGTGCCAAAGGATTGTAGGAGTTATGGTCCAAAACATCTGGAGGGCCAAAGTCAGGCCCAGGGCCCAAATGCGGCCCGTTTTCAAATTTCAAGTGGCCCACAGCCTCTTCTTGCAGACTCAGCCTGCCACGCTTCCCTGCCAGCTGGCCCCTCCCCATACCGGATGGAGACATCAGCTTGCAGTTTTATGGTTTGACTGCCCTCCCTGCCTCTGTCCGTTCCCCCCAGCCTACCTGCCCCAGGTTCCGTTGCTACAGTGTCCTCCCCGCTTCCTTGCCTGTCCTAATGCGGCTGAATGGTTGACCCTCATATATTTTCACCTCACCAAATCAGGCCCTCCTTGCAAAAAGTTTGGACAACCCTGGACTAAAGACTAGGCAAACTTAGGTTTGAATCCCAGCCCAGCCATGAAAACTCCAGCAATATCTTAAAATTCTATATGGCTTTTTTTTCCCAACAGACCTCTTGGCAGAATAAAGTTGAAATTTAAAAATGTACCCAAGAAATAGTCTTATGAGTAAAATTAAGATTTGTTAGGATCATAATCACAATTAAGTGTTAAAGTTGCACAGTCTTGTTGAAATATTTAATAGATTCTCAGCCAAGTTCTGTTTAATAGAGCATGCTATTTGTTTTGCTTTATAAAAATTAGTCCATCTACTCCCCACCTTTGGTTTAATTTATAAGTTCACCTACAGCTTTCAGTCTCTCATTTCACATTACTGGCATTTAAGCATTTATCTTCAGTTCAATCTCACTCAAGTGTCTGACGTGAGAGGTTTTCTTTTCTAATTCAAATAAAAATGCGTTACTTGTTAAGCTTTGGAATGTACTGTGCTGGGAGATAAGTGTTGAGTTTCACTGCTTATCCCAAATAAAACCATGTTGTAATTGTTTTCTAGTCAGATATAAATATAGAACGGAGTGTCTTAATTCACCCAAAGGCTTGGGGGACATGCTTCACTGATAGGAGAGGCGCAAATCCACAAAATAATCCGTACACAAACTCCTAAATCAGTGTCCTTGAGCCTGTTTTCTTCTGGGTGACTTCAGGAGGATCTCTTCTTGTTTCAGTCTTGTTTCAGTGGCTGCAAGGCCAGATGGGCAATAAATAAATAAATAAATAAATAAATAAATAAATAAATAAATAAATAAATAAATAAATCAGGCAGGCAGGCAGGCAGGCAGGCAGGCAGGCAGGAAGATGTGCTAATTTAATCAGGACCAGCCGTTATACTTTCATTGATATTCACAAACTGGAAGCTGTATAAATAATTATGTCTTCTGGAATCATGATACCTGGAGGAGGTGGTGGTGGTAGAGACAAAACTCCGCAACCCCACCCCCGCCATCACTGTGTCAATAATTTAATAAAAGCTTATACGGTATCAAAATTGGCCTCAGGACTACTGGCTTGCTATTCATTTCTCATTGTAGATATTTGTGTGGGTGCATTGTTTTCACTGCAGCCTCATATGTGATATATCCTTGTTATATTCAGGTGGCTGAATTTGTGAATTCAACTTGAATGTAAGATATAATATTATAAAAGCTTCCAAATTGTGTGAGACAACATCAACACAAGGAATTATTTGTAACTAGAAGTGATTTGTCAAACCAGCAAAGTTATTCTGCTCTGTGCATTAATTAGGTAAATTTATTTGGCTTAAAGGACATGCATATATGCTTTAACATGAACATGCCAAAAGTGTCTACATACAGTTGAGGGAGCCTGGCTGCTCTTCAGGTACTCTGATAAAAACCACCAAGTGAAAAGCAGGGAAGTGCTTGTGTTACTTCCACTTTCGCTGTGTAACAGCCTGAGCAGCATTTGTCCAGCTGAGTTCACAGCAAGCCTCTGTGGCTCCTGCACATTTCTGGCCTACTTTCCATGAAACCTGGCCTACTTCTGACAACCTTTATCAGGTACCACTGGAGGGTAAGGGTGGGAACTCTAGTTTATCTGTGCTGCCTGGGGGTGCTTTGATCTGCTCTTATTTTGATACATTTAAAGCTGATACTTGAAAGAAATTAGAAATTTTAATATGATACTTATTTAATGCTTTTCCAATATTGTAATAATTTATTATTCAGCTTTTAATTTTGATTCTTTTAGTACTGTAAGACACCTTGAATCGTTCAGGAAAAAGGAAGCACACTAGCAAATAAATAAATAAATAAATAAATAAATAAATAAATAAATAAATAAATAAATAAATAAATTCTATTAAAGCCAGGTGCACAGGCTTAGTCCCCCTGTTATTTTAGACTTATCCTAGAAATTCTAAATCAGCTCAGGGGATCTTCTTAGGTGTAATAATAAATCATGCTGCTCAAGCAGCTTGACAGGATACATCAGTTTGACATATGCTTTAGAATATATAGAGTGCATTGCACTCTGGGATGGTATACAAGTTGAAATCACACACACACATGCACACACACATGCGCGCACACACAGAGACGTGACAAAGATATCCTAAAATTATAAAAACTATAGGCTCAAGAGAGCCTATTGAAGAGATATCAGTGTGCACCAGGGAAGGTGCCAACTCATTTAACAATAGTTGCAGCCCTAAGACTGTCCACTGCATGGACAGCTTCTTGTCATGGCAAAATTCTTGTACCACCTCAAAAGAAAAAACATTGCTAATTCTGAATTCTTCTAAAACAGATATCATTTGAATTGCACACAGTGACTGAAATCCTTCTGTTTAGAGGAGTAAGTCATACTAGAGTTGCACTGTTGAATCAATGAGGATTTGGAGAGCCAGGTCCACCATAAGTTCTATTGATTCAAATAGGCTTGTAGGTGACTACACTAAGCAACAGGATTTCAGCCATCAGCTGTTGTTGTTGTTGTTAATTCAATGTATATGCCACCCATCTAATAGGAAGCCACTCTAGGCGGTTTACAAGATAAAACAGACTACAGTCGCACCCCCGTATCCACGGATTCACCATCCACGGATTCAGTTATCTGTGGTTCGCAATCAGTGCGGTGGGGGGTGGGGTGCCAGCAGCCATTCAAGCTTTCTGGGCGGCAGACCAGAAGAAACAGCAGCCGCAGTGGTAGGCGGCAAAACTCATCCACTCTTCCTCAATTCCCCTGCCTTCTTGCTTGCTTGCCTGCCTTGCTAGCTAGCAGCCCTACCTCTCGCCTCTTTCCCCCTCCTTTCCCCTTCCAGCAGTTCCTCTTACAAATACTGGAAGTCCCAGTGCCCTGCTCACCTTAGGCTGCTGACTCCGGTCAGTCTTGCCCCTTTGGCCCCCAGCGCCTACCTGGCTCTCGCTCGGTCACTCTCAGCTACCTGCTCTCTTTTGCTCTCAACAACCAAAAGACGAGAGCGCATGTGGGGTCCGTGCCTGGGCAGGAGAGAGCTGAGACTGAGTGAGCGAGTGAGAGCCAAGCAGGCGCTGGGGGCCAAAGGGGAGAAACTGACTGGAGTTGGTGGCCTGAGATGAGCAGGGCACCAGGGCTCCCAGTTATTGCGAGAGGCACCGCTGGGAGGGGAAAGGAGAGGAAAGACTACAGTCGTCTGATCTCACAACTACCAGTGCATGGACCAATGCAGTGGGAGTGCCAGGGTCTAGGGAGGCGCGCAGCTGCGCAATCCGCAGGTGATGGTAATGAGCAATACAGACCACTGACGCACTTAAGCTGTGCAAGCCGCCAACATCTAACTCTGTATTCCTCTACTCAGCAATTGTTTTGAAGCAATAGCGAGAAAGGATTACCAGTTGCCACATAAATGCTGACCCAAAATTGTTGGCACAGTGAAACATGACAACAGGAATCAAGCACATTTCTGATATTTTTAAAAACATTCTGTTCCTGTAAGCTTTTATTCCATTATCCTCATTGATATTTACTGGACATTATTAGAAATAGTTACGGTATTCACCATCCAAGAAAAATATGTTGTACAAAATTTATTTATTTATTTATTTATTTATTTATTTATTTGCTTGCTTGCTTGCTTGTTTATTAAATTGTAGAAAACAGGAGGCTAAGCTGGCCTCAAATTCCACAAGCAGATGAAGATGTTTCTCTGCAGGCAGGTCTGTGTGACTACTGGTAGCTGCCTGAGTATAGTTTTTTTTTTAATGGGTTTTTGTACTGAGTGGCTTTGACTGTGTTTTGGTGTTGCTTATGTTTCCTAGGGTGGTACTGTATTTGTTTCATCCATCTAATTATCTGTATACTCACCGTTATTCGCTTTAAAACACTGTATTTTCATGATGTAAGCCACTTTTGGTCCTTGTTAAAGAAGAAAGGCAGGGTAAAACACATACCTACTAATTTGCATTCTCCCCACCCATACACACGCTTAGGCATATCTGACCTACATCCATTCTTGCGGTAAAAAACTGTTTTGAAGACAATATTTGAAAAGCAGTGAGTTGCATCACCGGCCTCATGGAAGCCACATAAATGTCATCTGGTTTTAAAGTCTTTTGAAAAGTAAAGTAGGAAGCATTATTTCTTGAAATAATACTGTAAATGTAAGCTTAGTTTTAAAGTTCTGTACAAGGTTATTAGGCTTAGAGACCATAGGAAGGGACTCAGTTGGACCCCCATCTGGCCTGCACTTAAAACAAGATTGCCACTTGTTACCATAAGGTTTCCCAACATGCATTAAACAGTATACTCTTACCGAGTATACTTTGTCTACTGCTGAAATACATTGGTGAATGAAAGCTTTTTGTGTCCATAAATGTTGATGAGACACATGTGAATGACATGATTCAAAGTGATCATTGCATAGCATAAACAAGTACTGCTGCTCAGTCCTATCTCTAAACCACAGCACTGACATCATTCCTTGCAGCTTCTTCTTCCTTCATATAAAGCAGGACCTGAAAACAGACCGTTATGAAGATGATGGTAGCGGAGAATGGTACCGGGGAAGCAATAAATAAAAGACTGACACCTGGAATTCCTAATCAACAGAATGCAGATACTGATTTTTATATTGGGCTCGGTGTTTTATATTGGGGTGTGGTGGCTAGAGCGCTGAAACCCTCGGCTGCAAAGTTGGCAGCTCAACGGTTCAAATCCCGGGTGCCAGGCAGTGGAGCAAGCTGCTGCTGTTAACCCCAGCTCCTGCCGACCTAGCAGATTGAAAGCATGTAAATGCAAGTAGATAATAGGTACCACCATTTTAAAAGTGGGAAGGTAAACAGTGTTCCATCCACAGAAATACGTTCAGCCATGCCAGCCACATGACCACGGACTTGTACAACGCTAGCTCTTTGGCTTGAAAACAGAGATATACATCGCCCTTAGTATTGGACACAACTAGCATCCATGTGCGGGGGGAGCCTTTACCTTTACCTAGGTGTACTTCTAGAGGGAGAGGATTAGATAAAAAAAATAAGATACCACCTGGAAGAAGGACTTCTGAAATTTTGTTTGCTTTAAAAAATGTTTTTTATAACATCTCAAATTGCTTTTAGGCAACAGGCAAAGCATGGCACTCAGCACTCAGTACAGCATGAGGTGTCTGCCGAGAGGCTGTTGATTAATCATGGATGCTCAGAATAAAAGAAATGAGAGAGTAGGGATGCAACAACTCCAGCACTCCAGGACCAGCTAGCCTGCCTCCATTTCCCGTATCTTCCAGGCTCATATAGAGCTATTCTCTCACCTGTGCAAGCATTCATGTGCTACTATTCAACCTTAACCACCCACTCCCCCCCCCCAATGATCAATCTGATAGAAATTATCTCGGGAAAATGACTGCAAACATAGTACAATAGAGTATATAGTACATAGCATAGGCATAAACATAGTAGAGTATATATAGTACAGTATATAATACAAGATTAAACTGAGTGTGCTATTAGTATAGATATGATCTATACATAATCAAGAAAGTGTCAGAAGAGAAAGCCACCAAAATAGATCTGAAAATCAGATATATTCTAAAACCTTAGTTCATGGCAGGAAATCTGCATTTCACAACTGCTGAGGGGAGGGGGGCTTTACTATAAAAGGGAAATTTTGGAGAGGTTTTTTTTCTCCACCCTCAGCCCGTCATTTCTAGTGTTGCACCATATTATCTGTCTGTAGGTCTGCCTTTTTCTTATCCCATGGCAAAGCTTAGAGTGAAAGGCAAGAGAAGTTCACTGCTACTGTGTTCCCCAACTGCAGTAACTCTAATCCTCTCATGCTGAATGGCATCAGCATCATATTCACAAGGGATTATATGGACTAAGCAGTGGGAACTAATGAACTTTAAAATCCCAGATCTTTTTTCATGCAAATCAGCCTTTCCATAAAGAATGTGGGCAGAAGAATGAAATATAGCAGTAAAACTATGCAGTTTCAGCTAGTACGTTAAATCATTCTTGACCAATTCAGTCAAACTGGTCAGGTTCTTCATGGGAATTTCCTCTTTCATGCAACAGAGATAGAACAATCTTGCCTGCATCCTTATCCCAATATTGTTTTGCTGCATCCAGCATTTTCTGCTATATATTTCTACAGGTTGGGTCAAGTATGTGGCAGTGCCCAAAGCTTTGACCAAAACCCCCAAAATGAATGATGTCCTATTTAAATTTGAATAATTTCTTGGTTCCTAGACGAAAGATCAAGAGATCTTCTACAAGACTGAAGATAAATGCCTCCCAGTTCCCAACATTGCAATGCAGTCCCTGTCTTCTCAAAAAACAAATCTACAATGGAGCTCTGCAAATATATCACTCGTTCCCTTTAACATTCCTTACTTGGGCATGCATGAGAAAGCATTCACAGACTGCAGCCCTAAATCTTTTTCATGCCCATGATAAACCTGTCCAACTGGAGACACTATGAAAGGCTCACTTTTGAGCTAACCTTCAGTGCTTTGAGCACAGGTCAAAATGGATTGACCCATTCTCCATCTGAATGCCCATTCTGATTTAGCTGATGTCTTCACGTTTTGGGGTGAAACATCCAGTCATAACACCTGTAACCTGGCTGGTTTTTCCTGTACAGTAAGGTTTGGGGAAAAAACATTTCATATCTAAAAGAGGTTTGAGAAAGACCCATATTTCCAGTGAAAAAAATATTACCACATGAAAATCCAAACTGAGGCAGCTAACGTCGGGCCCTATGGTTAAATTCGCCCCTTCTGAGATCACAAATTTGCCATATTGTGTTTATTTCCCTTTTTTAATTTCCACTTTTTATTCAGAGAACTCCGAGGAATTGCAGGCATTCAGGTAATATAAAATGCAGCTGGGAAACACTTCTGCTGTGATGTGTGGTGTGTGTGTGTGTGTGTATGTGTGTGTATTTATATATCTAAGACTTAGTATTGGTGATAAGAGCTTTACGTTTATTTATTTATTTTAGAGAAATTTTATCTCACCTTTCTCCTTGGAAAAGGACCCAAGTATACATTAGACTGAGTATACTTGAGCTCTATTCATTTGCCTTCCTTTTAGTTCACCCTCAAATGTATTCTCCCCACCCCCATGAATAAACTGAAATTGAATTCATCCCTAAAAAAAATTTCTTACTTTCCCCACCAGAGTCTTTGCACGCAGTATTCTCACACCAGCAAGGTCTCTCTCCAGTCTGAAGCTGCAAAGGAGAGATATGAAGGATTTCTCATTCTAACTGTCTCTTTGACTTCTCCTTCTAAAGCAAGTGACATTGATCTCACTGAGCTGCACATATCTGTTATTTCCTATGGAGCTACAGCAGAATGGCAATAAAGATGGCCGTGGAAAGGCCATCAATCACTCAGCTCTTTACAGGTATCTCCTCTGTCCCTCTGATCTTGTCAGGGAGCTTGTGTGGTCCTGATGATACTGCAGGTAGAGAAGAATAGAGACAGTCAGCATTAATGTGCTCAATAAATAGTTCCTCAGTTATGGCCTCAGTCCTTCCTCATACTCGTACATTTTACTATGTGAATTGTGTGCTGTGAGCATGCTTGCAGCAGCAACAAGCACAGCAGTAACAGTCAAGCCACATGCTAAGGGAAATGATTGTTTCTACACTTTAAAACATTTTCACAATGCACATAGCATGGTAGAACCAGCAAATGATGCCTGTGTTTATCTCCAATTATCAATCATCCAACCCCCCCAAACAACAACAACAACAACAACAACAACAACAACAACAACAACAAAACAGGCTGACAGAAATGTGAGGCATGCTGATGCAAAAATAATCCAAAGTTTCTCTTTAATTCTGGAAACTCTGTTAGTAATTTTGTGTACAGACGTGTTTGGGCCTAAAACTAAAAGGGACAACAACAAGAACGGAATGATCAATTGCACTGAGGTCATCTTTTGTGGCTGACACGGACAGTGTCCTCTGTGTGACTGCCACTTCAGCAAAATTCTCCTTTATATCACAGGTCTCTCATCAACGCTTGGTTTTGCTTTGCATTGTTTTAGGGTAGCAAAACAAGGGTTCGTGAAATATGGGAAAATAACTACCCTTTATAATTTTTCTGTAATGGCTTTGTGGGGATAGAGATGGGCATGAACCATTTTCTTCCAGTTCCTGTGGATTCATAAAGGCAGCAGTACATGCACTGCACCCTCCCTCTCCGTCTCCTCAGCCAATCAGCCACTCACCAGGCCTTGCTTGCTTGCTTGCTTCTAATCTCCCAGTAACAGCTAAGAGCACAGACTTCACTGCCCTGCCTTTTTGTCTGAGTAGGACATCAGCCAAGAGGGCGGGGCACAGAAGCCAGAGCTTTTGCCAGGAATAACTAAAGAGGTGCAAGAGGCAAGCACATTGGGCCTGGTGAGTGGCTGGTTGAGCAAGCAAAGGTGCAGGAGGACAGCAGCAACACCTGTGCTGGCATCTTTACAAACTTAGGCCGGGGTCACACCTGGGCTTAGATCCTGATCTTATGAAGGTCCATCTTTTCCTCTTTGTCCCATCACGTGATTTAATATGTGGGACAGGAGTTCCCACGTCCAAAGCTGTGTTTTTTTAAGTGCAGTTCAGCCTCCCTTGGCCAGCAGGTGGTGCTAGCATTGAAAAAAGGACCACTTGGCTGGGGAAAATTAATGCTTAGAGGACCTGATTGAACTTCCTGTTGCTCCCATGTGCAGGGAAATAAAAAAACCCAGCACCGATCAGCCCCAAGAACAGCTGGTCGGTGCTATGAAAAAAGAAAGAAAAAGAAACCCGGATCATCTGCGTGGTCCCACAGTGTCTGCCTCCTTAAAAGCTGGAATTTTAAAGCGAGGCAAAAAATTCTCTACCTCTTGGGTAAGTCTTAGAAACCTTGCTTAAGGGAGCATTACCGGGTTTTTGTTTATGTTTTTCAAAAAGCCCGGTGGCCATGGGGACGGCAGTTTTAGACACAGTTTATCTAGTAATTTAAACTGCATTTAAAGGGATGTGGGACCAGGGCCTAAGATAAACTGATTCATGCTCATCCCTCTTCATGGATCAAGTCCACTTCCTCAGGCATAGGAGTCAGACTACATGACTGTCATGGCCCTGTGACCGGATATAGATACAGACAATGTTGAGTAACTGCATCTCCACTTGATTATATGGGCATGTGTAAATACAGCAGTCATATAGCCTCTCTTATATCTGAGAAAATGGACTTGAATGAATGAATGAATGAATGAATGAATGAATGAATGAATGAATGAATGAATGAATGATTTTCTACCCCATTAGGGCACCGTGCTATTGTGGGTGGTTTACAACAGAGTAGTAGAGTATCTAAAGTAACAATTAAAATAAGCTCAAGTGAAATAGAACAAGATACAACCAATACTAAAATAGGTATGTTCTCCAAATGTGATTTTGTCTCTTGGCTTTTGTTTTTTATTTGTTTGGGATTATTATTATTATTATTATTATTATTATTATTATTATTATTATTAT
>JAHTLZ010000237.1:45038830-45075575 GCA_023846285.1 Phrynocephalus versicolor | reverse complement strand
TTATTATTATTATTATTATTATTATTATTATTATTATTATTATTATTGCCTAATATGCTTGCACAGATTAAAATGGCTATCCCTTCAAAATCCATAATTTGCTTTAGTTTTTAATAATTTGCAACAAATAGCAATTTCAAAAAGAAACAAATACAGTTATGTTATGCATGTATATTGGATAAAAATATTGGCTGAGGTCTTATTCTGACATAGTAAATTTCACTAGAGCAGGCCCGCTGAATCAGTGGGGATTTAGTCTAACAACTCCTCCCTAAGTTGCATTGATTCAGACCTACTTAACTGCTTTAATGGTGACATAGTATGCAATTAAAATAGGCCTGTTAGAATCAATGGAATTTATGGAAAGGGTGATTCACCAAATCTCCATTGATTCATTTGGCCTACTGCAGTGCAACTTACTATGCCAAGTAACAAAATATTAGCCAACATGTTGTTTTTATTATGTAATATCTGTGATAGGAAGGTACAATTTTAATGCAAAATGTCATGCCAAGATGGATTTTGCCGTAAAATATACTCTGCTACTTTACTTAGTGCATGCCTTTGATGAGGGAACAGGAAGTATTATGGCCATTCTAAGAAATGACCAATACTATAAAATGGAGAATATCTCTCTTCTGTTGTACCTCACAGCAGCTTTCAGTGCAATTGAGCATCACATTTACTGTGTTTTATTTTAGCGTAGCTAAAAACCTTTACGCCAGGAAATGGATAGGGGATCTGTGTCCCTATTGGTTTTCCTGGACCTCTCAGCTGTATGTATGTATGTATGTATGTATGTATGTATGTATGTATGTATGTATGTATGTATGTATGTATGTATGTATGTATGTATGTATGTATGTATGTATGTATGTATGTATGTATGTATGTATGTATGTACATACGGCCTGGGTCCCAGCTACCTCAAAGATTGAATCTCACAATATGAACTGACTCGGGTCTTCAGGAGAGGCACTTCTCTCCATCCCGCCACCCTCACAGATATGTCTCATGGGAACCCATGAAAGGGCCTTCTCAGCTGCTGCACCCAGACTCTGGAACTCACTACAGACCAGGACTGACTCATCTCTGTTGTCCTTCCGGAAACAGGCAAAGACCTTTCTCTTCAGGCAAGCTTTCCCTGAATGATGGTCTACCGATTATGGTGTCTTTTATATGAATCTACAGGATCACATCGACTCTGTGTTGATAACTACTTATAACCTTATGGGTTTACATTGACACAATATTTTCAATGTTAGTTTCCATCACTCATGAGTTTCCATGGAACTTTACTCCCCTTTAACTGCTCGCATTCTCTTGGAGCTTTAATGTAATGTTGTCTAATAATGTTGTTTATTTATTTATTTATTTATTTATTTATTTATTTATTTATTTATTTATTTACGGCCAATGGCCAAACTAATCCTGTAAGTCTAAGATATCCGTCAATTCCCTGTTCTCTATACTTGACCATGTCTTAATTGTACTGGACTGTATATTATCCCTCATTCTGTAAGATGCCTTGTTGGGACCTTTTTCCAAGGAGAAAGGTGGGGTAAAAATACTCTAAAATAAAATAATAAATCAATAAATACTGTATTTGACTTATACTGTATACTGCTACCATCTGGATCAGAGGCCACAAATAATGGAATAATGAAAGTGATAAATAAAGATAATAGAACATAATTATTATGTTTATTATTAGAACATAATAGAACCACAATAAAAATGGCACAATAGTTATTTGAAAAATTACCAATATAAAAACAAATCGAAACTGAAAAGTAATAAAAAGAGAGACAAAAACCGAGGCAGAATTAAAAGGTTATCCAGTAACCTGATCAGCATCAACAATAGTCAGGGAAAGCCAATGCATATAGCCAAGTCTTTAATTGTCTTTTGAAAGCTTGCAGAGAAGAGGCCAGGCAGATCTCCAAGGGCAACTAATAAGTGGTGCCACCACCAAGAAGGCCAGTTCTATGTAGACATTTTCTGGGCTGCCTTCAGGGTCAGCACCCTCAAATGCTCTGCCTGTGAAGAACAAGTGCTACAGGCCGTTCTTTGTGGCAGGAGCCATTTTGATACAGTCCTCCTGAACTGGCTCTCTGGAATGGCACCAGGGCACTGTTTTAAAATGGGTCAAGTCTTCCAGGAGAAGAGAATGCAGAAGGTGATGCTAGGCAATTCATGATTGGCACCCCAGTGACTTCAGGGTTCTGTTTTGTCCCCTCTGGTATCCATTGTCCACATGTCACCACTGGGAGAGGTTATCTGAAGTTTTGGAGTTAGGGGCCACCAGTATGCAAATGACGCTCAACTCGATCTCTTCTTGCCATCAGGATCCAAGGAAGCTTCTTCAGCCTTAGATCAGTGTTTGATATCAGTAATGAACTGCATGAGGGTGAATAAATCAAAACATAATCTAGACAAGACTGATAATCAAAAGGGAGTTCAAGGAATAGGGATTAGAGATGGGCACGACTTAGCGCAATTTTTGTTTTCGTTTTCGTTTTTTCGTTTTCGTTACGTAACGAAACGAAAACGAAAAACGGTTCAAAAGTGGAGCGAAAACGGAAACGAAACGACTAATTTCGAGCCAATTTTCGTTTTTCGTTACTGGAAAAACATAATGGAGCTAAATGGGAAGAAACGAAAAGATTTTCATTTTTGTTTTCTCATTTTCGTTACGTAACGAAACGAAAACGAAAAATTTTGAAATTAGCTCACGAAAACGGAAACGAAACGAAACGGACCCTAGCCAAAAACGAAAACGAAAAAAATTTTCTGAGTCGTGCCCATCTCTAATAGGGATGTAGCCTGTACTGGAGGTGATGACCCTCCCATTGAAAAAAATGAGGTAGGTACCTTGGGGGTGTTCCTGGACTCATCCTTGAGCCTACATGAGCATCAGCTGTGGGTCCCAGCAGTGGCCAGGGCTGCATTTGCACAGTTATAAATATTGTACCAGGTACACCCATTAGTTGAGAGACCTGTTCTGGCTACTGTGACACATGCTCTAGTCCAGTGTTGGCAAATCTATGTCACAGGTGCCAAGGGTGGCATGTGGAGGCCTTTCTGTGGGCACGTAACATTGCTGCTTCCCAGTCACGGCACTTCACCCTCCGCTCAGAGCACGCCACTGTGATATGTACAGAGAGCCAGGTGAAGGGGAGGCAGCTGTTTGAGGGCTCCTTTGTAGTAAGGGAGCCCCAGTTGGGGCCCCAGTTTACTGTCCAGCCATGCTGCTCTGGGCATCCGAAAATCACCGTGGCTGGAGAGTAAACAGGGCCTATGAACAATTCTACAGGCCACCATCACTCCCCCTCTGGTTTTCACGATGGTGTAGCAGCCCATATGCCTCTCTGCCCAGGGCAGAGAGACGGATGGGGTGCTACTCTTTGGGAAAGCAAGGATTGAAGAGCAGGTTTTTGAATGTCCCGCAGCCACAGTGAGGGTACTTCTCTTAGGCAGAATTATTGTTATCCAGGTCAAATCACTGGTTACTATGACATAATTCATACATTCCTCATATGTAATGGGCCTGAATATCAAGCCAGAACTTGGGAAGTTTAGAAGGAACAAAAGAAGAATTGAACCAAACCACAATGAATTGTGAAAGACATTCCCCATCCCACACCTAAATTTATGAGGGAGAGAAAGTAGCTGTTGCATCAAGCTGTCTGCCTTAGAAAAGAAATTAACATTAAAATTCATTCAAGTGAAATTATCAAGGATGGGATATCAATAGAAAAGCTGAGGAAGGAGACATCCTTCTTGAGGAAGATTGAAACATATAATATTAATTTAAACAAGGAACACAAGAACAGAATGAAACCAAACAAGGATTTGTAATTTTAAAGACATTTAAAAACGTCATGGGGTAAAAGCTTGTGTTAGAATGTCTGCCTCACATTAAGTGCTCTGTACAAGAGAAAGCAAAGTAAGACTGAAGTGAAAGGAATTAATAATGATATGAAGGTAAATGAACACACATCACCCAAAAAGAACTATATTTTTTAAAAAAATATTGTCTTTCCCTCCTAACTAATAGGGAAACAGATGATAAATTCATTGTCTAAACTCTATAGGTTATGACAAACATTTGCACATCTCAGAAAAACTGGATGCAAATGAATATGTTATAATTAGGCCAAGTGTTTCATTGCCTAAATCAGGGGAGGCAAAATATGACCCCAAGGAGTCCCTCAGAGCACCTCAGGTACCACACAAAGAAAAAGTATCATTTTGTATTTTAAAAAGCCACTAGGAAAAACATGTTTGTGCTTATGAGCCTGCCCTAGAATTCTTGCACTCATCTGCACTTTAATCTGCATTTTAATGACAAATTTCAACCCTTTCTGGGCTTGCTCCAGTCCTTGCCACCCCAATCTAAAATTACACAACGCCCACCTACCCATTTGTATAGTTCTCAGTGGCAGATGAAAATAATAACTAAGACAATAGCAAAGACAATGGTCTCATCATGAATTAAAAACCCTCTTTTATTGTAATAAAAAAGTTTCAAAG
This sequence comes from Phrynocephalus versicolor, assembly GCA_023846285.1. Taxonomy (NCBI): domain Eukaryota; kingdom Metazoa; phylum Chordata; class Lepidosauria; order Squamata; family Agamidae; genus Phrynocephalus; species Phrynocephalus versicolor. Next base: position 45,071,039 of record JAHTLZ010000237.1, on the reverse strand, counting down.
CAGCCAAAAATGTTTGAGAATTCTGATGAACAAAGAAAGGATTTCAGATGAGATTGCAATCTGATGCCTCACCCCAGAGCACGACCCACCTTTTTTCTGCTACAGAACCACCATCACCCTCCTGGATAGAAGAAACCCACTGTATCAAAGCCATAAGTCTCATAAGATTGAGAGGGAAGTTAAAAATCAAGATGTCAAATATTTCTGATACTTAGTTATAAATTACAGAAATGCAAGAGCAGGCAATCCCTTGATTAGACCAGCAATAATAATAATAATAATAATGAACCAACTGCAAGCTTTTGGGGAGATCAAATCTACTTCTTCAGGCCTAAATATCGTCCACTGATATTTTGTGGATAGTGCGGAAAAATTATAAATGAGAGTGCCAATTTTTTAAATATAATTTTGGTTAGAATGCAAATTATTATATGAGTAAGGATATACTTTTAATTTCTCATCTCATAGGGTACTAAGTACTGGTTTCACTGAATTTCCTCTTGAACCGCTTCCCCCTCTAAACAACCCAATATCATGCTCAGCTAACCAAGTATCTACATGAGCTGAAGCAGTTGTATTTTCCTAATAAAAGAAAACTATTTCTGGTCCACAAACATAAATGCATTTTAATTCTGCTTAGAAGGAGACCTCTGTCTGCCTCACTCTTCAAAGAAATGGGTCTGCTTTTGGTCCTCCGAACCATTCTACTCCATCTTTTGATTGCAATCATATGGTATGAACAAAAAAGAAAAAGAACAAGGTGGACACTAAATAAAACAATTTTGAAAGAACCAGAATTTTGTCAGAAAGAGAAAAAAGGGATGAAATTGTTCTTTAAAGAAAATACGACAAATGAAACTTCAAGTCAGATTATTTGAGACACAGCTAAGGTGATTTTCTGGGTTTTGGCAATTGCGTATACCTCAAGAAAAAATAAAGAAAAAATACTTTATTTATTTATTTGATTGATCGATTGATTGGTTGATTGATTGATTGATTGATTGATTGATTGATATACTGCAACCATCTAGCAAAAAAGCTGCTCTGGGTGGTTACATACATAAGCAAAATACAAAAACAGATTAAACAACTTAAAATAGTAAATAAAAAACTAATCAATCAGACCAACATGAGGTAAATAATCAAATCATCATAATAAAAAGAACAAATAAGCAAATAAGCACAAATACGATCAATCAAAACCATATAACAATTCAAAATAAGAACAAATGGAAAAACTAAGGAATAGAACTACCAAGGACTAAAAGATAACTAAAAATCTAGAAAAAGAACTTCTGGAAAAACCCCATAAGGAAAAAAAAAGATCATGAAAGAATTAAAAATGCTTAAGCACAAACAGAATTTGATAGAAACATAAGATTTAGCACAACAAATTAAAATAACTAAACAAAACTTTTTCGAGAATGCGAATAAACCAGGGAAGTGGCTGGCCTACAAATTAAAAGCACTGTGTTATAGCATTCTAAATAATGTCATTGCACTGTTTTCCCCCCTTGCCAGTAACTGGTATTCATCTCCTTTCTTTGTTATCCCCATGCATACAGATTGAGGTAATCCTGAAAGGGTTACATCACACATGATTTTCCCCAAGACTGTTTGCCAGTGTTTCCTGGCACCATGCCATGGCTCCAGGAGTATCTTCCTTTTTGTTCAGAAATGCAGCCTGTCTGCAAATGTAATTCAGACTGCAGCCAACTGGGCACACGTCCCTTTCCTTTATCCCCATTATGGTTTGGCCCATTTAAATGCTCTCTACCTCCTCAGATACTGATCCGTGCTTTTTCAAAGCATTACAGTATTATTTGGGTGACATGGGTAAGATTACTTGTGGTTCTAGCTATATACATATTGGAAGATTATCTCTCTGTTCATCTGTGCATTTTGAACATATAAACACTGAGGAGTACAGAATAAGTACAACCACTAAACATGTATTACTTGCTCTTCTTGAATTTCACTTAACAGGTGAGTGTCTGCTGTTTGAATCTAATCCATCTGAAACAAAACACTCTTAAATGGTGCCAATTATGAAGGCAAAATTCAACTCCTCTCACACATGTGGGTTTAGTTCCTGTAATTCCTTAAGGTGATCAGTACTTTGAACACAAAATTAGCCAGACTGAGATTATTTAAGTTGGCATTTTTAATAATACAAAATTTGACATCATCCTTTTGCATCAACACTTTGGTTAAAGAATGGAGCCTCATGGAACAGTGGTTAAATGCCTGTACTGCAGCTAAAACTGTGCTCACGAACTGGGGTTCAATCCCAGGTAGCTGGCTCATGGTTGACTCAGACTTGCATCCTTCCAAGGTCGGTAAAATGAGTACCCAGCTTGCTGGCGTGGGGCAATGTGTAGCCTGCACACTGTAATTAAAACTGTAAACCACCCAGAGACTACTTGGAGTGGTATGGGGCCGTATATAAGCAGAACACTTTGATTTGCTTTTAATTTTGTTTCCTTGAATGAAAGAACTAAAATAAATGATACTTTGATTTGGGTAACTTTTATTGACATAAGAAAACATACACAACAAGCTTCCAAATAGCACAGAACAGTTGATTGGCTGTGTCAGTTTTCACTCATGTTGAGAAAAGGGGGAATTGGAAAATGCTCGTTGTACAACAAGTTTTTCAGATGCTTCCAGATGATGTGTTTACTGCACAATCACCAAATTTTACAACAGGAATAGCAGGCATCTAGACATTCATGTCTTCCATGCGCAACCATCCCCTGTCTTTTCACAATTTCTTCCACATATCTTCTTAGCTGCCCCCACCCGCACAAAAAACAAGTTAACACGAGAAAGATGAATGTGTTTTTTACTATTTTAGGATGCCGACCAGGCCACCCCTGGTGCCCGGTCAGTGCTCCTTTTATTATTATTATTATTATTATTCATTCATTCATTCATTCATTCATTCATTCATTCATTCATTCCCAAGCAGCCACCGTGCGGCCCCTGGGGCCCGGTTGGTGCTCCTTTTTTAAAATTTCATTTTTGGGGGTTTTTTACTTCTGGGTTTGGCCCCGCGTTGCAGCTATAGCACGGGGCTTTTTTGTTTTGTTTTTTTTTCTTTCAGTGCCAACCCTGGGGCCTGGTCGGTGCTGGATTTTTTCATTTAAAAAAAAAAGATTTTAGGGTTCCGACCAGGCCACCCATGGAGCCTGGTTGGCGCTCCTTTTTATTTTTATTTATTTATTTATTTATTTATTTATTTATTTATTTATTATTTTTACTGCCGACCATGTGGCTGTGCTACAGCTGTAGCGCAGCCGTCAGCTTCCCCCGCCCCCCCGGTTGCCGTCCCTGAAGGACCTCCGGACAAGCAGGTAGGAGTCATCTCCACCTCCACCACCACCCCGATTAATGAAACGAACCTAACTGAACCAATTTTTTCCGGTTCTGTTCTGTTCCTTATAAATCCACTCTGGGCTTTATTTGTTTTGTTACATAACGAAACGCATAACAAAATGAATAACAAAATGAACTAAAAGTTTATTTCGTGCCCATCTCTACTCACCACCTCTCCTAATTGGGGAGCAGTATACAAGGAGTATTTCAACTGAGTAAAGAAAGCTGTGGGGTAGCACATGAGCTGGTGCTTCTGGTTTGTGTGTGTGAAGATTAAAGTTTCCCTTCTGCATCCTTCAGGACAGCATGGGAAAGAAACAGAACTAACTACAAAAACTGCATTCCACACCATGTGCTTGAGCTCTAGCAATGTTCAAGACAAAAAACTCACAAGACGAAAAACATTTCTGGGAATAGGGTTGCCTTGCATACAAAATTTTCCTATGGGATGCTTCACAAGTCAAAAATTAGTTTTGCATTTTGAAATAAGTGTACCCAGGATGCATTACACCCCCATAGTTTGTGGAGGGGTGAGAGGAGTTTTTTCATCAAGTTGGAGCCATTCTGGACATTGTTTTACAGCAGCTTTTGGACTTTTAGAACTTGGAAAGGTAAGGGGCTGAGGTTCCCTTGCTTTCTTTTGTGTTTTTGCATTGGTTTTGATTGCACCTTTGGCAGGAACAACCTGGGGCTTTTTTTTCTTTTTCTTTTTTTCTTTTGCATTCTTTTCCCTTGCTCTGCAGGTAGGAATGACCTGGGGTTTTTCTTGGTGCTTTCTCTTTTTCCCCATTTTTGCATTCTTTTCCATTGCTCTGCAGACAGGAACATGCTGGGGTTTGTCTTGGTGCTTTCTTTCATCCACCTATGCATTGCTTTCCATTGCACTTTTGACAGGAACAACATGAGGTTTGTCTTGGAGCTTTCTTTTGTTCATCTTTGCACTGCTTTTCATTGCACGGGGGGGGGGAGGGGTCTGGCTCTGCATGCCTTTAAAGTGAACTTTATAAACAGGTCTGAACAAAAAAGGGTATTTGTGTGTGTGGGGGGGTGGTTTTAATTGAACCTCCGGCATGGATCAATCGGTTTCCAATTTATTCCTATTGGAAACCACGTTTTGCGAGATAAATTTTTCATAAAACTAAATGGATTAAATTCATCCTAAGAGGTACCACTCTACTTCTCTCACACAGTTCAATCCCAAATTGCTATTGTTCCAGAAAAGGGCACAGCGAAACTAAATAGAATATGTGCATGTTTCCACCTTCCATTTCAAAGACCGTACTATCATTGCTATGAAGGACCTTGATTCTTTAGAGAAAAGCCGGAAAGCTGTCCCATTCATCAAACTAAATATTGGCCCTAGCTGTTACTTGTTTTTCATGTATACTGTTACCTGTTTTCTATTTTCTATTTATAATTTGATTTATGTGCATGCAATTTTTGCACCATCATGAGTACTAAAGAAGACCTAGTAAATGACCAGGGCAGCGGTAGCCCACTTCAGGTCAAAAACAGTACAATCATTTTAAGACTGTAAATTTGTTTGAACCTTATAGTTCATATATATATCCATAATTTTAAATTGTGCTTTGACAATGAATAAAGAAAAATAACATGTTTACAATTCAAATACAACTCAAACAAATTTGTGGAGGGATGCCAACCCAGCCAGAGGATAAACTTTTTCTCAGTACATATTACGTTTTGTCCAAATACTATATATGTGTGTAAGTTTCTTAACTCAAACTGGCTCTTTCATGCCTACCTGAAGCCAAACACCTGTTAGTTGGCCAAACTGGTGGGAGGGGGGCAAAAGTGCTGTCTGCTCATCTACTTATTTTTCCTTTAAAAGAAAAATTTTGTATGCTTCTATAATTGGTAAGATATACTGTAATACTATGAGTATGTTTCTATTTACTATTGTTATTAGAGATAGGCACGACTCTGCGAAATTTTTGTTTCCGTTTTCGTTTTTTTCATTTTCGTTAGGTAACGAAACGAAAATGGAAATTTTTCAAAAAACAAAACGGAAACGGAAACGAAAATTTTTTCCGTGTTTTTCGTTTTTGTTGCGGCAGACACATTGAACTGAAAAGAATGCTAATGAAACAGAAATTTTTCGTTTTCGTTTTCATTTTTCATTTTCATTAGGTAACGAAACGAAAACAAAAAATTTGCGGAGAAACCCCATGAAAACGAAAACGAACCGAAATGGACCCCTAAACGACCAAACGAAAAACGAAAAACAATTTTTTTGAGTCATGCCCATCTCTAATTGTTATTTTAGTGCATCTTTCAACTTCAATTGCATATACAGAATTTAAAAAGCAATACAAAGTTCTCATTGTAACAATTCTGTACAACTCTCCATAATGAAATATATATCGTTTTCTCCAAGACATCATATTGACTTCTTTAAAAAATGTGAGGTACAACAACCTGAAGCATGTACAAGGCTTTTAAAGTTAATTCCAGTAAACATGATTCTAACATACACTAAGAAATCTTAAATATCCCCAGTGGATCTCAATTATGTTGGGGGCAGAATTTGCAAGACACTTAAAATAAGACAACACCACAGACCTAAACTAATAGTAGATTATTAATGTTGGGCTATCAAGTTACATAACAAACCAGCCTACCTATCTTTATACCAGATTTAAAAAATCTATCAACGTTTCTTATTAGTAGTACTAAAAAATAATAGTTTAATGACTCAAAGAATTAATTAATTAATAACAGCTAAATTTGTGCAGAGTGGCCAGAGGCCTAGCTTGTCCACAAGGGAAGCCTCTCTAGGCAGTCAGGTGTGACAGCTCACCAAAATGTATGTGTACAATTGCTTCCTGTCTCCCCTTTTTTTTATTTCACGACTAAGTGCTAACCTGCAGGGCACACGGCTATTTCTCCTTTGCCTGCATACTTAGGAGGCACTGTAAATTGAATGACAGGCTTAATGTAGCCCAAGGAGTAGAAGAAATCTCAGTGAGGAATTTTATGAAGGAAGTGGAAAAATGGTGACCCCCTTCTTTGAATGCTTTGTTTATCCGTTGCTGCCTGAAGCTATGAGTCTAAATCTGATCATATTGTCTCATTCTAGCCAGCCACAATGTCAAAATATCACATCTGGCAGTTCAAAAATAAAGCCACTGAAACCAGGACTTAATGTAATATAACATTACAAATGTCTGGTTATGCTGTGGTAAGACTGTGCTCCTTGATATCAGGCATTTCAATCAGGAATTATGCTTTGGGATGCTAAATTTTCTGCAATTCCATTGAAACCTTGTGATTTTATGAGCAGCGAGAGAAATTAAACATGCTTCAGGATTTCACTTGCCAGCACTGCATCCTTTAAGATTGTGACTCCCAGTTGCGGGCTTTTTGCTTATAACCTACCACCGATGAATCTAATAAACCTGCATTATTTGCCTTTTGGAGAATGATTTCCTGTCTTTCTGATCATTGGTCAGACCTGTGCATTTATTTTGCTATTGTTGTTATGTGCTATAATTTTTAAGGTATGACAACTGAGGGGTGTGAAGGGTTCAAGGAAAGGTTAACGATTGCCACTGCCCAGTGAGCTTTCATGGCTAAGAAGGGGGCTGATCTCAAGGCTCCAGAATCTTTATCCAAGTCTCTCCGCCAGACCACAATGACTCTCCTACCTGACTTGCATAACCATTGATTATTAATATTCCAGTGGTGCCATTTTGTAAGTAATGTTAAGTTCTGTTGTCCTTTAGTAATATTATGGCATAAGCAGAAAATGCTTTGCTGTTCCAAAACAACAACCAGTGCTTCTGCTATGGACAAAAGGTTCTCATGGGTGCACCTCCTCAAGCCTCCATGGACCATTCTCATCTCCTCCCTCTCTGGACCCAGTCTGTATTCCTACTACATACAGTGGGGGAAGTCAACCTGGCCCTCACTCAGATCATTTTCATGGTTACAGTACTAGAAATATATAGAGCCTTTTGGGAACACCTCCCCCATGGAAGACTCTTGACTAAGTGGGGACAGTTCTGTAAATCAAGGTGTGATATCTCCACATTTACTTCTAGGAAAATATTAATGCCAACCCTTTCGGCTTTTTGGTGCCAGGCAAAGACCTTCTTGTTCAGCCAACATTTTAATTAGACAGTGTTTAGCTGGACTTATGAGCAGCTGGATTTTATAATTTGCACTGTATGTCAATTATTTTAACCTATATTGTATTTTATAGTTTTAACAGTCATGTTGTTTTATTGTTTTGTAGTTTTAATATATTGTTGCATGCCGCCCAGAGACCACCTGGTAGTGGGGTGGCTAAAATATGTTGTAAATAAATAAATAAATAAATAAATATTTTTAATAAATCTTCACCATAAAATCTCTGCAATGACTGATTTCCATTTCTATATCACCCCATTAGCGTTGCCACTCCCTGGCTAGTTCACAATATACAACAAAACCATATACTAAAAAGTATATGATAAACATGGTAAAATACAGCATGCCCTGTTGCTAGCAAAAGCCACCTTGAAATAAACACACATGCACACACAATAGACAATTTAATCGTCTCAAGAAACATTCACACTAATATAAGGCAGAGTTCTATAATTTGGTCTTAATTAGAGTCCTATAAATAGATAGATGGTGCCTGGCAGACCTCTGCAGGAAGCTTATTCAAGAGGGAAGAGGCCAAGAAGCGGAACCAGAGCTTAGAAATATTACCTTTTGAACTCCAATTCCCAGGCTCCCCACACACACACACACACACACCAGCCAATACAGCCACTGGTTATGGGGATTTTAGGAGATTTGGGGAGTTACAATCCTCCAGAAATAATTTTTTCACGTTCTGAGCACAACTGTCATCATGATACCCTTCAGCCTCACATTTCCCTTGTACAGTGGTACCTCGGTTTAAGTGGTTAATTCGTTCTCTTGGCCATTTTGTATTGCGAAAAATTTGTAAAATGAAACACGGAATGCTCTGAAATCCATTCTGAAGGTCAGAAAAAGGGCAAACCAGGGCCTTCCATTTAAAATTTTCTTAAATCGAGGCATCACCATTTCCAATAATTTCTTTTCTTAAACTTTTTTTTTTTGGTTAACCGAGGCATTCTTAACCCGAAGTACCACTGGATAAATTTCTGCCCAATCAGCCACAGTGGCACTTTGTCCCCCAGTGGTTCTTTTCCCTCCAACCTAAGAAAGTCACCCTTCTTGCTCATATTCCAATGCGACGGCATTACAATTTGACCTTTTTCAATGGAAAAAATCCACTCACCAATCACCATCTCGGAGTAGTGGAATGCAGGGAAAGGACTGGAAGAACATGAGGATGCTGGTGTGGTGGAGTTCCTCCAGTGAACTCCTCTTACATACCAAAAGCAGCAAATTTCTGAGCATATTTGGACTTGCTCCTTTAATTTGATGCGGCCGAATCTCAAAAATGGGCCCACCCTTTCAGCCTAGTGACCTTTTTGAATGTGTTTATTCTGTATTGATTTCTGCCTAATCCTGGACTAGGAAACCCATGACTCTCCAGCTATTACGGGACTGCTCCTCCCATCATCCCTTATCTTCACTGAACCTGGAGGAAGCTGCTGTTTTACCACAAGCAGAAAACCACAAGTTCTCCCTAACTGATCTTTTAAAAAGATGATTCATTTCAGTTTCAGTACTACATCTGTACTCACGAGAAGCAACAAAAATACCTGAAATCTTTGCTGAAATGCTAAAAAGAGGTCACAATTCATGTTGGCATAAGAAGTACTTAAGACTAATAAAATTCATGGGCTTGAGTGCTCTCAGCTCTCTCCTGTACTGACAGGAATGTGAAAATCTCTCCAACGCAATTACTGTATGCAGCATTTCTCCAGATCCTGCCTGCATCCTTGACCCATCTTTAGCATTTATCAGGTCACAAGACTTGGTTTTTCTTCTCACATGTGAGTTCGAGTTCAACTGCTCATTTCCCCCCACACCCACCAAACTTTGTTTATATTTTCCAAGTTTAGATATTTTTTGCCTTTTGCATTTTAAAAACACGCATGTTAGATTTATTCTTTTGAAGGTTTGTTCCCTAATACCTGTTATATGTGAGGAAACCTTTATTTGTTTGTTTGTTTGTTTAAAATATTGTTATCTTGTCTTTCTTCTTTTAAAGGGCCCAAGGGCAGCTTATAGCATTAAAAAACAGTATTCAAAGCTCAAAACAGTATGTCAATACTAAAAATAGTCAAATCCCATGCTACAACACAGTAAACAAAATGTCTGTGAAGATTCTCAGTCATCCAGGTGAGTTTATTTGGAAGTTGAGTCATGGCAACTGGCCCACAGCCCTACCTACCCAGAAAACCTCCCTGGGAGCATGGGAGAAGAAAGGAGGCAGCGGTGAATTCAAACAGACCTTCACCTTACTGCTGCTTCCTTCCTTCTTCCTTGTGTTCCCCGCCTACCAGCTGGGGCTTTTTGACAGGTCAACGTTTGTCAAAAAGCCCCAGCTGGTTGGCAGGGGAGGGGTGAAAGGAAGAATGGAGCATTGAGGGGAAAAACCTGCTCCATTCTGCCTTTTGTCCCTCCCCTGCCTACCAGCTAGGGCTTTTTGACATGTCAGGGTGTGTGGGGGGGATTTTAGGGAACCTCCTGAAATCTGGAAAGATTTGGGAGTAAGCTCAGTAAGGGGACTTAGTTATGAAACTCTAAAGAGGCTGGGCGTAGTAAATTGGCAATGTGTGTTGGGAGCATGGAGGCAGTTAGGTAGTTAATACCATAGAGTAAACTCCCTGGTTTGTCTCCATGCTCCCAGCATACTTTGCCAATTAACTAGCCCAGCCCCTTTTGAGCTTCATAACTAAGTCCCCTTACCCCAAAATCTTTCTAGATTTCAAGGGGTTCCTTAAAATCACTTCAGAAAGATACCCCTGCTACTTTGGAGCCCCAAGCTAAGTAAATTTTGATTGAAGTTTTTAAAAAATAATTTTTGAGTGCATATATTTTTTAAAAATATATGCACTCAAAAATTACTTATCTTGGAACATTTGGGGTAGCAGGGGTACCTTCAGAAAGCAATTTTTGGGAACCCCCTGAAAATTGGAAACATTTGGGGTAAGGGGGCTGAGTTATGAAGCTCCAAAGGGATTCCCCCAGGAAAAAACCTTCTAATTGGAATCATATGGGAAGTGGAGGCAGCGCTATCACTCACCCAATCAGCTTCCGATTCCAATTAGAAGGTTTTTTCCTAGGGGCACCCCCTTTGGAGCTTCATAACTCAGCTCCCTAAAACCCCAACCTTTTCAAATTTCATGGGGTAGGTTGGAATCGCCTTCTGAAGGTACCCCTGTTATTTCCTCCAGAGGGGGGAAATGCTGCTTCCCCATTTTGTTTTGTTTCATTTCATTTAGTTAGCTAACGAAACAATGAAACAGCATTTCATTTTTCATTAGGTGCCCATCCCTTCTCTGGAGTCTAACTTTTGGGTGGGAGAGATATAGGAAATGATATCTCCAATCCCTCCCTCCAACTGTAAGAAAACCACAACCAATTTTATTATTTTTCTAGAAAAACTAGCTAACTCAGAAATAGCAAACAGTAAGAGGGCTGGTCCTAACATGCCTTTTCTTTTTCTCCCAAGTTTGGACAACTAGTTTTTTGACTACAAATCACAGCTCCTAGAATTATTCAGCTGGCATAGTGATTCGGGAGCTGTAGTCCAAAATCCTATTTTTTCTGGGTTCCATAAGGATGAACGACAGGATCCCCAACTTCATGTCCCCTCCAGCCTCACACCTGCCTCATAAACCCTCTGGGACCTTTAGTCCTCTATATTAAAGTTTAGTTGCTGCTAGCTTTTTGAAAAAGCATGAAAGGAAGGAAGAAATAAAGACAACAAACTCTCACAATACCAGAAAGAGGAATTAAGGTCAAAGAATGAAGAGGGGAACCATTTAGCATGGAAGGTGCAGTTTCCACCCCCTGGCATCCTCAGGTTTTAACATTCCCTGAGTGATAATAAATCTCAAATTGTTAAAACACTTCCAGGGCTCCCCTGACAGAAGAGTTGAAACAATTTGGTGATGTTTCAACAAGTCCCTTTGACATTCTGACCCCTGCACATTTCTGGCTTTCAAATGCAAACTCGAAACACAATACTATATAGCCCAGCCTGTCATGGAACTGGCTAGCACTTGCTGAATGAATGTACAGTAGATCAGACCAGATAACCAACTCTTTTTGACTCAAATGCCTGGATGGTTATCTCCTGAGACTGCATGTAAGTGTGGCTCACCTTCCGTTCAGCACAGAGATAAACTGAAAGCCAAGACTTCTGATCTTAGGTTTAAAATAACTTTTGATCTGTGAGAGATGTATATCTTAAAAAGCATTACAGCAAATGTTGGGGTAATCAGAAGAGGTAACTGAATATCATCTATTGTGGTGGTGGGGAATTCTCAAGCAAATTATTTACTGAAATTTGTTCCCAAAGTTTTATCCTCTAATCCCATCCACAACCTGCCCTACACACACATAAGCACAAAGTTCTAGGATTGTTCAGTTTGGGACGTGATGGCTGCTGAAAGGACAGCAAGATCCATAAGGAGAATAAGGATAAGAATTTCATGTGGTCACAAATGAGAAGCTAATCACCATGAAATATAGTCTACATAATTTAATTTATTTATCTATTTGTGCATTTATTATAGGCATGTTGGTAGTGCCCATCAAACCATACTCCCAGGGCAGTGGACAAAAATAATGATTGCATGGCTTTTTTGATTATATGGTGTTCTAATGGTGAACCACCTCATCCCAGATTGGTTGGTGGGCCACCATTGGAACGCCCTCCACTAAATGACATATTGCATGTATGGTACACTATATTCATCAAAAAACACTAACAGTCTGTATCTCACATGCTGCTCCTGTGTCACCTATGCCACATTTATTTATTTATTTATTTGTAGTATTTATAGACCGTCCATCTTCCAGGCGGAACTCTGGGCGGTTTACAATTAGAATAAAACAGCAGTGTAAAAATAGCAAAAGAGAACAAAACGAGAACAAACAAACAAAAAACTACTAAGACAAAGTGGAGGGAACCTCCACAAAAGGCGGCACGGGTGGCAAGAAAAAGGGGAAAAATTAATTAATAAGGTCGCCAAATGCCTCTTTAAAAAGGAAGGTTTTCAGAGCCTTTTTAAAGGCGGGCAGGGACTGTGCAAGGCACAACTCACTAGGGAGATGATTCCAGAACAAGGGGCCCACCACAGAGAAGGCGCGGTTGTGCGTGAGTGATTTCCGCGCCTCCCTGGGTGTGGCCACCCTAAGTGAGCGCGCCTGCGTCATTCTAGTGGGCCTGACCCCAGTTGACCTCTGGAAGATAGGCTCCGACAGGTATTCTGGTCCCAAGCCATGGAGGGTTTTGAAAATCAAAACCAGGACCTTGAACCTAATCTGGAGGACAGCGGTTTGTCAGCCATTGTCCTGTTCCATTTTCACCTGCAAATGCTGCCATATGGTCACCTTCTTTTATCAAGAGCCTCTAACCTTGCAAATCAACCCATGCTGTAGAATAGATCCTTCCCATTGTTGCCCTAATTTCCCTAGGTTTGTCAGTGTTACCTTGAGAGTTGGAAATACTGAGAGAGGGGTTTTAACTCTAGTTAGGGCTAGCTCATGCTTGCCAGACATCCACGTGAAGGATTCTCCTTGCGAATGAGACCCTCTCCTAGAGTGAAGTGTTGGGACTAATTTAAATACATGATACAATCAGAATATGGTTTTTCTGTGCACGAGCGGTTCTAGAAGACAGTTGATCTTACTCATCAAATACAACCAAATTTAACCTTTTAATGATATGCAAGCTATAAATTAGTTTTGATCTTCTCCTGATTCATAGGCCTTGTTTTGATGTTTTCTAGTCATTTCACTTTCTTTATTTTTTGCTAAGTCACAAAGGGTTGGAGACTATATCTGCCAGGAAGATGGCTATGTGATTAAATAAACAGGGATCCAGGAGGCCTGCTCTGATCGTTTCTCCACATGAACAATGCAGCCTCTTGAGAAGCTCCAGGCTTATCTCCTTTCAGGCTAAACAGAGTGCCCTCAGCCTGGGCGGCTGCCAACCCTTCCAGAGGTGCTTGTTTCAAGAATCAACTGAGGCACAGAAGAGGGCCCTGGAAAACATCAGGCTAATTGCAGCCAAGACCTTGCCTCCTCAATATTACTGCATGGAACTAAGTTGAGTTTGGAATTGTTGCTGTTGGAGACTACACCTCCCAGTTGTTTCTTTGATAAACTTAAATATGGCCAGCCAAGTTAGGAATGCATCTGACCAGATTGAGAATGCATTGAGCAAACTTAACAGATTGTCCCTTACCAAGCAATCACACAATGTTTGTGGGGTTTTGTAACACTATGAAATATCACTTTGCTGATCTGAAGTCCATCTCAATTAAAGCTTGCCTTGGTAGTGTCTGATGCTCAGAACAGAAATCAAGCAAAGCTTCACTTAAAACCCTAATGTCTTTAGATCTCCATCTACTGGTACAGTTGGAGTGCTACACCTATTCTGGAAAGACTTCCTGCTGGTTTTTCCACCAGACCTCCTGGTGCAATGCCAAGCCTCTTGCAGAATCATCTTTTGCAAGAACACTTCTTTCTGAACTGCGTCCACGGACACTGCTGCCATGATTGAACTTCTACAGGTAGGCTGCATGGATATTAGGTCCCAAGAAAGCTGCTTGTTTCCCATGGTTTAACTACACTGGACCATTTGTGTCATTAGCACCAAGCTGTCTTAGAATCATAGAATCATAGAGTTGGAAGAGACCTCGAGGACCATTCCTCCAAAGAAGGAGACTCCACCACCCTCCATGGCAGCATATTCCACTGTTAGGCAAACTGCCACTCTCAGCACCACTCTGCTCTGACATCTTTGGTTTCATAAGTTCATTTCATTTTTCTAGGCAAATATTCATTATATATATATGCACCTACCTTCCTCTGATCCTCTGAGTGATGCAAGGTGAGCAGAAGCATTCATTTGAAACTAAAACTAAGAACACTTTCTTGCTTTGTCCAAACAAAACTTTTGTTTATCTCAAAGCAATCCTAAAATATAAACTGAGCTTGTTGTAAAACTAATCATTTAAGTCAACAGCCACTATTTGTCCCAGTCTGGACAACATCGCAAACTGGAGTTAGCAGAAAATACAAATGAGAAGGTTCATGGAACATTTCCTTTTGTAATCCACGCTGTAATCTGGCTGCTGGATACAAGAAAGTGTGCAAATTTTGGAGAGTAATATCTTCAGCAGGCAAAATCTCAAAAAATTAATAATAATAGGATAGGAGGAAGAAAGGAACAGTTGTAAGTGCTTTTAGTTTTCATGTTGTCCTGATATGTAATAGAGGAGGCAGGAAGGTAAATAATAAGAAGGCCAGATAATTCAGTTTTCCATTGTCTCAAGAGAGAGGGCTGAATGTCCAACTTCCAATGTGTATATGGGCTACTATGATGAAATCTTACACATTGTAACTCTTGATGAACTCAGTTCTATTGACTACACTTCCTAACAAAGGATTTTGGAATTTGTTTCGTGACAACATAGTTGCTTGGCTTTTGAGAATTATTTTCATAATCGTTATCTTTCCTTTCCCCCAACAGCTTACGCTTAGTTGATTTAATATCTCCTTTCAATTTCTTTTCTCCTGTGTGACCAGTTATTGTCACTCCCCCCCCCCCATTTCCTTCCCTCCTAGACATTGCAGAGGAAGGCAGCCACGCTAGATATGCACAGTGAACATTTTTATATGAGTATTTGCTTCATTTAAGGGACTTTGTGGGGGGCACTTCCTCCTGTTTCAGGTCATTTTGTTTCATTTTCCCCATTTGTGTTTTCTGGCACTAGCTGCACAAAAACCAAAATGGGATTTATGCTTTCACCCAGCACTACAAAATAATATATAAACCAAACCATATACAAATAGTTATATAGATAAATAAAACCATCCATCAACAGTTCTCCATTTCCCCATCCCACTTGTCCTCAAAGTAGCTACATTTTTCATTTCCCTCTCAGGAATTACTTCTGCAAGTCTAACCCCAAAGCAGCCTGGGTTATTTCCCCCACTGGTTGGTCTCCTTTTGTATTGTCCACCTCCTTCCTATTCCATTGGGAACATGTTCTCCTCAGGAACTTCCATTGCTGGCATTTTTCTCGTCTTTCCACATCTGAAACTATAGCATTCCCACCTCTGTACCACTGGACTACCTCT
Source organism: Phrynocephalus versicolor (assembly GCA_023846285.1). Classification (NCBI taxonomy): domain Eukaryota; kingdom Metazoa; phylum Chordata; class Lepidosauria; order Squamata; family Agamidae; genus Phrynocephalus; species Phrynocephalus versicolor. The sequence continues at coordinate 45,055,388 of JAHTLZ010000237.1, read as the reverse complement.
TTGTTTTCTTTTGTAAGCTGGATAGAAGAATCAACTCCTTCCCTCAACTTGTCCTTCACCTCCTTCCCAAACACACCATTAAAGCTAGGTCCGCAAAGCAAAGCATGCTGCTTATATGTCATCCTGTAGAGCTTAAAAGACTTTCTGGGCACTTTACAGTTTAATTATGCAGGCTACCCATCCTCCCTCCAGTGAATTGGGTACACAGTTTACTGACCTCATAAGGGAGAAAGGCTGAGTCCTTGGGTCCAAGTCCCAAGTCCAAGTATTTGGTACAAAATCCAATTCTGTATTAAAAACAAGTCGTCGCCCCCTCGCAGAAAAAGGGAGACAGTAGGTGGGTTCTGAGTTGCAAGTTGAGTCCAAGTCACTGACCCTCCCCAAAGTCAAGTCTCAGTCAAGTTGCCAGTATGACTTAAGTCTGACTTGACATTAAGTCTGGTGACTTGAATCCCGATCCCTGAAAAGCTGGGTATCCATTTTACCAATCTCAGAAGGCTGACTCAACATTAAACTGGCTACTTGAGCCTATCAAGATTTAACATAGGTCATGAGCAGAGTCTTGACTACATTACTGCAGTTTAACCAATGTACCATGTGACTCCTAGTATGCTGCTACAGTATTTTCTTATTTGTCTTCTATTAGAAAAGTAAAACTTTTTACATATTACCATGTGTGATGCGTTTGTGTGGATTGTTAGAAACTGTGTACTGAATTTGGGTTTGATTTACCTGAGATTGTTAACATGTGATTGGAACATATATATAAAACTCCAAACAATGTGGGTCAACTACATTCTCCCACCCCACCCCATCCCCACCCCACCCCCATTCCTCTGAAAGTTTGAATAGCAAAAGAAGGGTTTTGATCCTCTTCTAAGCCATTTATCCCTGTCCTCAAGGACTGTGGACACTTATTATTAATTTATGCAATCTGGAACGGGCATGAATAAAGCATGCCTCTGATTCTTTGTCAGTTGAAAGGCACATGCTAATTAATATCATGGGGGAATGACAATTTGACATATCAAAGGACTTTTTGAAGCTAAATATTAATGAGTGTAGAACATGCTTCCTTAGGTATAGCTGAGGGATGCGAAGCAAAACCGGTTTTCTTTTATCACCTTTGTCCTAGCCGCTTGCAGAAACTCCCTGGACAAAGTTCATTTCAGGCTGATTTCCTCAAAATTGATGGGAGCAGATTACTTCCCAAGGTGCCTTTCTGTCAGGACAACAGTCTTTTCTTTTAAGTTTTAACAGAAGAGAGCAGTGGCACACAGCCAGCAGAACCAACTCATGCATCTAGTTAAGGAACAGTTTATTTCCTCTTTGGTCCCCCATGAGCCTGGAGGAATAATTTCATACTGTGCACTCTCATATAACCCTAAATTAAAATTGTTACTCTATCATATTCAAGATGTCAAGAGATTTCTCAGTGGAAGACTTTAATCATAATGTCTTGTTTCTTATGCTGTTATGAAGATGATTAGCAATAGAGCTCTGACTCATGTACCATGCGTAATGTACATGTTGCCATATCTGTTCTTCTGGGATCACGATCCTTCCTGCCCCCTCCAGACACAGTCCCATAAATGCACAGAAATGTCTATCCAGACACTGTGAATCACAGCCTACATTATATTGAAATGTCAACAACACACAACCTCAAAACATCAGATGACATTTATTAGAAGAAAACATCAACGAGAGACTGTCATATTTGAAGCCATCAGCTGGCAGTCAGAGAGCATGTAGCTTTCAGCCATCCTATTCTGTTTGCATGCTTTTGTTTGAAATTTGAATTGTGAGGATTAATGTAATATAGGAGAGCATTTTTACAAAAAACAAAGGTTCATAAGTTAAATTTTTAAGCAGTGTTAAATTGGTATTTGCATTTCTACTTTGATATAAAATGCAACAAATGTGCATGTGATGATGTCACTAGGTGGACTCAACAAATAAGTGGAAACAATCACACACAGTCACTATATTAACATTATTATTTAAAACAGCAGTTATTTATCATGCCAATGAAGAGGACATTGAATTGCTGAATGTTGAGCCAGTGGAGAACATGAAGTGTCATTAGGACTACAGGAGTACAACCTGAAAATAGGCTTGTCCAGACATTCAGAGAAATTGTCAGCTAAACACAATAGTACTGAATATGTAAGCAGAACAGCATCCCTGTTTATTGTTCAACTGGAACTATGTAAATGTTGAAATTTCACTTTTTATGTGATCCATGTTATCTTGTGCCAGCAGTGCCCATATGCATGCTACAATGGGCAGACAGAAGAATTCTCTACACAAGAGGCTGAAGGGACAGCACTCTGGCATCACCAATGGCAAGTCACAACAGTCAATTTTAGACTGACTAAAACTCTGTCACTGCTTTTTAAAGAGTCTGTTGTAGAAGAGGAAAGGAAGGACAATGAGAAATTTGAGAGAAACAGAGATGAAATGGATTATATTAATAAATTCTAGTATTAATCTAGAAATTAATCTAGATATCAGGGTATTTTATTTTATTTGCACAAATAATATGTTGGTTTTCTCTAGAATCTCGAGTGTATCAAAATCTCTGTCATTCTCTTTGGCCAAACTAAGGCCTCACCATAAACAAATTCTTCTTAAAAGCACATCTCATTACTTCAGCATATCAAAACTTCAAAGATAATGGCCAAAATCTTGCTTGCACAATTACACAAAACCTTTAGAAACAAGTTGCTTTGAGTTAAGAAATTTCTCTACAAACTTTATTTGTGGCATGCTGAGTCACATGACAGGTTTCCAGCCATCATCACCTGATACCTGATATGTGGTTTATATTTGCTTTGAATACTTCTGTAAACAAGACTTGGAAAGTTCAGTACCTGTGTCTGTGTTCCATTGGTCCTTAACCCAACAAATGCATGCACATTATGTATGAAAGCTCATACAAAAAAACCCTTGATATTTACAAAAGTGACAACACTTTGGGTTCCAGTACCTTTAATTCTTAACATCTTCAAATATTTATTTCTTAACATCTCCATACCTGTACTCTTGGTTCCCTATATATCCGCTGTTTTTATGTGTTTTTATTGCTGTTAGCCGCCCAGAGTTCCCATTGGCAAGATGGGCGGGATATAAGCTCACAAATAAATAAATAAATAAATAAATAAATAAATAAATAAATAAATAAATAAGATATGTAATTTCACCATCTTACCTTCTTCCACTTTGCACACCATTTCCTCTTTTGTTTGTGTCCCTTTAATCTTGCCCTTTCACACTTTTTATCTACCTCATTTTTGGCCTTGTGTGCTGATTTTTTCAAAAATGTTGTCATCAGTGGTCAGCTGTGGCCTTAAAAATTAAAACTTGAACATAAAATTCCCCATGCTGTTTAACATTTACATGAGACTGCTGGCTGAGGTCATTAGGGGATTTAGAGTGTGCTGCCATCAATATGCTTATGGCACGCAACTCTATCTCTCCTTTTCCACCTCTGCAGTGGAGGCAGTACGCTCCCTTGATCTATGCCTGGAGGCGGTCATGGAATGGACCAGGTCTAACAGGCTCAGACTCAACCCGGAGAAGACCAAAGTTCTGTTTTTCGGGGCGCCCTCCTCTAGGTACAATGGCCCCCTCCCCAGTCTGGGGGGTGCTACCCTCCGGCCTGTGGACAGGGCCAGGAATCTGGGTGTGGTCTTCAATTCAGCCCTCTCCCTTGAAGCTCAGGTGATGGCTGTTTCCAAGACCACTTTTCTCCATCTCCACAGGATCACCCAGATCCGCCCTTACCTCGACGAGGCCTCCCTTAGAACAGTTGTGCAGGCCCTCGTGATCTCGAGGATCGATTACTGCAACGCCCTCTACATGGAGTTGCCCTTGACCCTTGTCCAGAGACTCCAACGGGTGCAGAATGCAGTGGCCAGACTGGTGGTGGGTGCTCGTAGATACGATCACATCACCCCAGTCCTGGCATGCCTGCATTGGCTGCCCATGCTTCTCCAGATAAGGTTCAAGGTCCTGGTTTTGGTTTATAAAACCCTCCACAGCCTAGGTCCTGAATACCTGTCGGTGCGTATTTCCCAGAGGTCAACCTAGGCCAGGCCCACTCGAATGTCACAGGCACTTTCACTCTGAGTGGCCACGCCTAGGGAGGCGCAGAAGTCACTTACACACAACCATGCCTTCTCTGTGGTGGGCCCCTCACTGTGGAACCACCTCCCGAGTGAGTTGTGCCTTGCACAGTCCCTGCCCGCCTTCAAAAAAGCGCTTAAAACCATGCTTTTTAGGGAGGCATTTGGCGACCTTTAATTTAATTTCCTTCCCCCCCCCCCACCCTTTTGACGGCTCTTGTTGAGGGTTTTCCCTCTTTATTGTTTTGGTTCCATTTGACTTTAGTCTGCGTTCTATTGTGTGTGTGTATATATATATATATTTGGGAGGCATCCCATTGAGAAGCCATCTGCTCTCGCAGCCCTGACTTAAGAATAGTTAGAAAAATGAAAGGAAGAATTTTGAAACAGATCATCTAAGAAGACCATAGGTCAGGATAATAATCAGAGGAAACATGAGAAACACTGGTCTTCAAGTATTTTTATTGTGAGTTACACATTAGTTAAACACACCAGCAAAATCTCTCAAATCACTTTCGTTTCCTCTCCTATTATTCTAAATCTCTCTAGCTGAAGTAAATTGCTGTGATCATTCAGCAGATTTGGCAGGATCTAAATTCTATGAATGATAATAAGTAATGCAGCAGACAATGATTTTTCCGTTATTGTTTAGCCTGCCTCATTTTCCCTATGTAGCATACTTTTTCATGTCATTTCCGCACACACACTTGTACAAACTGCCCCTTAAAGCTCAATACTAGCCAGATGAATAAGGCTCAGATTTATATGGTACAGCATTTTTCAGAATGAAATAAAATACTTGCTTGGTCCCCAGGAACATTTTCTGTTTGAAGGCCTCATGCAATAATCATTAAATAAATAAATGAAATACATGGGAATAAAGTTGTCTTCACTTTATTTCATAATAAAGCAATCTGACGGCTCCTCACAGACACTATGAGCGTGTCCCATTTCTACAAATAATGCTTCCTTCTCTGCGGACCTATGGGAGAGACCGGTGACTAACAGGTGGGTGGGTGGGTGAACAACCAAGCAAGGGATTGGGCAAGCAAGGGGAACGTGAATCAGGGCAGTGGGGGGTAAGCAAGCAATTGGGACAGAAGAGTGAAGGGACAGGCAGGTGGGCAAGAAGGGAGTAAGAGGGTGGTTAGAGGGGTGAGCAAACTATCAGGCAGGCAGGGGGCTAGTGATTGAGTGGGAGATGGCTTTTTCAGCAAGCTCAGTGCTTTTATTTTATTTTATTTCTGCTATCTAGTATAGCGCTGTATCAGATAGCAAGTTTTTTTAAAAAAGAAAATCGGGTGCAGTGGTCACATATGGAGAATTCCAGGCAGAAATCAAAACAAAACAAAATAAAAGACAAAAATATACAGCAACTTAAAGACTAACTATTATATTTTAATGTAAACTTTTGTGGACACATCCACTTCTTCAGACATACAGCAGCAGAATGAGGTGTACAATTAATAAAGAAACGAATATAAGTTAATATATGTGGAATTGATTGCTGGAAAATAAATTGATCTCTGGCAGAAAAGCAGAAAAACCTGCTCCCTCAGCACAGTATTCTGCTTGTGCACTTACCTTGTGTGTATGCTAACATTTAAATTACATTTTTTAAAAACAGAATCCAATACAACAGTGTATTGTCAGCAGAGTTGAACCTTTAGACAAATTATTTGTGAAGTTGGAAAATAAAAGTCTGACCGTTTATTTGTAGACCTTCTGTTTTATTTCCCAAAAGAATGGCTGATAGTTATTCACAGATGACTGCAAAGAGATGTCTGGCCAGATGCAGAAAGTGTTCATCTTCACAAAATTACTCTGTTTTTCTTGAAGAAAACCAGTGCTTCTATTCCTGTTCTAGACAGAAGGAAAACACTGACCTTAGTTTAAACCACCAAAGTCCTGTCTGTGTCTAAGCATTGTGTAGAGGACATGCACTACTTTAATAAACCTATAGCGTGCCTTTTATGATGACTGTCCAACTCAGATCTTCCTTTCTCCATAGACTGCCCTGCCATAATTTCCTGGTGAAACCTCTATCCATTGTTAGAGGGCTGTTTGACACAAGATGACCCTCTGCCACAGTAAATTTGAAGCATTCTTTTCCTTATCTGCTCCAGTTACACCTATGTTGCTATTGCAGAGGTGAAATTTCATGGAGAGCTATCATGGAGAGCTATTGTCCTCCTGAATTGCCATCCTAAACACAGGGGTACTATAATATGATGCTGCAGCTGATATTGTAAATGGATATGCAGCTGAAGGAACAGATGTTGTTGAAGCCTCTTTAAAATATCAGTAAACAAGAAGAATGAGGGCGCTTTTACACGACCTCTAAAATGCGCTACCAACTTAAATTTGGACCAGAGATCATGGGGGTTTGTCCCTCTTCCTGTGTTCCCACCCCTCCGCACTCCATTGTTCCTGTCTGCGTGAGGGGAGGGAGAAAAAAATGCAGGCTCACCTCCGTCTGCCAGTTGAAGCAGCCCGAGCAACCCTGTAGTGATTCCTGTCTCTTAAAGGGGCGACGGAGACAAAAAAACAAACAGAAGGCGAGGGAGCCCAGCATTCACAGCTTTACAATCTGCATCGGAAGATTTTTTACCTCCTGGAGGCCAGGTACTTGAAAAGTGCGCTGGGACGCGGTTAGGTGGGCATGGTCGTTCTTAATTTTTTTTACAGTCCGGAGCTGGTGGGAAAACATTTTTAAGCTCTGGATCTGGGAGCCCTTTGCCTCAGATTTTAGGGGTCGTTTAAAAGCGCCCAATCCAGAGGCCTGACTTAATCTAGTTCAGAGAGCTAGATAGAGAAACAGGCATGCAGATGTGCAGTTCAAGCATGACATAAGTTATGTTTAAGCATTAGAGAGGAACAGCCTATCCCTATCTCTTCTATGTCATTTTTGTTCCTCTTCTACTTAGGGAGGATGATGAATTTGAAAGGAAGTTCTTGGTTTGTGAAGAATCTTCATCTAAATGAAAGCCTGCCTCAAGAGAAAGGCTTGTGGAAGGGCAGCAAAGGTGAGGCCTAGCCTGGCCTCCTGTGAAAGGGAGTTCTGGCTTTTGGGAGTAGCAACAGAGAAGGCCCTCTCCTGTAAACCCATCAAACGTGGCTATGTGAGCATGATGGGATCAAGAGAAAGGCCGCTCTGCATGAACAGATGGGAAGAAAAGCAACCAGGAAGGATTGTTTGGGATGAGGTTGTTGAGGGGATTACATTCAGGAATAGAGATGGGCACGACTCAGAAAAAAAATTTTGTTTTCGTTTTCGTTTTCGGCTAGGGTCCGTTTCGTTTCGTTTCCGTTTTCGTGAGCTAATTTTCAAAATTTTTTGTTTTCGTTTAGTTACGTAACGAAAACGAAAACCGAAAACAAAAACGAAAAATTTTTCGTTTCTCCCCATTTAGCTCCATTGAGTGCTTTTCCAGTAACGAAAAACGAAAACTGGCTCAAAATTAGTCGTTTCGTTTCCGTTTTCGGTCCATTTTTGAACCGTTTTTCGTTTTCGTTTCGTTACGTAACGAAAATGAAAAAACGAAAACGAAAACGAAAATTGCGCTAAGTCGTGCCCATCTCTATTCAGGAACTTTGGTGTGTGCAGGCATATCCCTGGTTGTGAGTACATTGGCCATTGATGTTTCACCAAAGAAGACAACAAAAAGGACACATAAAATTGCATATTATATGCACGTTTATATAGCGAGCTGCAAAGTTGAAAACAATATTTAAAATTTAAAGAAATTACAATGCATCTCATCACAGCGAAGATGCCTGTCAACCTGCATGCTTGCTGGGTCTGAGGCTCATGTCGGCAGATGAGGAGCTTCAAGGGCCTAGTCTCCCTCCTTCTGGCTCCTTAAATCAAATTTAACCAGATAACCAGACAAATGGAGGACACCAGCCAAAGAAGGATTGAACTCGGGTAGCAATTCAATGGAGGACTGCTTTCTCTAGAAGAGTACATGGAACCATCCTTAATGCAACATGAATTATTCTTACCCCTGGGCATCATCATTGTCATTGTCACCACCACCCCAACCTGTTTTACTGCTTGAACATGTAAAAGTCATGCCTCTCTGCTTGAGTTCAGGGGATGATACTACAGTACTGCTTTTCCGAAAAGATTCTCGGAAAAGAGAATCTTATTCTCACACTAGACTGCCAAGCCAAGCCCATACTAAATGCGCCTCTAGGGGGAGCTGTAACTTTAATGTAGAAGCATGATTGAATGTGTGGTTTACATTAACCCACCCTTGCTGGGAGAAAAGGTATGTCTAGGCATCTTTTTAAAGAGCTTAAATAAATAATGGCCAAGATAGTTGACCAAAAAAGCTCCCCACCCCCAACCCTCAGCAACTTGCATCTGAAAAAGATTCCCTTAAAAAGAGGAAAGTAAATTTCCCTGCTATGATATCCTTGGAAAATAGTGTTTGGATGCATTACACAATACTGGTCTGAACTGTTTGGTATGTGTCCAATTACTGCAGGCAATAGATTGAACCTAATAAATATAGAAGTCTGACTGGTTGTGATTGGTCAAAATCCTTACACCCTATATTTTATTGCTTTTAATTAAAAAAATAATAATCCAGGTGAAAAATGCTTGCATGTATTCAGAATTTTACATTTCCCCTGTCTCTCTAGCAAGCAGCTTGTTTTACATTATAATTTCACACTAGACATCATAATTCGAAGGTTTCAACTCCATTGGTTAAAATAATACAGTGCAGATTTTTATGAAATTTGGCAGCTATGCCTATCACACAAGCCTAATACAAAACATGTGTCTGGAGATTTGTAGTGCTTAAATTCAAAATTGAATTGCATGCTGGTGTTTAAAGAGGCTGCTGTGATTCCTGCCATGCCGAGGGCCTTTGGTCGCAGCAAATTCTGTCTCCTTTTATAAGGAGAAACAAGCTTCTCAGATCCTGTCAGCTTGAGACACTAATGATATGAAGCATGGCTATAGATTCAAGAAGCCAGCAGTGAAACAAACACCTGTATGAATCTGGACAAACACATAGTGTCCGTTTTGTTGTCACCTTAATAAAATCTGGCATCCATTTTGCTGTCACCTTAATGAAAACTATAAGCCAGTAAGCCATTTCCAATGTATAGCAATCCTCCCAGGGTTTTGTGGTATAAACACCCAGAAACAGTTTATCACTTCCTCCCTCTGGGTGCATGAAGCTTCCCACAGCTTCACAGGTGGCAGGGCGTATAACCTCACTGGCTCCACACATTCCAGATGATCTCATTTGACCCCTTTCTTAGGAGGCACAGTGGGGATTCCAATTCCCAGGCCCTATCTTTGTCAGGCTTCCCTGTTCAGACACACCATTGTTGTTTTACATGTTTAGTACTGTATTAGTTATTTGTGAAACATGCCTGAGGCTTTACTTTCCATTAATATGGGAATGGCAACCCATGGCCCCATCTGCTACACGCAGCTCAAAAATCTATCCTTCTTCCCCTCACTACCCCATAGCCACTGAATAGGCCACATTTGGTAAAGCAAGCTGGTCTACCAAATTTAGTGGCAAAATGGTGTCCATTTCCCTTGCCTCTACATGCTTCCCCCAAGAAGTTTTGTTCTGTGTTCTCTTGAACATTGGAGCCACTGCACTGGCTGTTGAATTTTGAGCAGAGGGTAAGAGCACCAACAGTACCTATGGCGTAGATATTTGTAAGAGGGGCTCTGTTGTTCCCCTGCCCATACCATGCCGTTCTCCACATTTCTCTGAGCAAATTAAAACTAAATTTTTCATTCCTTTGGCTCAGCGTTTTAAAACCAGTGAGCCATAAATTAACATAACTGGACCAGTCTACATAAGCAGCAAAACAAAGGCAAATGGGCTGAAAAGCACTGATGTAGTAAAATAAAAAAAGATTGAATCACTTCAGTCATTTACGGAAATGACATTTTTCAGTGCTCCATATTAAAACAAAACAAAACAAAACAAAAAACAGTGTGACAAGTAGAAATTTTCACATCACAAGAGAAGTTTGAATCTACAAAACATTTAGAACTATCTAACTCCCATAGTTTATTACTTTCCTCAGGTTGTTCAGGTCTCTTACTTTGTCATTCAAGACTAAAATATTTCCTCTAATAACCTCTTTGAAATTCATGGCTTATCTTTCTTTACTGTCATATTACTGAAGGATATCAATTCTAAATCTAAGGATAAAACCTTTTTTTTAGGCAAGATGGTCCCCTGAAGGCTGCAGTATATTTCTGGTTTATGGGACAGTCAGCTGAAACACATCTTTTATTTTTAACAGGAAATGTGTGGTGACATTTTAAATGGGATAAAGAAGGACCTGGCTTTTACATTCAGATATTTACTTGTTTAGCACTGTGAAAGCCACAGTGTTTTATTCAGATTGTCCCATGCACTCACAAACACAAACAACATTCTGAGTTTGAGCCCTGTGCTCAGTTGACATTTCTCTTCTTAGAAGTGAAGCAACAATGACAATAAAAAGAGACCATCTTTGGGGACAGTTGGAAGACATACTCTCACACTGTCTTTTGTGTTGCTAACCAAAAAAAGTAACTTATACTGAAACTCAGAAGTATCAGCCAAACCTGAACAGCACTGTTTTTGATCTTTGCCCCACTGCTACCTGCTGGTTGAAGAACAGAGATTGGCAGGTAGCCAAGCGTGTTTCTCCTCTGGTGCTCTTCTCGCCTGGGAATTTTGTATCAATGTAATTGTGCTTTCCCAAGTGTTGTGTGCACCAGCTCTCATGGACCTTGTAGAGCTTTTGGTGTCGCTTATGCTTGGCAATTTTTCAGCCTGAGGCAAAGAACAAGATGGCACCTGCCCCAAACACAATGGGACTGGAGACCTTTTCTTCAGCACTGGTGGCAAAACAGTGTAAGGTTTTGCCATTATTAGGAAGGAGGAATGACCCCACAGGGAAGTTAAGCAGTGATGTTTGCCTGAGAAAATTACAAATCATGATTATACTAAAAGCCTTTTAGATTATTTATTAAGGCTGGACATATAGAAGATGTTCGTTTGTTCTGTTATATGTCATTATGTAACTTCAATTTACAGTTATCCTAATAGATTTTCAGTGTATGTGGCACATTTAAGGAATTGTTTTACTGCTACAACCTCCACCGCCACACAAGGTTTCAGTATAAAACAATAACATATGGTGTTCTGCCAAGCAGACTCTAAATTATGGCGATCCTTTCGAGGGTTTTCTAGGATCAGGTACTCAGAGATGTTTTAATAGTTCCTTCTTCTGGGGAACATACAGCTCATCCAAAGCCACATAATTTGTTTTCCCTCTTGGGGGGCACAGTGGAGAATCAACTGACATTGGCTATACAACCAATGAACTATCCAGACAGAAACACTGGATAGGCAAGGCAGGAAGAAGGCTTTGCTGTGTTGATGGCTAGTTAAGATGGCTGTGTTCAATTTCTGCAATTATTTTGAATTCACTGAAAAATCAAATGAAACACTAGCATTTTTAACCTAGAAATATTCTAGGGGTACTAATTAAAGAGATCACATTAGCTACTGTTATGAGATTTGCATACATCTACTACTTAATTTCTGGGGAAATTAGTCTAATCTATGACCTCCACCAATTTTCCTCTTCTCTTTCAAGATATGAGAGGCAATTATGTCCTATACACAGGAATCATGTTTTCTCCTACACAATGAAAAATTGTATTTTAAAAAAGTAGGCCACTAGAAGATATGCAGGAGCCTTTTAGCAGTTAGGATAAAAACTTTTTAAAAGAAAATGGAAGTGGGCATGAGACAGGAGCAGGTGTGGTAGAAGTGACCATATGTGGCCCATGGACCTCTGGAAGGTGTGTAATGGTGAGGCTGTTTCTATTGAATTAGGCTTAGCTATACCCCCCAGCAGTGAAGCTGCTGACAATGTCATAGACTCAATAAAATAATGGAGTTAGAAGGGTCATTTAAAAGTCCACCACCTGCTCAGTGAAGTAATCCAAATCAAAGTCTATCTGACAGATTAGTGTCTAACTTTCTCTTGAATGCTTCCAGTATTGTGCCTCCCGAAGTAATTAGTTCCACTATTGTACTTTTCTCATAGTTAGGAAATGTTTCATGATATTTAATTGAAAATCTGGCTTCCTATAACTTGAGGCCATTATTACTTATCCAAAACTGGTCATAGTACAGTGGTATCTTGTATAAAGGAATTAATTCATTCCAAATGAAATTCTGTTAAGCAAATTTTCCTTTATACAAATTTCCCATAGGAATGCATTGAAAATGGAGTAATTCCTAACTGCAACCATTTTTATGCTGTACGGATTAGTCTCATAGGCAATTCTGTTAAGCAAATTTCCCCTATCTCTGGAATTTTTTATGTTGTACGGATTTTATGTTATACAAACCGCTTGTTATACAAGGTCCACTGTACTTAAGGCAAGGTCTAACCATATTGAATAGAGGGGAACTAGTACTTCACAGGATGTAGAGGTTATGCTTCTGCTAATACAACCTAAAATAACACTTGCCCTTTTGGGAGTTGCATCTCACTGTCAACTCTTATTCAGCTGGTGATCTACAACAACTCCAAGATCCTTTTCAGGTATAGTATCACTGATTCGAGTAGCCCCCATCTTGTAAATGTGCATTTGTTTTCTTTTTCCTGTTTGTAGAGCTCATCCCTCTTAAATTTCATTCTGTTGTTTTCAGCCCAGTGCTCAGGTCTACCAAGACCTTTCTGAATTTTCTGTTTTCCAAGATATTAGCAAATCTACCCAATGTTGTGTTTTCTGCAAATTTGATAAACATTCCCTGTGCATCCTTATCCAAGTCATTAATAAAACTTGCTGGGAAAGGGCCTTTTCTGCAGTACAGTGGTCCCCCGCCCGTTCGCAGTTCATATAATGTGGTCCCACTATATCGCGGGACCACAGTATATGAAAAAAGGCCTCCTGGGGTAAGGGGCCTTCCGTACTTACCCCAGGACTGGTGCTGCCCCGAACAGGCCTGCAAAGGCCTTCCCAGGCCTTCTGGAGGCCCCAAAATGGCTTCCTTCTGAACCGGAAGTGGCAGGCCTTTCTAGGCCTGTCAGAGGCTTCAGAAAGGATTTTCAGCAATCTGGAAGTGACTTCCGGTTTACCTGAAGTCACTTCCGGTTTGCAGAGATGCCGTTTTGGGACCTCCAGAAGGCCCGGGAAGACCCTTGCAGGCCCATTCGGGGCAGTGCCAGGCTTGGGGTAAGTACAAGGGCCCCCAGCTAGCCCCCCCAGGCCCAACCTGCATCCGGATAGCATGGATTTTCAATTATCGCAGATTGGGTTGGATCCTTAACCCCTGCAATAGGCGAGGGGTCAGTTTTTGAGGACAAAGAACCCGGTCCCTTCCATCTAGCATTGGACCATGGTTCCTGTTACTCTAAAAACTGACTGACCTGGGCTATAGCAGTTGCAGTCCAACAACAGCCAGAGGGCTATAATTCTCCCATACACAATTATGGACACAACATTATAGCAACTATCTAGAGTTATGATGAAGATCTGAAGGTGAAGAGAGTATGGAAAAGAACATTCAAATGGCTCTGGTGATTGAAATGAAAGGCTCCTTCTTGGACCTGTCTATATTTTTGACATTCTTTGCTTGATCAGCAGAAAGAATGATAATTCTAAACTCCACCACGGTTCAGACGCCGTCAAAGGGGACTTTCATTAACTAACCTGCAATCAATTATAAAAAGGTACATGTTTCTTAAGCTATAAAAAGTCTGGTAATTTATTTTCTCAGCTGGTAGAAAACTTTTAAACAACATTATCTCATAGTCCTAATTCCTTCTCTGCTTCGTTACAGCCAAACTGAGATTCTTGCACAAGAGTCTGGAGCCATTTCCAAGTAGACAGTGGAAGACAAGGGATACCAAGTAGAGATGGGCACGACTTGGCGAAATTTTCGTTTCCGTTTCCGTTCCTCGTTTCCGTTATGCAACGAAACAAAGAACGACAACTACTCTGCCAGAACTCGAACTCGAACCGAAAAAAGAAAAATTGGGTCTGATTTGTCGTGTTGTTGTTCCTGGCATCGCGCAATCGCGCGATGCCAAGCGGCACAAAAAAAAGTTTTTAAAAGCCCGATTCCCGGCCAAAAAAGCAGGCGAAAATATGCCTGCCTGAGGGCACCTACCCAAGGGGTGGTTTCTGGGAGGGGGGGGTCCCCACTCCAGCCTCCCCCCCTGTCCTGGGCTGCTGGTGATACCAGGTTGGGGGGGGGCATCCTCGGCGTAATCCATTTGCCATGCGGTGCGGGGGGATCCAAAATGCCGACCGCAATATTTTTTTTAAATCGTGGTCCAAAAACCCACCAAAGCACCACAGAAACATGCGAAATTTTTACAGTAGCAGCAGTGGGTTTTTCTTGCAATAAAACGTCTCCGTTGATTTTATTTTATTTTATTTTATTTTTATTTTTTTACACGTGCGCAGTGATGGGCTGGCCATGGGATGGGACCATGCAATTTTTTGGACCCATTCCACCAATCGCATGGCCAGGTTTTGCTGATGCTGAGATTTGCTGGTACCAGGCTGGGAGGGGGCATCCTCGGCGTCTCCATTTGCCATGTGGTGCGGGGGGATCCAAAATGGTGACCACAATATCTTTTTTTTTAAATCGTGGTCCAAAAACCCACCAAAGCACCACAGAAACATGTGAAAATTAGGTATTTTAACTGCCTGATTTTTATATTAGCAGCAGTGGGTTTTTCTTGCAACAAAATGTCTCCATTGATTTTTATTTTATTTTTATTTTTTTACACCTGCGCATGCGCAATGATGGGCTGGCCATGGGACGGGACCATGCAAATTTTTGGAGCCATTCCACCAATCGCATGGTCAGGTTTTGCTGAGACTTCTGGGTGTGCCAGAGAGGGCATTAAAAGCCCACCAAACCTAACCCTAATACTAATCCTAACCCTAACCCATACGCCAGTACACTGTGTTCTTAGTGGGCCAGAGGCACCCAGAGGTACAGCCCACTAACCCACCCTAACCTTAACCGTTACCCTAAGCCTAGCCCTTACCCCCTAACCCCATGCTCTGGGAACTGGAAGTCAAGTCGCGTTAAATCGCGGTGGTAACGACAAACGAAAAAATGACACGACGAAACGACAAATTTTTGAAAAATTTCACGAAAAACGGAAACGAGCCGAAACGGACCCATCCCGAAAAACGACAACTCGAAAAAAAAAATTTCCTGGTCGTGCCCATCTCTAATACCAAGTGGCTGTATAGAGTTACAGAGAGGGCAGCAAGGCTAGATCTCTGCTACAGGGATGGAGTTTCAGCCTTCTATCCCCTCTTCTTTTATACAGAAAGTTTATTTTCTATACTGTCTTTCTTCTGAAGAAGTGTCCAGAGGACATTGTCCCAGATCCATAATAATGTTGCCCTCCTGTCTTCTTTCAGATATCTTTCAGGAACTCACCCTGAAACAGCAGGTGGGTGCTGTCATCAAGTCTGTCTTCTACTAACTTAAGCAGATTTCCCAGCACCGACACTATTTGGATGGGGAGTCTCTAAGGTTCTGACCTATGCATAGGTAGTCTGCAATGCACTCTGAGTGGTATTACCTTTGGACTTGATGTGGAAGTCACAGAGGGTGTAAAATGTGGTGGCCAGGTTGGTTATGGGTGTGAAAAAGTTCAAGCGTATTACCCCGTATATGCTGGCCAGACTGCACTGGCTCCAGGTGGTGTTCCACGTCAGGTTCAAGGTGTTGACGTTAATATATAAAGCCCTACATGGCCTGTGACCTCAGTATCTGGTAGAGTGTATCCACACACACACACACACGAGAAATCCATCCTGTTCTATACTATCCTCCCAGTACTTCAAAGCAGGCCAAAGAGACAACAACAAGATGCTGTGCCTTTTCAGTGGTGGTCCCTGAAATGTGGAACTACCTGCCACCAGAGGAGATAAGATAGTCTTCCTTCCTACTCACCTTTCGGAAGGCCCTGAAAGCCTATTTATTTGCAGACGCCTTCCCCAATTAGTGGTGTTTTGGTTGTTGTTTTGTTTTGTACTTCCTTTCTCACCCCCCCTTCTACTTGCCATCTGAGAAGGGGAACATTTTATTATGGTTTTTATTTTGCCCCTCCCCCAAAAGAAATCTGGGGATATTCCATTTTTCAATTCTCATGGGCAGGATGAGATGTTTGCCATCTAACAGGCTCTATTAATGGCTGTTTTAAATGTTTTATAAGACCATTTAATTGGATTTTAATTGTATTAATTGTATTTTAATTGTAGCTTTTTAAATATTGTAATCTAGGACCATTTTATAAACCACCTCAGGTAGTGCAGTTTCCACTAAAGGGCCGTACATACATACATACATACATACATACATACATACATACATACATACATACATACATACATACAT
>JAHTLZ010000237.1:44970590-45021734 GCA_023846285.1 Phrynocephalus versicolor | reverse complement strand
CTTGGAAGGTAACTTGCTTTTGTATGCCCTTGACCAAATGGAACTGGGCCAACATCGGTCTTGGAACAGAGTAAGTTGGGATGTGGTGTTATTATTTTCTATATTTATACTTTAAGGACTTCAGAAGCAATTGTGCCCGAATTAGTACAGAGGATTTTGCTTGGATGTGACTGAAGGGCAGGTTGTTCCTGTTCAAGATTGGTTGGAGATTTCCCATTGAATTTAATCTGGGATTCTCTTCTGCATCCACTCTTCACACCTTAGCAGAATAAAACCTGCTTGGCAAGGTTAGGATGGTGAAGATCGTTGTGTGATAGGTGCTGTCGAATCAGAACTGACTTATAGACACTAATTGTGCTTGAGGTAAATGTGGTTTTTAATGGGTGGTTTTATGAATTCACCTCCCCAATGAGCTTCAATGGCTGGGCAGGAATTAAAACCTTGTCTCCTGAGTCTTAGTCCACCCTGCTAGTCATTGCACCACACTGGGTATCACAAGGAATGAGGATAGTACAAAAGAACAGCCTTGCTGGAACAGGCTACAGCCAATCTAGTCCAGCATTCTGTCTCACACAGTGATTCACCATTTGCTTCAGGGTATTCCCAAGTAGATGTCTTCATCTGCTTATGATTCGCTGCAAATGACATTGAGAGATATCCTGCCTATCTCTCCAACCCAGAGGTTGTCCATAGGCATCCATAATGATAGCCATCTATACCTGTGTTCTCCATGAACTTGTCTAATCCTTTCTTAAAGCTGTCAAGGCTGACAGCTCTCACCACTTCTTCTGGCAGGGAGTTAAACAGACCAGTGATCTTCTGGTTGAAAAAGTACTTTTTCTTATTTGTTTGAGATCTAGCACTGAAAAGTTTCATGGACTAGTTCTAGTGTTGTGCAATAGGGAAAACAGTTTTTCCTTATCTACTTTGTCCACACTGTGTATGGTTTTATAAACTCCAATCAGGTCACCTTTTAGGCACTGTTGTTCAAGAGTGAGGAGGCCCAGCCATTGCATCCTCAGATTGTAAAGAAGGCGTTCCAGAACCCTAATCATTCTGGTTGCCCTCCTCTGCACTTTTTCCATTTCCATGACTTCCTTCTGGAGGTATGGTGACCAGAACTGTACGCAATACTCCAGATGGGGCCTCACCATAGATTTATAAAGAGGCAAACTGACACTTGCTGACTTATTTTCTATAACCTTCCTAATGATCCCTAGCATTGAGATTGCTTTTTGCACTGCTGTGGCACACTGGGTTGACACCTTCATTGAGCTGTCCACCAGGACACCAAGGTCCCTTTCCTGGTTTGTTGCAGAGAATTCAGACCTCTTCAGTTTATAAAGGTAATTGGGGTTTTTTGCCCCAACGTGCATCACTCTGCACGCTGTTGAAGCTCATTTGCCAGTGGTTTGCCCACTCCCCCTTTGTCAAGAGATCATTCTGGTGCTCCTCACTATGTCTCTCAGTTTTTACTACCCTGTATAATTTAGTGTTGTTGGTAAATTTGGCTACCTTGCTATTTACTCCTAGTTCTAGATCATTTATGAAGAGGTTGAAAAGAAGGGGTCCCAGTACTGTGCCTTGGGAGACCCCACTCTTTACCTCCCTCCACTTGAATAAGTGTCCATTTAGAGCTACCCTCTGTTTCCTGTTGCTTAGCCAGTTGCTGATCCAGGACAAGACCTGTCCCTTAATTCCATGACTGGCAAGTTTATTCAAGAGCCTTTGATGTGGGACCTTGTCAAAGGCCTTCTGAAAGTCCAGATAAACAATATCTACTGCATCTCCCTTATCCACATGCTTCTTGATACTGTCAAAAAAATCCAACAGATTAGTGAGGCATGAGGTGCCCTTGCAAAAGCCATGTTGGCTCTCCTCCAGCAGTGACGTATCTTCTATGTGCCTATTAATTTTATCTTTTAGGATGGTTTCCATCACTTTACCTGGGACACATGTCAAACTGACCGGTCAGTAATTTCCTGGATCACCTCTGGATCCTTTTTTGAAGATTGGTGTTACATTCGCTACCTTCCAGTCATCAGGCACAAAGCCTGATTTGAGGGAAAGATTATATGTTTTGGCTAGGACATCAGCAATTTCATCTTTAAATTCCTTGAGAACTCATGGATGGATGCCATTTGGTGCTGGAGATTTGTTAGCATTTAGTTTAACAAGACATGTAAGAAACACCTCCCTGGTTATTTCTGTCTGGCTTAATTCTTCGGCTCTGTTTTGGGCATGTGGTCTCTGTCTTCTTCAGTGAATACCAAAGCAAAGAATTCATTGAGTCTCTGTGCAATCTGTGTTTCCTCTTTAATAATGTCCTCAAATGGTCCAATGGCCTTCCTAGTTGGCACCTGGCAGTGCCCTTTTTCCTTTTGGGTGTGCATTTCAGTTGGACCACTGTTATTGTTTTTGTGAACAGCCTCCATGCCTCTTGGAGTGTATGGACTCTCTCAATCTTCCCTTCCAGTTTCTTTTTTACTAGTTTCCTCATCTTTAGGAAATTTCCATTTGAAAATTTAAGGTCTCTGTGTTAGATTTTATCAGTGATTTGCAGTCTATGATTAAGTTAAAAATAATTGTGTTGTGGTCACTGTTTCCTATTGGATCAGTCACATTAACATTTTGCAACAGATCCTGTATATTACTCAGGATCAAGTCAAGGATTCTTGAACTTCTAGAATGATCTGTTCTAGGGAAGAACCATTTAGCATATCTAGGAACTTTATATCTTTCTCATGTGCTGAACAACAGTCCACCCAGTCTATGTGAGGGTAATTGAAGTCCCCCATTATAACCAGGCTGCCCTTCTTGGATGCCTCCTTTACAACATTCTCCAACTACCAGTCTCTCTCAGGCTCTTGGGTCAGAGGCCGAGAGCATGTGTGGCATTCCTACTGTTAGCCTGATACTCTTACCCACAGAGATTCTAATGGTGACTCCAAATCACCTAGATATTCCAATTCCTATGATGTTATCACTTCTTGACATGCAAGGTACACTACCTCCTGTTTGCCCTTTCCTGTTCTACCTTTCCAATTTGTAACCTGGGATAACTGTATCCCACTGGTTATCATCTGTCCACCAGGTGCCAATAATATCCATATTTTTATCTATTGCTAAGTATTCCAGCTCCCCTATTTTGTTCCTTTGCAACGTTAAGTGGAAGTGTTACTGAATTCATTGGCCCTGTTTCTAGGTAAATACTGTAGATTGCTTTTCTGTGTCTAGAGTTAGTCTTGGTCATTGTTGAAGTAGGATATCTGTCTGGAACCCTATGTTAAAACAGCCCCTGAAATGGACTTGTTTTCTTCTCTGGACAGTTAAAAAACTTTATTTAGGTTTCTGAATAAAGAAACTAATTCTCTACATGTCTACATTGTTGATTTCCATTAACTGTCCTACCTGCCATCTGTGGCTTTATCTTATTGTATTTAATCTGGTAAATTGTCCTAGAATTGGTTTTGCTGAATTGTGGTATAAAATGTTTTAAGTTACTATATGTTATTGACTTAAAATAGGTAGAATAATAAGTGGAATTTAGATGTATCTACTAAGGTTTTGGTATCTTTCATTGTTTCATTGGTAGAACTCATGACCCCATATATAAGGTTTTCTAAATTCAATCCAGGACATGGCAGTTCTGTAAGAATGGGGAATATTTGGGGCTCCAAATGCTGTTGGCCTTGAATTCCTATCAGCCTTCACAACTGGCTGTGGCTGCATGAGTGAAAGGAATGACTGTGGATCAAGCTGGAATGTAGAGGCCAGATTCCCCTGGAGCTGTGATGGGCTCCGTCATTGTCCCAAAGTGAAAACCTGTCCCAATTAGTCATCGGCCCCACCCACAAAGGTGGACACACCCTGGACCTGGTTTTTGCCTCCACATTGCGGGGTTTTGATCTGGGGGTCGGGAGGCTTTCCGCTGTCCCGTGTCATGGTCAGATCATTATCTGCTGACTTTTTCCCTGACCGTTGCCACCCCGCCCCACGGGGAGCCGGGCCCTTCCATCTGGGCCCGCTCCCGGGGGCTCCTGGACCCTGAGCGGTTTTCGGAGGCCCTTGGGGGTGTTCCAGACTGTTTGGATGACGATCCGGTCGGCTCCCTGGTTAAGCAGTGGTATGAGGAGGTGGCCGGGGTAGCTGACCGGATCGCCCCCAAGCGCCTGATCCGATGCCGAGCCCGCTCATCTCCTTGGTTTACCGAGGAACTGCAGGCGATGAAGCAAGAGCGGAGAAGGCTGGAGAGCAGATGGCGGAAGGCTCAGATGGCTGTAAATAGGGCTGCAGTTAAGGCGTTGACCTGTCGCTATTCTCAAGCGATAAGGGCGGCTAGAAGATCTTTTGTCGCCCTGAGAATTGGTGAGGCCTTGAATCGCCAGGCGGAATTGTTCCGGGTGGTCCGAGACCTCACCAATCCCGGTCCGCCTGGGCCTCCTCCTAGTGAGTCTTTCGCAGCCTTCTTTAAATCTAAGATAGAGGCCATCCGTTCCGAGCTGGACGCTGGTTGCACTGATCCTGTCCCCGCCGTGGCTAGTGTCGGGCCGCCTCGGTCGCCCCAGTTCATTGAGTTTGGGCCTGTTACACCTGTGGATGCCTCCAGGGCCCTGGGACATTGCAGGCCTGCGGCTTCTCCGTTCGACCCTTGCCCTTCCTGGCTGATTAAGATCGCAGGGGGGAGCATGCCGAAATGGGCTTCACTAATTGCCTCAGCCTCCTTCAGAGACGGGATTTTTCCCAGTCTTCTGAAGGAGACGGTGGTGAAGCCCATTATTAAAAGACCCGGCTTGGCCGCGGACGATATGTCTAACTATCATCCCATAGCCAATGTTCCCTTTTTGGGCAAGGTGATTGAGTGAGTCGCCGCCCTGCGTCTCCAGTTGTTCCTGGAGGAGAACCATGTCCTGGATCCCTTCCAATCCGGGTTTAGGCCGCGTCATGGGACCGAGACGGCTCTAGTCGCTCTGCATGATGATCTGTTGAGGAGGGGCCAAAGTAACATCAATAGGACCTGCATCAACCATAGCATCCAAGTCAGAGCAAATCCATGCAATTTGATTTACAAAATGCCATGCAAATTCTTCAGAGGGGAAATATGAATAACTTGAATGAAATTTCAGCAGCTTACGTTTCTTCCACAGTTCTGATTAGTCTCATTAGGCTTATATTGGCATTTCCCTAACTATAGCATATGTGTTCTTCAACATTTTTATTAATGACTAGGATGAGGAGGTGCAAGGATACTTATCAAATTTGCAGATAAATATGGATAAATAATATGTGCTTCCCAAATGGCTTCTAGTCATGCAGTCAGACCACATTGTTTCTACCGAGTTCTAACAGTTCTAAGAAACCTGTGGTGTCTACTGGTTTCTAGCAGCACCTTATGCCTTGAGCATAGGGAAAATATGATGAGGCAACCATATTAATTTTTATTTGTACTCTAAATCTCAGAATTCTTCATTGTGGGAGTTAATCTCAGAATGAACAAGGAAGCAGACAAACTGGAACAAGTTCAGAGGGCAACAAAGTTCATCAGAGAACAGGAAATCAAGCCTTGTGGGAAAAGACTGGAAGAACGGGGCATGTTTTGCCTTGGGATGCTATGATAGAACTTTTCAAATACTTAAAAGATTGTCAGTCAGACAGGATCCATTCTTAATCACCCCAGAACTCAGGATACTTGATAATGGGCTCATGTTATAGTAAGCCAGATTTGGACTGAATATCAGGAAAAACATTCTAACTGTTAGAAATGTACAATAATGATACCAGTTACCTTGTGAGGTGACGACTGCTTCAACAGTGGAGAAAATTAGACAACCATCTGTCAGATAATGCTCTGACTTGGATTCCTGCATTGAGCAGTGGTTTGGACTTGCTGGCCTTATAGGCTACTTCCACCTCTATTATTCTATGATTCTGTGTTACACGGTAAGCATAGAAGAGCTGGTGACTCTGACATGGAGATGTTGAAATATATGGAATGATTAATAATCTGTCATTATTTTTGTCTATTCTTTAGGCTCCAGCTTACCATCTTATTTTGGAAGGTATTCTAATCCTGTGGATAATCAGGTTGCTTTTCTCTAAAACGTACAAGCTTCAAGAACGATCTGATCTCACACCTAAGGTTAGATATTTTGAAACAATTTTTATATATACTGTTCTATTTTCTTAATGAATGTTAAGAATATGTAAGGGTGCAATATTTCAGATTATAGCTTCAGTATAACTATGTACTAGTTCCATTGTTCTTAGCAGAATTCCACATAACTAAACTGTAGGTATAAACTCTATTAGTTTATACCTTTTTAAATATTTTATATCATTGATTGTATAGAATCTTATATGGATAAAATGGGCAGCTAGCATCCCTTCATACTACATAGGGGTGTTTAGACTTGTCAGTGGCCCAATTAGATTCAAGCCTGTGTAATAATTTGTTGTACAGTCGTCCCCCGCTATATTGCAGTTCATATACTGTGGCCCTGATATATTGCAGGACCGGAGTATATGAAGTCATGGGCTCCTGGGGCAAAGTGCATGGGCCTCTTTGAGACCTCCTATATTTACCGCAGGCCTGGCATGGAGTAAGTGCAGGAGGCATCAAATTGCCCCCCCCCAAGTCCCAACCCAACTCAGCACCCACATAACACGGATTTCCCCATAGTTGCTGTAGTCAAGGGTAAATTCTACTTTTTTCTCTGAGTTATAAAACATTTGCATTTAAGTACTACTCTTTGAAAGTGGTCACTTACAAGTGGAGAATGAAGGTAAATTTTACAGACTCTTAAACATGGAACATAATTGTTAGGCTACAAGTAACTTTCTTGCTCATGGCCATATTACTTACAATTTACACAACTATTCTTTGGCAGCATCCCAATTGACTCTAGGACTGGAGACTGCTGTGGTGAAATTGCCTTGCATGAAAAAGTGTTCTTTTTAGTATAATCTTACTCCCAATGTTTGCCTGTTTTGTAAAGGATCTTAAAGATATAGTAGGTGCAACGGTCATCTCAAAAAGAGCAAACCAGGAATAAATAGATGATCACCCTCGTACAGACTTTCAGATCTCATTTTGGATGTTGGCATTTTGGAGAGACTTTTAAGACTGTAGTTTTTTCTACATGTTATCTGTTGAAACTGCTTTAACTAGGTGTTAAGTTAAGAATGCCATGCTAGATTTGACAAAGATCAATCTAGATTAGTAACTGTTTCCAGAGATTCGTTTGAGTACTTTTGGAAACCTCATGAGCAGGATATGAAGATATGCTCCATATTTCCTTCTCTGTGCCATCCTGTCTTTGGATGTTGAGCACCCATTGTGCAGTTATCATTAATACAGTATTTGTGACGCAAAATCTTGTAGGTTATTTCCTACCTAGGGTCTAAGCGCAATGATGTAAATCACAGTAGCAAATAGCTGCTAGTGATGGTATTCCTCATTCCACACCAGTTGCATGCACAACATGGAATACAGTGGATACTAATTAATGGGTGATGGCTCATTAATTAGTAGTAATTCACTGCTTTGATTTAAGTCATTGCAATTATGCTTTTGTAGTAAGAATTCTGGCCCTGGGTAAGTATTTTGCCCAACAGTACTCCTGCCAAGAAAACTCCATGGACATGGAGTCACGTAGAGTCGGTCACGACTGTAACGACACAACACACACACACACACACTGGCAGATGGAATCTCCAAAATGGTGAATTCTGTGATTTAGAGTCCAAACAAAAATTGGTGGCTGTGCCTAATATTGGTGCATACCATGCTAAACATCCTCACCAGAAGTAATCTTTGCACATGGATGCTGCAGTTAAGGATAGCGCAAGGCTTGCAGCCCATAATTTCCACAATCTAAGCTGGCTAGGAATTCTGAAACTTCAGATGTGACAGTATCTGAGGATCCAGGTTAGGGAGCTGCTGATTTGGATCAAATAGTCTTTCCATCACTTTCACAATAAGATTGCTGTAACTCAGTACTCCTGTTTGTGTTTGTTTTAGGAAAAAGAAGAATTGATTGAAGAATGGCAGCCAGAACCTCTTGTTCCTCCTGTAGCAAAAGACCACCCGGCTCTCAACTACAATCTTGTTACAGGGTAAATCTAGAATGAGGAGTGCTCTTGTTTATACAGTAGGACCCCAGTATCCGCTGGGGATTGGTTCCAGGCCTTCCTGTGGATAATGAAAACTATGGATAAGAGAGAACGCCTCCCCCCCATCTCCAAACTGCTGTTTCCTGACAGTAGCTTGCTTTATGACTGCTGTTTTGAGAAAGTAGCTTGATTTATGGCTACTGTTTGTGACAGTAGCTTGCTTTACAGATGCTATTTATGATAGTAGCTTGCTTTACAGCTGCTATTTGTGACAATAGCTTGCTTTGTGGCTGCTGAATTATTTAATTTTTTTCCTCTGCCAACCATGGATAACTGAATCAGTGGATACGGGGGTCCTACTGTACTTAAACACTTAATACCTTTCATGGTTATATGAAAGTCCATCCCACTGATTTCAAAGGTGCCTTGCTTCCAGATAAGTGTTGTTAGGATTGTGATCCCAATCACTTTGAGGAACTATTATCTTTAGCCTCTTATGGACTTGGAAATGCGGTTTACAGCATAGATGGAACTTATATGGAGAGCCAAAGCAATAATAGCAGACCCCGCCATCAAGTGGAACAAATGCTAAGAAAAAGAAGAAAGAATTAGTCAAATTCTGCATTACTCTTTAAGTTGCACAAGGGTATTTGATAAGTGAATCACTTTTGTTTCAGTTGAGCTCCTTAGTTAGTTACTTGTAGAGCCTTGCCTAATTGTTTTAAACAGACGGATGGTTTCCATACTTATACATTTTAGGAGATTTCTGGGGATAAGAAGCAAAACCCCAGAATATCTTCAAGGTTTCAGTGAATTCCAAAATAAGATGTCTAAATGGAGTAGTTAAGCATGTAGTTTTTATTGTATTCTATCTCATACAGTTTGAAACAACTCAGTGTTTATCAGTAAAGAATAACAAAGAACTTCAGTGAAAAAGTCCAGGTGGAAACCCTGTTTATCCTAAGACTGTTGAAAGGCAAGCAGGGCAGGTTCCTCTTATCATGAGGTAATTCTTTGATTCTTCACATACAAAGCTAGAGTGTCACATGCATCCACCCTAAATCTTGGTGGGTCTCTCCCTATGACCCTCTGCCATCTACCTTCACAAACATTTTCCAACAAAATGTATGTTTTGTTACTGCAGAAGCCTCTGTGCAGCCTCTAGTGATCCTGATTTTTTTTTAAAAAAAATCATTTTTAATCAGGCAGGCTCAAAACACAGGCTTAATATTCTGTTGTTAAGCATAGTGAATTGCACTAGAGAAGACCCACTGAATTAAAGGGCATTTGACCAGCCTTCCCCCCCCCCACAAGGTTAGTATATATTGGCGTGGCCAAAATTGCTGATTTGGGGGCAGGGCAGTTTCAAGTCTGGGAGCAGCAGAAGTAGCCTTAAGAGACTACACTTTGCCCAACTCTGCTCTTAAGACTGGATTTTTCTCTGAAAATGTCTATTGCTCTACACATTACTCCAGCATTATGTCTTGGATGAGGCTGATGAAATGAAATTACTTTTCATAACCCATTATCCTAAATTGAGCAGCTCGTGGCCTTCCAGTGTTGTTGAACAGCAATTTAAATCTTCTCTTGTCATTGTTGTCTGTGTTGGCTAGGACTCATGGAAGTTGTTGTCCAGTATCATCTAGAAGGCAATGAATAAGCTGTCTGATCTGCACCTAAAAAAACCCCTTCCATAATGAAATAACCAGCATGGGCAGATTCTGCTGTTGCTATATGTATTTAGCTATATAGTGTGTAACTACCAGGCCAGATAGAATTTAACAGAGGATGTTTCTGAGACATGAATGTTACCTGATTAAACTGTGATTATCATTACAAAGTAATACTGTGTTTAATTCTTGCATTTCAAGGCCTCCAACTCATAACATTATCGTGAATGGCAAAGAATGCATAAACTTTGCATCATTTAATTTTCTTGGGCTTTTGGATAACGAAAGAGTTAAGGTAAGTGGCTTCACAGCTTTTTAAAAATTCTATTTATTTACTGGATTTCTATACTACCCATCTAGCTACAAGGCAACTCTGTTGAAGTATCTGTTTTGCATTAAAATGTTAGAAGCTGGAAATGAACATTATGTCAGAGGTAGTGATTGAGGACTGTGCATTAGTGGTGGTGATGAGTACGGAAACTCCTTTCCCTTACTATATCATCCACTTTCCCCCCTCTCATCCTGTTTCATTCTCACCCATTGGCCAGCCAGGGAGAAACATCATTCTTTCCAGAAATCAGAACTAATGAAAGAAAATGTTTTATGACATGGAAAAAAGGCAATCGTGTTTTAATCTTGGACTCCAAACTATGTTCTGGACTTCTTTTCATCCAATTTCCATTGATAACCTTCTTAGAAAACGGTACATGACATTTCTACCCAGGCACTGAATTCTCTAACTTGCTAAAATCTCAGCTCTGTCAAATCCATTGAGACTATTCTCAGGCACCTTTTTCGTAGTGAGGTGTAATCGGTAACATCAGTGCATAGTACTAACAGTGCAGAACTGCGTAATCATAATTTAATTTCTACCACAGAATTATGCTTAACATGTTTTGTTTGCTTTTTGTTTTGTTTTGAAGACTGCAGCCCAGAAGTCTCTTGCAAAATATGGTGTTGGTGCTTGTGGCCCCAGAGGCTTTTATGGAACTTTTGGTAAGTAAGGCATGCATCTCAATAGTGTTATTGGTTACTTGTAATGAATGTGTTGCTGTTTAGTTACGTATATACCACTCCCTAGTGCAGTGATTGCGAACCTTTTAGAGACCAAGTGCCCAAACTGCAATTCAAAACCCACTAATTTTTTTTTGCAAAGTGCCAGTACAGTAATTTAACCTGTATACAGGTGGCTATGAAGGGGTGATGTTGGGTGCCCACAGAAAGGGCTCCGAGTGCCATCTTTGGCATCCGTGCCATAGGTTCGCCATCACTGCCCTAGTGCTTACAACACTCCCTCATTTTTCCAGCCTCAGAAGGACAGAAGGCTGAGGTTGTCAGGATCAAACTCAAATTGTAAGAGGAGGCTTGGCTGCAGTACTGCAGTTTTACCACTGCATTATGGGGCTCACTACTTACTGTATTTTCTGTGTATGTGACACTACTTTTTTCTAAAATCATTATGCAAAAAAAAAGGGACATCATATACACGGAAGTAAGCCTTTCCCGGGTGTGAGGGGTGGAGGAGAATCCAAACTCACCTTGCTGTTTCCCTCCGTGGTTTGTTTTCTGCAGGATCAGGCTCTGTCTTTCCTTGAGTTCTCCTCCCCACCCCACTGTTTCCTTTAATTTCTCCATTCTGAACACTCATATCCTCTTTGGTGAGTTTGTTTTTTGCAGGATCAGGCTCCTTCAGGCTTGAGCACCCCATTAAGAAATTTCATGCTAAAAAGATGTGGCTTTTTTCTTTTATTTCTGGAAGCGCATTTCTTAATAGGCTGCTCAAGCCCGAAGGAGCCCGATATTGCGAAAAACAAACTCACCAATGAAGAGAGGAATGTTTAGAATGGGGAAATGAAAGCAAACAGCGGGGTGGTGGTGGTGGAGGTGGTGGTCATGATGATGGTGGTGGTGGTGGTGGTGGAGGAGGAGGAGGAGAACACAAGAAAAGACGGAGACTGGTCCTTCCAAAAAAATACCCACCAAAAGAGGAGAGGAGTGTTTAGAATGGGGAAATGAAAGGAAACAGCTGGGGTGGTGGGGGTGGAGGAGAACTCAAGGAGGATTTATTAAAGTTATTTATTTGGGGGGCTAAAAAGTTAGGGGTATCTAATAAATAGCAGTGTCTTATAGATGGAAAAACATGGTAGCTTTATATTTGCATGAAAGAACTGGAAATGGGAAACTGTGCTGATATTTCTAATTTTGGTAAATTGCCATGCGAGTGGGTTTGTGTTTTTTTTGTTTGTTTTTATCTAGTACTGTTTTACAGTCTATAATGTAAACATTTCCTTGTTAGTAATGTGTTGGGCTAGATGAGTCACCTTGCACTTCTCTGCCCCATTTCTTGGATCTGTTTTATCAAGATTCCATAGTTTATCTCATAGTCTTTCTCATGTTCATTTATGTCACTGGGCATAAATGCAGATTTTATAATAGGGATGGGCATGAAATGGAAAAATAGTGTTTCATTTCGTGCCCACCACCGTTTCATTTCATTTTGTTTCTTACGATTTAAAAAAAATCATATAAAACGAAATGGTCTCCGTTGCTGCTCCATTGCTCCCCACTTCTTCCTCCTCCTCCTCCTCCTCCTCCTCTTCATTGTGGGGGAGGGCTCAGGCAGCGCCTCAGCTGGGAGGCGGGGGGTTCCCTGAGTCCTAGAGGCCCCAGATTTGGTGCCCAGGAGCCATTTTCAGAGTGATCCAGCTGAGCTGTCATCAGCTGTACCCCTTTAAAAATGGCCCAGTCACCACTGTAGGGCTCCCCTGGTGGCGACTGGGATTTTTCAGAGTGATCCTGCTGATGAAAGCTTGGCTGGACCCCTTTAAAAATGACCCAGTCACCACTGGGTCTCCCCCAGTGGTGACTGGGCCATGTTCAGAGCGATCCAGCCGAGCTGTCATGGGCTCAACTCCTTTAAAAATGGCCCTGTTGCCACTATGTGGCTTCCCCGGTGGTGACCAGGCCATTTTCAGAGCGATCCAGCTGATGATAGCTTGGCTGGACTCCTCTGAAAATTGTTCCCCGACACCAAATCTGGTGCCTCAGGAACCCAAGGGAGACACCACCACTCCCGCTCGCCTCCAAGCTGAGAGGAGTCTGGAAGCTGGGGCTGAGAGGAGGAGGCAGGGAGCATGGGAGCAGTGGTGGGGACCCATATCCTCCTCTTCCCCCTCCTGAGATCCAGCAGCAGTGGCCGATCATTGCGAACCCAGCAGGTAAGGCAGCCTTTTTACAGCGAAACGAAATGGTTGGTTTAACAAACAAAAAAACCACCCCCTCACTGTTTCGTTTCGTCTGTAACGAAATGCTGCTTCCTCCTTTCATTTCATTTCATTTCATTACCTAACGAAATGACAAAACTGGATTTTTGTTTTTCGTTTTGTGACCTTCCCTTTTTTGTAATGAAGATTCCCCCTACCCTCATTTATCTATGAAGAAGCTGTTCCTTTCTAAGAGGCCACAAGAGGGCAGCCTGATTTTTGGATGAGAAAATAAACTGTACCTTTCAAACAGTGTAATGTAGATTCTGTTCATATGCAATATCTGTGTGATAATCATAAAATTTGAATTCAAGTTTTAAAGTAGAGGGGTTTTATAATACATGTTCTGTTGTGAAACTCCCAATCCATGTTTATTCACAGCCCATGATATCATTTCACATTCCTCCGCTTCTGAGATATAATTTGATTTAAAAAGCAATAGAGCAAACTTAAACATCTCCCTTATCTTGCCTGTAGCTTGACTGGCCGGAAGTGCTAGAGTTGCTGGTTATGTTTGTTTAAAGGAGAGATAAAAATGCCTTCCATAGGGCCTTCTGAGACTGTATGAGTTTTAAAAAGGAAATTGTGATTTAATAGTTTGCTGTATGAGAAACATTTTTCCTGTGTTTCCTTTTTTAAAAAAGTGTGAAAACTGAAACACTATCCTTGATCATAGTCACACAGTTTTGGTTACATCCACATCTGGATATCTGGCTTGAAATTTCAAGTCATGCCTTTTTTTCAATAAAGAGGAATGATCTACTACTGTAGTGAATGTGTTATAAGTACATCTTCTTCGCTTCTTCCATGCCTCTCTTTGGTAAACTTGGATCTATATAGAATAATCATATCTCATATTAAGAACATAATATTCAAAAGGGCATTCTCTGTATACCTTCCCACCCAGCAGTTCCGATAAAGAGTAGAGATGGGCACGAATCGAAAAAAATGATGTTTCGGTTTTTCATTTTTCGTTGTGGATCCATTTCGGTTCATTTTTGTTTTTTGTGAATTTCTTGAAAAAAATTCATTTCGTTTTTCGTTTTTACCCGCTTTTTGCGCAACTTAAAGCATTTCCGCGCATGGACGTTCCCCAATGCCCCAGACGAGAGGGAAAACACTAAAAAATGATGCTGGCAGAGACACAGTATAGACTATGTACGCAGGGAGGCTGCAAAGGCAGCGGTGGGCGTTGCCCAGGGTGCAAGGCAGCCACAGAGTGACTGCACTGCGGGGCAGGGGAGGGTACTCACCAAGAGGTGCGCACGCACACAGGGAGGCTGCAAGAGAAATCCCTTCTTTCTCTCTCCTAAGAGCCAGGCTGCAGCCAGCAGGAACACAGAGACACACACCTGCCTGCCTGGCCTAAAGTAACGAGTCGCAGAGACAGCAATCTCACCCTAACTCCCACCGCAGACTGTAAGGAGGACAGGGGCTGCCAAAGCTTTTTATGCCCTCTGTGGCTGCCACACCTACCCAGTCTGCAACCTGGGCATGCTATTAGTTGAAATTGTCCAATAATTTACATGATCCCATCACATGGCTTGCATCCATCTTGTGGCTGGAATCCATTTTGTGTCATCCTTAAAGGGAAAAGAAAAAATACATCGCAATGGGAGAAAGACAAAAACAATTGTTTTAAGGACCCCAACCCCCTGATAGGTAATGATTTCAAATAATTATCACTGTGCTTTTACGGATGTCCAGGGCGTTTTAATACCCAAGAAATCAATATTAGGCATCAGGGAGCCATTTTGGTTCTATGTCCCCTAACTCCCCTTAAAGGAAAAAAAAATACAGCGATCTGAAAAAAGACATAAATGCACGTTTTAAGGACCCCAACCCCCCTGGTAGGTATTATCAGGCAGAATAAATAATTATCGCTGGGTTTTTACAGATATTCATGATGTTTTTTAACATTTAAAAACAGCTATTTCGTTGTGCGTCGCCATTAACGAAAATGAAACGTAATGAACCTAATTTTCGTGGTTCTGTTCGGTTCATTCCAATGTCATCACAATTTTCGTTATTTGTTTCGTTACGTAACAAGACAAATAATGAATAACGGAATGAAATTTTTTGTTTTGTTTTGTGCCTATCTCTATTAAAGAGTGATAGGAGGTTTAGCTGTTCTAATCCTGTGTTCTGAGGACCTTGCTGGTAGAAATTAGCTGTATTGTTTGTTACAGATTGATGGGTATATTTCAATTTACCCCTCACCAGTTTATTACTCTTTATAATAACTGCTTGGGAGCCAGTTAGCACTTCTGGAAGTGCCAGTTGACTCCCAAACAAGGCATGTATTCTCTCCTTGCTCCTGGTATTAATGTCTAAGTGTTTTGCTTAGAGGGAGAAACCATACTTGTTTAGCTGCTGTAACGGTGCCCAATTTTAATAGTCTGATGACAAGGTCCCTGTTGAAGTACAATAATAGACTTGGAGATGCATGCTATCTATGCCTGCTTTACAAGATCCCCTTTAATTTGGGGGCCCCTTTTTGTGGGGTTTGGTCTCATGCATGCATGCCTCCCCCCCACACACACACATAGGTTATGTCATGACCAGAACAAAAATGGTTGCAATGAGTCCCAAGGGGTGAAAAAAAATGCACACAAAGGAAGGTAGAGGTGTGCATGCACACACCTTAGAGAGTACCTTGAAATCAAATAGAGAAGTGAGGTTTTTGTGTATCTCATAAAGTGGGAGGATGTTGGTAGTTTATGTTATTTAGCAAAAAAAGGAGGGATGATGATAATTTTGCACTTCTGCCACTTTAGGTATGGCCAGTAAAGTTGAATGGTTTTTCATGGTGTTAATAATGTTGGGTATGTGCAACTGTCCTAAACCAATCATTCTACAGTATTTATGAATGCATAATTTTACCCTTCAAACAGATGTACATTTAGAATTGGAGGACCGACTTGCCAAGTTTATGAAGACTGAGGAAGCTATTATATATTCCTATGGATTTGCTACAATTGCCAGTGCTATTCCTGCATATTCAAAACGAGGAGACATTGTGTTTGTGTATGTATTCTTCACATCTTTGATACTTCAGAGATAACTTTTGGGAGAAGGTTCCTCAGCATCCGGATAGGGCTTCTGCTTTGTTTAGATGAATGTGTGTGAAGATTCTTTACAACCCAAATAATTTTGGAGTGTGTCCTTCCTCAAATGATAATGATCATGTGAGAGTGAGTTCACATACTATTGTGTTGAAGTTAATAAGAGACAGGCAAACAGGGCTGTAGTTAATAACAGTTCTTGGGCAACAGTTGCTACTACAGTTTTTATCATTCCTACACTCATTTGTCTCATCTACTATGAACCCTTGCCTATTACAGGCTACTAAACACGTAAATCATTGCTAATGGGTTTTGATGGAGTTGATTTCAGTGATTTCCTAGTTCATGCATATTCAGTTCCTGACTAGGAATTGAAGACTCTTCTGCCGGTAGTCTTGGACCTCAGCACAACCCATTTCCTAAGAAAATACATTTTGGATCAATTAAAATCACAGTTTCTCTCCCTGTTTTAATTGTTGTTGTTCAGTCATTCAGTCATGTCCGACTCTTCGTGACCCCATGGACCAGAGCTTGCCAGGCCTTCCTATTTTCCACTGCCTCCCGGAGTTTGGTCAGATCCATATTGGTTGCATCGATGACTCCGTCCAACCAACTTTTTTTGTTTTGATTATTTCTGCTCAAAGACAGTTTGATCTTGAAACACTTTTGAAAGGTATACAGGCTTGGAGTTTGATTGAGCCTTTCCAGGTAGAAATTTCCAAAGTTGGTCTAATGTACAATTATGACTAGCATATATATGTAAGCAGACAGTATAGCTCTAATTGATTGTTCCTTAAAGTGTGTGAAACCCACATATCTTGAAGGGAGGATGTTCATAATGGCCGTCTCTGAAACATGACTGCCTGAAAAGGGGAGCTGGTGTAGACAAGCAGTCTCTCCATCCATGGTAGAGCCCTTCCCCAGTCAAGGTTCTAGCTCAAATAGACAACTTAGCTGCGGTAGCCCTCCTGTCTTCAGAGAGTTGTGTTTCCATGATTAAAGTGATGATGAAGTTCGGGCTAGTGCTCTCCCCTCAGTATATGGGGCTGAAGATTTCCCATTTTGGGTTTTTCAGACTCCAAGTCCCAGAATTCTTCCCTTAGCAAGCACCTACATTTCTGTCACTTAGGGAAAGGCCTAATTGGAATGCTTAGCTTCAGCCCAGCTTCCTGTTTCCGATACATTTCTGTATTTTGTTTGCCAGATGGAACGATTGGGCTCTCTTAGTTAGAAGAGAGACGTGAGCCTATTCACTTCAAGAGCACGAGTCTCTCTTCTGACTGACTCTACAACCAGTGCATGGAAAGATTTGGCGTATGACTTGGACTATATGAGGAGGATTTCTCATAGACAGAGTTGGAAGCAATTTCTCAGTTAAACACATTTTCCCAAGGATATTTGAAAAGAAAAGTTGCTGCTTGTGTGTGTGTGTTAATCAGTTCTGAAAAGATGTGCTTCTTTCTTTTACTGAATATGGATTATAAAATTTCCCTTGATTTAAAAACAAATTTGCATTATCGACTGAGGCAGTTGGATGTATTAACCACTGTAAAAGTGCCTTAATATATCCTGTGGAAAAAGTGGGAACAGAAACCTCAACTGTTACAAAAATCATCACTCACCATTTAACTCACATATTACTTAAGAGTATTTATTTGACCATGTCACTTTCAAGGATATATCTTGATAACTTTTAAAAATCCTTATTAAAGCACAGTTTTAAGTACTTATGAAATGCTTTTAACATGACTATTTACTTTTAACAATGGACTGTAGCTTCAAAATCAGCTGTTTAAAATTATTAACATCTGTTGAAACGCTTTGTCAGTATCTCTGTAGTTATAGCCAAGCAAAGAAATTGAGCTGACAAAAGCAGTTAGAATGAGTTCACTTAACGCTAAACAAAGAATTTACCAAGAGCAGTCTAGCTGAGCTGCTTAGCCTTCTTCTGCGCTAGTTGATACTAGGGGTGGAAAGATTGGAATTTTTCAACTCCCACTTGCAGAATTTACTCAGAATTCACCAGGCAGGCTTCTGGGAGTGGGAGAAAAAGAACCAGAAGGCAAAAAAGATGTAGCGCGACTTCCATTTTGTTCTTTGCTCCACATGTTTTGGCTGGGAGGAGGAAGGAAGTGCCTTCTTTGTCCCGCTGTTACATTCTGAACAGATGCATACGGAAATGTTTGCAAGGCCTCTTCCACCAACAGCAGTGGTGGCCACACTTTGGCCCTCCAGATGTTTTAGACCACAACTCCCATAGCCCTTTGTCATTGGCAACACAGGCTTGGAATTCTGGAAGTTACGGTTAAAAACATCTTGAGGGCTGAAGTTTGGCCACCACTGACGTACAGTATATAGCTTGGAAAGATTTATGGTTGATGGTATTGGATCAATGCAACCATGTCAGACGATTGAGGAATGTTTCCAAACATCCTTTCTTTCTGCCAGAGTAACCAAGGGAGTGTTAACCTCAGACCTAGCCAAGCATCACAAAGCAGACTATATAATGTTTCACGCAAATATACAAAATACTGTACCAGAGTTTAGTCATCAAAGCTCAAAGCCCTAGCCAAGGTATGGTGAACCTGAAATGTAACAGTGGCTGTTAAGATCAGTTAGGTGATGGTGGGTTTTTTTTATGAGAAGCATCCAAATTAGAGGTGGGCACGGAACAGAAAACCCATGGTTCGGGTTCTTCTATTTTGGGCCCACCCTTGGTTCGGTTTGGTTCAGGTTCATACGAATTTTTTAAAAAATCATATGAACCTGAACCAAGCCGAATCGGTTCAGGTCTGACTTACCGGGTGGCGACCATGGTGATCCCACCCACGGCGGCAGTGGCAGGGGCTTTTTGAGGCGCCTTGGTTTTTTGTTTGTTTGTTTGTTTTGAGTGCCAACCACACGGCCCCAGGGGCTGGGTCAGCGCTCATTTTATTTATTTCTTTGTTTTAGTGCGCCGACTGCGCACGCCTGGGGCCGGGTCGGTGCTCCTTTATTTATTTATTTATTTTCTTGATTTTTAGAGCACCGGCCACGCAGCCCCTTGGGTGGAACAGTGCTCCTTATTTTATTTTATTTTATTTTATTTATTTATTTTGGTTTTAAAAGTCCCCAGCCGGGGGCTTTTTGAGGCGGTGGCTTGGGGCCAGCACCTCAGCACCTCTACTGAGTTCCTGGACCAGGAGGGCTTAGACGAGGACAAGGTGGGGGGGTAATGAAAAACAAAGCGAATGAAACAAATTTCTGTTTCGTTTCATTTCGTTTTTCTTTGATGGGTTGGTTTGTTATTTGTTTTGTTAGCTAAAAAAATGAATAACTAATTACAAAATGAACTAATTTGTGCCCATCTCTAATCCAAACACCTGCTCAGGTGATGGTATCTACCAACTCCATCAAACCCCATTAACAATGATTTACATGTTTAATAGCCTGTAATGGGCAAGGATCCATGGTAGATGTGACAATACTCACCAACTTATGAATCATGTCCATAATGTCAGCCTGTGTAAACAGAAACATTTTTCTACCAAACTCACACTAGTGATTTCCTTTCCTCTAATCTTTCAGAAACAATACGCTCGTCAATATGATTCTGTCAGAGGGCATGAACAGTTTCAGCCACAATCTTTTGCAAAGTATATTGGGTGTTCTGCCTTATTAGTGCCCGTTGCTACTTGTCTCCATCAAGTGACACACTGCAGATTTGATTCTGGCACAGAATCTGCGTTGCTTGCCATTGCCAGCAAGAAAGTCTCTGACAGGAACTTGAGTTCTATCATATTTATTCTTGGTTTCTTACACTTAAGCGCTTGCTGCTGTTCTTGTGTGTTCAAGTCAGCCAGAAGATATTAAGATGGGTTAGTATAATGGCACAGAAGAGTACATATTCTTGGCCATGTCTCCATTCCAGAGATCAGCCCAAGTGTCAGGATTCCAAATAGGAAAACCACAAGGAGACATCAGAAATTATCTGGTTCCATGAATCTCTGGAGACAGAAAATTCTGATACCATCCCTTCCTTTCAGACTACTAAAATCTGAGAGCCGTTCCATTCTCCTAGACAGATCAAGATAGCTCCCTGCCATGTGCCTTAGTGACATTTACTGCACTCTGTAGATCATCCTTTGAAGAGTGATTGTAAACTGCAGCTAGTTCATATTGTAGCCACTGGCATTCTGACTGAGATGCACTACACGCAATGCATGATGCGCTATAGGGAATGTATGATTCTAATTTTTAAATTGTTTGTTCAGTTCTTTCATTTCACTTTTGATCAGTGTCATTTTAAAGTGTCTGGATGAAAACTATGCTACCTCAGTAGACAAGTGACCTTCAGAGATCTAAGGGCTACACACACTCTCTCTCTCATGGATTTTGGAGAGTTGTGTTTGTACTCCCATACACAGACTGTATGATTTAAATTAACCCCTATGCGTGCGTGCGTGCGCGCGCGTGCACACACACGCACACGCACACAGCAAATAGTTTTGGAGATAGTGAGTATGTTGGAATGCCTTCAGAATCTGGCAGAATTGCCTCCCATACTTTGTTAAGGCGCAAGATAGCTTTTGGAGCAAAGTAGTTTTTAAAGTAGTGTTTTTTTTTTTAAAAAAATGGGGAAAGTAGGCTACATTCTGCTCTAAGAACCCCAAGGGCATTTTTATGTGTCATTTTTGCCATTGGTGTAGAAAATAAAGAATTATAATTTCCAGAATTCGCCCTTTTTGACATTCACACCAAGACTTCCAGCTTGTGCCCTTAAGGGGTTGTTCTTTTTGTTCTTCCAAGGAATCTTCCACATCTGGTATGATTATTCAAATTCCTCTTGAAGTTAAGGAAATTGCTTAGTTCCTTTGCTCTCTCTCTCCCCCCCCCCCCCCGTTACCTGATCAACTATACTGTACTTGGATTTTAAATTTGTGAGCTATCTTAGTGACTTATTTGGGTTTAAGAAATTTAATACAAACATTTTAATAAGTAAAACAAAGTAGCCATGAGAGGTGCCTGTGATCAAAGTAACAAGGAATTGCTGTGCAGTTTGGTTGTCTACATTCAGGTGTAACAATCAACTATGGTTTGTCTTTGCATGAAAAAAGGCAAAGCAAAGTGTGCTGCTTATATAACACTTGAAGCACTTTCTGGTTGGTTTACAGTTATGAGGACACACATGCCCACTCCCCACCTCAGCCAACTACTTGGGTTTGAACCCAGATCATGAGCGGAGTTTTGGCAGCAGTAGTGCAATTTAACCATTGCACCATTAGGCTCCTGAACAAAACTATGGTTCAGTTCATTGAACTATGGTTCATTGCCTTTATTTTTCCTCTGGTGCTGCTGCAGAGGAAGGATTGGAAGATTTGCTTGTGGTACTAATGAACTCTCATTAATGATATCTTACACATAGATGAACTATGGGTACTTTTACCATGCTTCATAAACTACCACTGTCTTCAAGTGATGGCTTATGAAGCTAATTTATTTCAATACATTGTATTTAAGATGAATTGCAATTCAGGTTGGTTCATTGTGACATAAGCAAAAACCTTTTGCATGTCCCAGAGAAATGCATAAGTACAAAGCTGCTAATGTAACACTAAACCATGGTTTCTTGTAGCAGACAAACATGGTTTTGTGGTCCATATGTATGTAGCTAGGGATGAATGAGACTACTTACATGAAGCAAAAATTGTGTTTGAAGCATTGTACATTGTGGAAAGAGATCAGCCTTGAAAATTAATCTTAAATTAAGAATGAACTGACAGAACTCTGTATTTACAGTGATGAAGCTGTCTGCTTTGCTATACAAAAAGGCTTACAAGCATCCAGAAGTAACATTAAGTTTTTTAAACATAATGATATGGCTGACCTTGAGCGTCTACTAAAAGAGCAAGAGATTGAAGATCAAAAGGTACAATTCCTTTGAAGAAACTGGTGTGTAGTAGGTTATATTTTCTGTTTAATAAGTAGCATATTTCAATGGCTTCATTGCTCATTATTTCTCTCCTAAGCCTTTCTGAAAACTGAATGTTGTCTAACATTTGTAATAGATTTGGCTGTTGTGTTTCATTTGCTGCAATGTTTGGGAGGAGGAAGGTGAAGTTAAAAAACAGAAGAAAAAAATATGTAGGTGGAACTATAAATACAGATCATCATTTTTTTTAAAAAAATAACCTTAATAGAACTTGCTAATAGAAGCTGCATAATTGCCACTGCCAGACAGATTTCAGTTGGTTTCACAGAAAAATAATCAACATTTTCTGCATAACATTCTTGTTGACAAAGTCTATTTTAAGTAGTTAAATTATAAACTGGAGATCAATCCTAAAACTTGTATTTTTATTATGTTCTGATTCAGGTAGTACCCCAAACATTTGCCCTTAAGCAAATGAGTCTTAAGAAGTATTAATATCTGATTTCCCCCCCCCTACAGAATCCTCGTAAAGCTCGGGTAACACGAAGATTTATTGTAGTCGAAGGTTTATTCATTAACACTGGAGATTTATGCCCTCTTCCAGAATTGGTGAGTACATATTTCTTGTTTAATAAGTCCAAATTGCCATGTGAATTGAGACTTGAAGATATCGGTGGTTGCTTACCAATAGCTCAATGTTTGTTTCCTTATGCAGACATCAGTTTATCCCTCTGTCCTTTTAATGGCCATAGCCAATAATGCAGCACAAAAGAACAAAGTGCTGCTATGCCAAAGTCACTGGAAATGGAATATTTGGCTCCATTGAATTTATGTGTTTCTTTATAATATTTATACCCCATTGTTCTCTTCAAAAGTACCCACGTGGCTTACCAAATTAAAACACTGTTAAAAAAAATAAAACACAGTACATTATCACAACAATAAGAAAAAGTGAAATACGGAATTAAAAATGAATGGGTACGATAGTTTAAATCTGTCCTAAAAACAAAAATAAGAACAGCAAGAGCAACAAAAAAACACCCCTCTGCACTCCTGTTTTCCTCTCTCCTTAGGCAACCAGTTAATAAGGAAAGGCCTACTTAAAGAGAAGGTCTTAGCCTTATTGTGGAAGGACAGAAAAGAAGTGGTCTTCCATGGGAAGGAATTTTAGAGCTTTTGAACAGTGTCAGTGACACCCTCTCTGAAGTCCTCTTCAAACGCACATGTGAAGGTGGTGAGACTAGAGATGGAAAATTTCCTGATATTCTGAAGCCATAAAAGCCTCAGAAGTCTTTCCTTAAGATCTTCATGCTATAAAGTTTTAATACCATGTCACAGACATATTATTTATTATTGTAAAATAACATATTCCACACTTGATTTTTTTGGTTTTTCTACAGAAAAACAAAAAAGGCTTTGAAACAAACAAACAAACAAACAAACAAACAAAAACACCCACACAGCATTTTATCATCCCCCCCCCATGTCTTCCTATTGCTCGGTGAGACTGACAGAAAGGCCTCCCTGACTGATTTTAAAATCCAGGTAGGCTCATAAATCACAATATAATCTTACAAGCAACTTGTAGCCAAATCATTTATAGCTTTATAAGTCAAAACCAACACTTTGAGTTGTGGACACCAATAGCCAGTGGACCTATTATGGCATTACGTGATCCCTGTAACCAGCTCTTTGGGCTCGCTGAAGGTTCTGAACACTTTTCAATGGCAGCCCCACATAAAGTGCATTATAGGAATCTAGACAGGATGTGTCAAAATGGCCAGGTCCGACATCTCCAGAAATGGATGCAGCTTGTTGCACTAGTCTTAATTGTGCAAATTTACCCCTATTCACTGCTCCTGCCTCTTGGACTAATCCAGGATCACACCCAAGCTGCAAACCTATGTTTTCAGAGAGAGAGAGAGAGAGAGAGAGAGAGAGAGAGAGTTAGGCATGATTGCATACTGATGAAAATAAAGCCCAAAGTTAGATGTTTTGGTGGTGCTGTTCCATCATTTTCCTCTAACTAGTTGGCCAAGAAAAGAAGATTTCGTACACTTATATATGAAACAATCCTTCCCCAAGTTTTTGCCTTTCGGATGGTTTGGGTTGCAACTTCCATTAGCCCCAGCCAGAATGGCCAATGGTGATGACAACTAGAGTCTTATAAAACCAAAATAAATAATAAATACATGAGAGAATGCATGAAAATATCCTTTATTTGCATAATGTGTACCAGTTTTCCTCAACCTGAGCTGTGGGTGTTGTATTCCAACAATCAGGAGGAGGTGAAGAGAGCTGACACTTACATGCTTGGTGTTTTGGCAAAGAATTCTTGTAGAAATAGTCTCAGTTCTGTCCTCTCACCCCACCCCCCACCGGATATGAATGGGAGTTGTATTTCCAATGCTTAAAATTCTATTATGTCTTTCACAGTTTGTTCTGGAAAGACTTTTTTTCTGTAAGGCAAATCTGGCATCACTGCATGAATACAGTATAAAACAGTTATAGTCTGTTCATAAATTCTGTTGCTTTTTCAATACATAAGGGAGCAGAACAATATGTCATGTAATATATTTATTCACAATACTGTACTAAATAGTTGTGGAGGTCAAAATATCTATGTTTGCATACCTTTTCTCCCAACAGTCTATTATTGAAATTGGAGGCACAGAAGAAATAAAACATCTTTTATAAAACCACATGTGATTCAGTCTGTGAAGAAACAAATTAATTTCAATTTATAAGAGCCATTAAAATCAGGGAGCTAGCTACAAAGTCTCACCTTATTAATTCTGTTCTAGCTGCAACTAAAATTATTTTTGTGGACTTTGCTTTAAATCTGATGATTTGTCAGTTTTGCTGTTATAGCAAAATTTCATTTTAATCCACTTCTTTAGATTTAGCTTTATGGTTTTTAGTTTGTTTGTTTTAGCAGTTTATTTCTTATATAGAAACTGAGAATCAGTTTAGTGTCTTCATTTTTTTCTTTTCCATTTATTATCAAAAAATTAATCTAAGTTAAAATATGTCCCCATATTATTATACTCCTTATCTAATAATCACATTCCTGGTAGCCATCTTTTTATTTCCTAATTTAAAAAATGACTACATACAATAAATTACAGCAAACAATCTCTTTTACCCTAAGGATTATCTTTTTTTCTGTTGAAAAAGTGATCTACCCACAAAAGAACCAAACTTTATGATAAAGAAGATATGAAACTTTTTTGGTTAGTAGTGCTCCATCTCTGCAAATCAAGAATCCATACTGATTCAACCATTTATTTAGATGGATCAGTTTCTATTTTCTTACATTGTTTCCCCTTTATTCAATGTGAATATGGAAGGAAATGTTAGCCAAATGTTAATTGCTCCTGTGAAAATTCACCTTACCTACATATTGTTATTTTTTATTTGTCCTTTCCTATGTTATTATCACAACCATTATGTTTTTATTATTGTATTCGATCCACTACGTATGGTGTTTGTATGTTTGACCAAGTTGTCTTTGCAACCTGTTGTACACCACCCAGAGTTCCTTCGGGAAAATCGGGCAGTTAATAAATAAATAAATAAAACGAGTAATGGTCAGAACCCCCAAGTGATTTGTATAATTGTCTGTCTGTTTTAAATATATTTCTTTTTTAATATTTATGTACCCAAGAAAAGCTTCTAACTTAAACTGCATGTGTGTGCACACACACGCACACATACATGTACACATGCACTTAAAAATTACCAAAATACAGTGGAACAGAACAGGTACAGTGAAGGACATTAACACCAGTTGAAACAGGAGCAAACATAAACCTGGGTCAGCTAAAAATGAAACAACCAATAAAAAGAATCAAGAATCAGGGGGAAATCAGAAAAATTAACCAGCTGCTTCAGTCTGAGATTGTGTTACTAATGGCGTTAAAACAGGCCAAAAATTCCGTGACTGAGAAATTCCAAGAATTTGTTGTAAAAGAAGGGTCTATTTGCTTCCTTGAGGAACTCTTTTCTGTCTTCTCCCAAGGTTTTAGCAGTGGCATCATTGCCGTAAAACCAGAACTGTTAAATATATTCTTAAATGTCTGTATACTGCAAAGATATCACTGTTGTAGTCTGTGCACAGCACAGGTATATTCAATATCCCCCCATTCTTAATTAATTAATCAATTAAATTAATATTCTACTAGACAG
This sequence comes from Phrynocephalus versicolor, assembly GCA_023846285.1. Lineage (NCBI taxonomy): Eukaryota > Metazoa > Chordata > Lepidosauria > Squamata > Agamidae > Phrynocephalus > Phrynocephalus versicolor. The sequence continues at coordinate 44,995,525 of JAHTLZ010000237.1, read as the reverse complement.
TATCGTTAAAATGGTTCTGAACGATATGCAGTGAGTTACTAAAGTACAGGATGTTGCAGTCTGCGCATAGCTGTTTTCAGCGATCTCTGGGAACTAAAATACATGAAGATGAAATTCAAAATTTAAAGTAATGCTCTGACACAAGTAGAAATAACCTCTATGTAATTCTTTGTCCTGAGTACTGAGCAGCATGCTGTCATTTCTTAATAAATCTGCAGGTAAAGTTGAAATATAAATACAAAGTGAGGATATTTTTGGAAGAAAGTCTTTCCTTTGGAGTATTGGGAGAACATGGACGAGGAGTTACAGAACATTTTGGAATAAATGTGAGTTGATTGTTCTCAATAAAAACAGATTTTAATGCCAGGAATGTGATGAGGGGTAGCAAGCTCTGATAACATTTTGCTCAAATAAATGCTTTAGAAACATTAATGAACATATGCAAAATTCTGTTTGTTAAATAGCTCTTTATGCATAATCTTCTGATTATCATTTTTGTGTAAAAAATAATAACTATAGGTGACAACAAAACAATAGAGCATATTGAGGGCATCAAAATCTTTTATCCAGTAGTGTAGTAGGGCATGCTAAGTTGCTTTTTCTTTAATTGGTTTGACAGGCTCCACATTTGTCCACTATGATGACCATGGAACTGTCCCAAGTGTATTTCACCAAGGCATGATTGGTGATGGACCTGGATTTCTGTCCTGGGCAGGATAGCTATGACCTGGGTGTGGAGGAAGTCTCTTTAGGTCCCCTGCCATGGACAGATCTCTATCCCATGTCGCTTATACTTAATGGAACTTTGTCCTTTGCAGGCTTATGTAGGCTTATGCATCCCAATTAGAGATGGGCACAAATAGAAAAAATTGTGTTTCGGTTTTTCGTTGAGGCGTCCATTTCAGTTTGTTTTCATTTTTCGTTAATTTTTGGAAAAAAAATTGTTTTTGTTTTTTTATTTTTTGTTTTTACCTGCTTTTTGTGCTATTTTTAAAGCATTTCCGTGCACGGACATTCCCCAATGCCCCAGACCAGAGAGAAAACACTAAAAAAATTGATGCTGGCAGAGCCACAGTATAGACTAGGTACGCAGGGAGGCTGCAAAGGCAGTGGCGGGCATTGCCCAGGGTGCAAGGCAGCCGCAGAGTGACTGCCCTGCAGGGCAGGGCAGGGTACTCACCGAGAGGTACGCACGCACACACACAGGGAGGCTGCAGGACTCAAGCTAGAGAGAAATCTCTCCTTTCTCTCCCCTAAGAGCCAGGCTGCAGCCGGCAGGAACGCAGAGACACACACCTGCCTGGCTGGCCTAAAGTGAAAATAATGAGTCGCAGAGACAGCAATCTCACCCTAACTCCCACCGGAGACTGCAAGGAGGACAGGGGCTGCCAGAGCTTTTTATGCCCCCTGTGGCCTCCAGACCTGACCAGTCTGCAACCTGGGCATGCTATTGGTTGAAGTTGTCCAAGAATTTACATAATCCCATCACATGGCTTGCTTCCATTTTGTGGCTGGCGACATCCATTTTGTCATCCTTAAAGGGAAAAGAAAAATACATTGCAATGGGAGAAGACAAAAACAAACGTTTTAAGGACCCCCCCCCGGTAGGTATTATCAGATAGTATAAATAATTATCTCTGCATTTTTATGGATGTCCAGGACATTTTTTAACATTTAAAACAGCTCATTTCATTGCGCGTCACCATTAACGAAAAACGAAACGTAACGAACCTAATTTTCGTGGTTCTGTTCGGTTCGTTCCGATTTCATCACAGTGTTCGTTATTCATTTCGTTATGTAACAAATTGAATAACGAATAAAGGAAACGTAAAAAAGTTCATTTCGTGCCCATCTCTAATCCCAATTGTTTTCTGTTTGCTCTTGGGGAGTTTCCTGCAGGTGATCCTGTTGAAGCCATGGTTAATCTCCCAGATAAAGAGATGGCCAAGGTGGTGGATACAATCATTTCTAAGTATCCCCTTCCATGAGTGTAGTCAGATTGGGTCCTTGGTTTACTAGGGAGCTGGCCTTGATCAAACAAGTGGGCCGGAGACTTACATGTTTCACTTTTGAAAACCTGAGATAGGAACAAGATCAGTGGAGACGTGACAGCCACTACATATGCACTAGATCCTTGCCTTTTGTGGCTCATGACAACAGCTGGGGATGGGTGGGTTGGGAGATGTTGACCAAATAGGTAAAAGATTTGGTTAATGTCATCTGTTTAAAAGCAGTTGAAAGATCTATGTTTTTAAAAAGCTGCCCAGAGTGACCTTTTAGGGGAGAGAGAGAGAGAGAGAGACCTCCTTAGATCCCACTGTACTAGATAATTCCTGGCCAGTCTTCAATGTTTCATTTTTGGGGGCATGTTAGTACAGCATGTGGTGACCTCTTAGCTCCTAGGATTCCTGGATGAAGTAGATTAAATGCATTTCAGTCTGTCTTTAGGCCTGGTTATGGGAGAGAGGCTACTTTGATTGCCTTGGTGGACAACCTACACTGGAAACTTGACATTGTGAATGTGGCCCTCTTGGTTCTGTTGGACTTTTTGGTAGCTTTTAATGCCATTTACCATCTTGACTCCAGTATGGTTTTTGTTTCAGACAACATGTTCCATTGCAATTGTTCTGAAGAGTTAATACAGAGCTCTATGGTACAATAACCCATGTGTGAAATGCATAAAGGAAACTATTCTAGAGGTGAACTGAGAATATCTCCAAAGGCACTTCACTTCTTTACTGATTATGGGTAGCAATGAGATATTTACAGTACTGTTACTAATAGCAGATATTTGTAGCCCCATGTTGCTTATACTGTACTTTCTTTCCCCTAATTTACTGCTTGCACAATTCACAAGATCAGTTGAAAGCATTGTACAGTTTCATAAAATTGTGAGTATATAAATACTATGGAAGTGGGTGACTAGTTACCAAACTGGCATACTTTAATACTGTACCATTACCCTTTTTGTACAATAGATTGATGATATCGATCTTATAAGTGCTAATATGGAGAATGCTTTGGCTTCTATTGGAGGATTTTGCTGTGGAAGGTCCTTTGTTGTAGATCACCAGGTATGTGTAGAAGTCTGAGATGAAAGATGCTTTTTTGGTTATGGTGTTCACTTCTAGTTAAAATGCTAGGACTAACAGGGGATACCTGTTCGTGACGAAAGAGATATTTCCAGTCTTGCAAAAGCTTATAATGATCCATTTTGCCAAGAGCCAATTCTGACTGGTTTCAGACCAGCTTTTTTTCCAATTCTACCTGAAAAACCCTATTATTTGCTAGTGGTCTCCCACCCAAGAACTGAACATGCTGACTTTTTTGGCTTCTGAAATCAGCTGATTGGGCTCAAGGTGGCACAATGTCTGGTGGAGGCAATGCCATCCAGAATTACATCTTGTGTCCTGGAAAGCATGGTGAATGAGTGTCTCTTACCGTGGAAAAGAATAAGTTTTTCACTGATCCACCTACATGGCAAAAGGGGATAGGGGAGGTGGCTGGCCAGCTGAGATTTGGGAAGCAAAAAAGGACAGACAAAGGAAGGTCCTTGAGTTAGGGAGAGCTATCACTCCTGTTTCTCTCCCATGCTCACGTAAGGATTCACTGACATTAGGGATTTTTGTAATTCTACTACTTCCTGGTCTTGCTACCCATTAGATTCTTTAGGGGAACTGTCCCTGGAGCCGTGAAGTGAGTCCTAGGAAGCATTGTGACTAAGGAAGGATTCCCTTCTGCTTCCCAGCCAAAACACATGTAGGGAGGCAGACAACAGTGGTAGGAAGACCTCTCTTTTGCCTTATTCTTTCTCGCCTAGATGTCTGTTTGGAGGATCCTAGGTGCCTTTTGGAACTGTAAATCCTAAAATCACAGAAGTCTCATTCCTTGTAGGTATATGGACGTTGAGGGAGTAGATGAAGTTATAACCTTGAAGGATATAACAAGGAGATCCTGATATTTTGCAGTGACAGGGTAACCCAGATTGTCCAATCATAGCCCTCATATAAATCCAAATAAATGTGGGTCTTTTGGGATACACACCTTTATGAGTTGAAAGGGTCTGAATGTGTCAGAAAAGCGGAGAACAATGGCTAAACTCAATTTCCATCAGGATGACCCAAAGCAGAATGGTCGCAGCTGATGTACCAAGCTAAGATGCACCCATCTTCTTTGAGTGTAATGGGTGCATCATGAGAAGTGATGAAGATAGTTCCAAACATGGCAACAGGACACTAAAATATGGCATTCAAGTATATGATGGCAAAAAAGATGGCAGGCTTGTAAACATATTTAGCAGGCCATGGTATACACATGTAGCCAGTGGCAAGGGAGACATAACAACTTCAGAATAATACAATTTATGCTAATTTTTAAATAAATTCATCTTGTTCTACAATGGATTGCCATTGATTCATTACTGTTTTTCCTCCCAGAGACTCTCTGGCCAGGGGTACTGCTTTTCAGCTTCTCTGCCTCCACTCTTGGCTGTTGCTGCCATTGAGGGCCTTAATATTATGGAAGAAAATCCAGGTATGCTTTTCAAGATGGTTCATTTTGTGTGCTTGTTTTAACTCTTCATTGCCAACAGTGCTTTGAAAAGCAATTGAAATGTCCTGCATAAATTCTGCATTTGTTGACCTTTCACCTCATGTTTTTATGCACTGAGAGTTAACTAAAGAGTTAAGAATTCCTGGGGAGAAGTTTCCATAATGTGATAGTAACATTATTATATGATCTCGGCTTACTGAGTGTGGTAAAATTCCAAGCAGATTTTTAAGAAATGTCTCCCTCAAATTGCACTACAGTGTTCCCCAGCCCTTTCCTGGTTCATATACTGTGGTCCCGCTATATCACGGGACCACAGTACCCCGAAAGGGCTTGAGGGAGGGGAAAGGTTTTAAAAGCCAGGGCATTTTAAACCTCCCCCCCTTCTCCAAGCCCAAGGCTCCAGCTGATTGGTGCTGGGGTGGGGAAACAAAAGGTTTTTCTCCCCCACCCCAGTGCCAATCAGCTGGCGTCCGGGGCTTGCCTCCATGGAGGCATTACGTGCTACTTCTCCCCACCCCCTCGGGTTGCTGGGAAGAGGTGCGCAATGTGTAAAAAGGGCTTTCTGGTGTAGAGCCAAGCTCTGTGGCGGAAAGCCCTTTTTAAACATTGTGCACCACTCCTCCGCACCCCCCCCTCCAGTGCTAGGAAGTGATGCACAATGTTTAAAATTGTACACACATCCCCAGGCCCGACTCGACCTGCATCCGCATATCACGGATTTTCAATGATTGTGCTTTGGGTCAGTCCCTAACCCCCGCGATAGATGGGGGGTTACTGTACTGGACACAGGTAGCTGAGGTTTCACTGATTGAAAAATGATGTCCGTTTTTGCTTGTGTGAATGAGCGAGATACTTCCTTTAGTTATATGCAGATGGTTTTCCAATCTGTGTGTTTTATATCTCTTCTGAGGCTCCTTTCAGTGCCACTTGGCTCACAGAACATCAGAAGAAGCCAAATTTGAAATTATCATCCAAAAGATTGAAAACACAGGTTATCTAATGACATTATTAGACGTAGAATAATGTGCAAGTTTGTAGTTACTGTATCTTTATCAAGATGTTAAAATATGGAAAAGGTACAGAAACTGGTAGCTAAAATGATCAAGGAGTACAGTATCATTCCTATAAATCCTCTGGGGTTTTCTTTCCATGTCCTTTGAAAGCTGTGCATGTTCACTTCTCCATTTGGTACAAAGAAAGGAGAGCCTTTTCTTAGCAGTGAGCTTTAAAGGCATATGCTACGGTGCTTCTGTAACCACATTCTTCCATTTGAGAGCACCTCCTAACTTTTCTCTGTATCATAGAGAAGCGGCAGCGGATGAACTCACAGCCAAAAAAGGATTTCCTCTCCCTTATTTTCATATGGGCCCAGGCAAACTATACTGTAAGAGTTAAACAGCTTCGTTTTGGCTTTTAGATATTAAAACTAAAAATTGGTTTGCTTTTTATCTAGGTATTTTTCAGATTTTACAGCAAAAATGTAAGCAAATACACAAGGATTTACTAGGGTAAGTGATTGTTTTCTCCAATTATAGAAATTTTATTTGAATTTGAAATGACTGCTTCAGGGGGGTCATAATTCAAGCATTTTAAAGAAACTATGGTGCGATTTGAACCACTTTGGAAGTTGTACCTACTCTTGTTGCTTTAGAAACATAACATTTCTGCTTTTGACTGCAACTTATTTTTAGAGAAGAATCTTGAAATGTAATATGAGCATATTACTCCTGGCAATCTGAAGATGTTCCCTCAGTACATTTCAGAGCCATACATGAATTAAGTAGACCACAGCTCCTCTGTTTAATACAATGTTAAACTGTAGCTGGCTTAACATTCCATGCACAAAATAGCTCATGTAGACAGAGTTAGTTTTCCTTTGCATGATGAATTATTAACAGAGACTAATAGTGTTGAGTTGTTTCCAAAGGTGCAGTCCATATCTATAAATAAAAGGGGGTCATAATTAATGTCTCTCTCCAAATTAAAAGGCATTATGGAATCATTCTTAAAAATAGATACCAACAGAATATTACTGCCAAGATAATTCTCCATGGTCATATTGAAAGATGTCCTGTACTTCCAGGTAGAGATATTTAAGGTTAAGCAATTGTGTTTATTCTGGAAGATGATTCTGTTTTAAATTTTCCCTGTGCAAGTGCATGACACTTATTTGTCTATCTTTCCCTTTGCTTTAACTTGTGTGTTTCTTGATATATTTCTTTAAACACGTGTTTTTCTAGGAAACAGGTTGTCCTGAATTTCCCATCTCTGCCTAAGTTAATTAGAATGGGAGTAGGCAAAATGCATCTCTCCCTGAGACCCAAATCAACCCTTCAGCATCTCATAACATTTACAGGAAAAACTTTATAAATCCCAATCTCACTCACTTCATAACCCAGAGCACAGCGAGAACTCCTAGTTCCCTGAGCTCCTTGCCCTCTGAAGATGCCGGCCACAGAGTCTGGCAGAACGTCAGGAAGAAAAACTTCCAGAATACGACCAAACATCCCGAAAAACTCACAACAACTATCAGATCCTGGCCGTGGAAGCCTTCGAGAATACATTTTCAAAATGATTGTTTGTTCAGAAGAGATCTCCTCATCTCTTCTAGGGAGCACAGGACACAAATTCTGGACTTTGTGGTCCCCTGCTGGTTATCCTGAAAAGGAGGAGCTTTTACAGAACCAGCTCCAGTACGTGGCCACTGGTTTAGGGGTGGGGGAGCCTCTGCAAGGCTCAGAACAGCTCATAAGTGGGCAAAAACATGGCCAGATTTTTCTCCTCCCCCTCCACTCAAAAAATGCTAATGGGAGCTTTTGCAAATGAAAACATCTCCATATTTGGGGGAGGGGGGCTGAAGGGCACAGTCCCAGCTTTAGAGTATAATTGTCAAATAATAGACAAAGCCAGCTTGTCTTATCTGTGGCACAAGGATTAACTGAAATTTGGTTTGCAAGAGCTGTTGGGTTCATTGTTTTTTCTTTTTTTTACTCTCGGGTTGGTTACATCCTCAAAGTCAGGTGATTGTCTATTTTATGTAACTGAAGAAATGAGCTTGTATGTCGTTTTGGGATTTGTGTGGGAGCCCCTAGAAACTCGGAATATAGTTATAGGGCCCTCTGGACTAAATCAGCAAATGCCAAAGCTTTGAATTGGCTGGGGTTCAAAAATAGTTTCTTATTTTTATGCTCCGTAAGTGCTCCTTTGCTACCATTTAGTTTCATTTCTGAAATCATATTAATGATCTGTTTTGTATCCTTGCATTTTTAGCTATTTTGTCTACCCAGTACTTAAAATTTGCTGTCCACTTAGTCAAGTGGTTGTATAAAAACATAGCTAATGTCTGTCATCAACCCAAATAAGACTGCGTTTGAGATTCCATTTTACTGGATTGTTCCAAAGTGCTATGACCCTGGCTTATATGTTACAATGTACTCCTGTAATTATGAGAATTTTTGCCCAAATTACAGTTTGAATAAGCACAGCATGCACTTTTTTCATAAAGAATATGCTGCTATATTTAAAGCAAAGTATATTTAATGTAGAAGCCCCATGTTAATAAGATTTACAAGCTTGTTCCTAAGGGTTGGACAATCTGTTCCTAGTCACATGAAGTAAACATTAAATATCTGATGAACACCCTTTATGAAAAGAGGCAAAAAGTGTGGTCTCCTTAAAGGCTTCTTTAAAAGGCTTGATTAATTAATGTTTGGAATTGGCTGCATAATACTAGTTTGTGTCCAAGTAATGTATGCTTTCTGTTATTGTTCAAATATTGCTCCTTTGTGTATCCCTTTCACTAAAGTATTCCTTAAAATTATCTTCTGAATGGACTCTTCCAGGATTGTGCACTTGGAACAGTATGCTTTTTCCAGGAATTTTAATATTTAAGTTTTGGAAGCTGAAATGTCTTCTTTCATGAAAATAATGTATTTAAGGATCCTGTTGAAACTGAATGCAGCAAAACTCTTCCTGGACAGCTTTAACATTTGTGTGTTCTTCTGTCTTTTATAATGTGAGATTCTGACAAGGCTAATGAGCTAATCAGGTGATAGCCTGAAAGTAAAAGCCTTCACTGCTAGAAAAATGGCCCTTTCCTATCTCCTTGTTAACATTCAAGTTGCTACCAACTCCATTATCAGTAACCACTGTGGCAAGCAGGAGGTGAAGCTTTAATACCTTTACTAGCCCATCTTTTTCTCATATCAAATTCTATAGACCCTATGCTGTTATCTTTTTACTACTGTTGCACATACTGGCATTCGTACTTTGGATGTTTTGCCAAGAGACGATAAACAAATTTAGCAGGGGCAGGGCACCAACTGCTGTGATTGCTGCAAGAATCCCGGACTATCATGCTAGGCTGTCCAGCACTATTTATAAACATAGTACAATGACCCCTCTTTGATTCATTGGAACTAGATGGTGTCATTGGAAGTGGATTATTTGCTCTACTTGAAGAGAGTTGTTCTTGTCGTGATAAATGTGGTGCTGTGCACGTAGGAAAGTAATTCTGATCCCAAATTATGGGAAATGGAAGGGTTTTTCATGCCTCTCTGAGCCTAAAGCCTGACTTGTTCCTGCATGCTTGCTTGCTTTATTTATTTATTGAATTTATATACCACCCATCTAGCCAATTAGCTTCTCTTTGTTTATCTGAATGAATGGATGAGAAGAGGGAAGTTTATCATAATAGATGTAGTATGCTACCTTGATAACTTGACTATCAGGTATGCCTTAGCCTTGTACTCCAGAGTTCACTTATTGCAGCAAAATTAACACGAATTTTACAAATGTTCTATTTTTGTTCAGTTCTCAGTTATGAAGATTGTTTTGGTGTGATTGCTTTCTTTAGGATTCCTGGTCTACGACTGGTGGGTGAATCGCTTTCTCCAGCATTACATCTCCAGTTGGAGGAGAGTACTGGATCTCGAGAGGGTGATATGAGGTTGTTGAAGGAAATAATAGATTATGTAAGATCCCTTTTTCCAAATTTTAGAAATCTGTCCATTGAAACAATATAGTGTATTTAACTGAGTATGTGTTCTTGAACTGCTCTGTTAGCTGGGCTTAAATGGTATTTGAAAAGTAGCTGATGCCCATGACCACACTACTCTCTACAGTTAGACCCTTTGATGAAGGAGTCAAATGAAACACAGTCTAGGATCTAAATCTCCTGACTCTCAATTGTTGAGTGATAATATCCTTTCTGGACAATGTTGCTTCAAAGCACAGCAACCCATTTGAAGCTGGAAATTTATGAGTGAGCAGGACCTTGCTTGGAGAGGGAGGGCTCTGAGTCGCCACTACATTTAGCAAAGATATAATGGCAACCCAATGATTCAGTGTTGGAATTTGAAGTATGGAATGGTCCAGTCCTTGTATTCTTTCTACCAGATGACTATTGAATATGGAGCTTGCCGAAAGAGGAGTCTTATCTTACTTCAGCATAAAAGACGAAGTAAAATAAGCTTTTATCAGGTTCTTGAAAAAAGACTCAAAAATATACAGTAATGTGTAAATCGTGATATAATATTTGGATGTAGCAAGTGAGCTGAAAATTATTCTTCAACAAATTGCCACATACTATCAAAGAGGTGAATTCTCTGCTTTTAATTTGATTAAATAAATCATCCTAGAAGTTTAGTAATATCTCACTGAGTTAGGTGGTTGTCTGATTTATTGCACTAATCTTCATCCGTCCATTCAACTGCAAACCCCTAACCATGCAGATGATTAATCAAATTTTCACTTGCAGCAGGCTTTCCCTGTAGGTTCTGTCTTCTCAAGGACAGGAGCAAGGTTCCATCTAAGGCGCATGTGTGTGTGACACCACCCTCTTTTGCGCATGGCTCCTCCTCCTCCTCCTCCATACAACCACAGTGATGGATGTGATGGAACCCATGCTCACCCTTCACAAGGGTGAAGTTGAATGTGGGATGAAAACACTGCCCAGTGGGGCTGAAAATTAGAGGGAACATTGATCAAGGGGTTTCCTGTTTGAAAGATAGATATTAACATTCAGTTCAAAGAAGGGACAGCAAGGCCACGGGCTTAAATTGCTTTCAGATTGATCGCAAGACTTCCCTGTTTAAATACACACATGAACCGCTGATTCATGCGCTGTTCTTTTCCTGGAACAGTTGCAATGAGAGAAGTACAAGCCGTTATGGCTAAACACAGTTAGAAGATGGTTGGTTTGAATGAACAATTACAGTGGTCCCTCGCTATATCGCAGGACCACAGGACCACACAAGGGCTTGAGGGAAAGGTGGGAAAGTTTTGGCTCTGCAGCCAGAGCCCTTTCTGAAGATCGCACACCGCTCACCAACACCCTCCTCGGGGGGGGGGGGGCGGGTGAGCAGCGTTGGACCTTTAAAGGGCCCTGGCTGCAGAGACAAACATTTGTCTCTGCAACCAGAGTTGTTTCCGTGGATTGCGTGCCACTGGTCCGCAGTTCCCTCGCGGTGCAGGCAAGCTGTGTGCGATGTTTAAAGGGCTCTTGGCGGTGGAGACAAGCGCTTGGCTCCTCCGCCAGAACCCTTTTTAAACTTCGCGCCCCTCGCCCGCACCCTCCAGAGAGGCATTGTGCCCACCCACCCGACCTTCATCCGCATATCGCAGATTTTCAGTGATTGCGGGTCGGGTGGGTCTCTAACCCCACGATAGGCGGGGGGTTACTGTACTGAAAGTAATGTATTCTCAAAGGCTTTCACAACTGGAATCTGATATCTGCTGTGAGTTTTTTGGGCTGTTTCGCTGTGTTCTATAAGTTTTCCTTCCTAACATTTTGCCAGCCACAGAGTCTGGCAAAACATCAGGAAGAAAAACTTCCAGAACACGGCCAAACCGCCCAAAAAACCCATAACAACTATCAATTACTGAAGTAACTCCTGTCTTCTTTGAGTTGAGCTGTAATGAGGAACCATGTTCAGTTGTAAATGGGAGCAAAAGATTCTGACCTTTTTATACTCAAAGCAGAGGTGGGGGCTGTATATAATTCCAAAATATGATTCAGCATTACGGTACTTCCATGTGAAGGCAATGTGGTACCTGAGAAAGGAATAGTGGTAAGGTTTGATGATGGAAATACTGAAATATGGCAAGCAAAGATTGTAAAGTGTGTGTGTGGGGGGGGGGTTGGAATCAGTGAAAGAAACTAAGATAAAAATAGTGCCAAACATATACTTACAAGTGTAATCTGTTCCGAATGCATGCTCTTAAGTTGAACAACTCTTAAGTAGAGCAGCCATTTCTAAAAAAAGCAATCAATAAATAAATAATTGAAAAAAAAATAAAAGAAATTGTAAGTAGAGCAGACCGCATCTAAAATCTGTAAGGCAGCAGTTAAAACAATAACGGTTTTTCACTCTTAAGTCAAATTGCTCTTAAGTCAAGCTGCTTGTAACACTGTACAAGTTGTAATAATGGTAACATCTGATGTTCTCTATTTTATATCTGATTGTATATCTTTGTCTTAGTGTATGAACAGAGGTATTGCATTAACTCAGGCTCGCTATCTGGAGAAAGAAGAGAAATTTCTCCCACCACCCAGGTTAGTAAGATCATTCATTTGCCACATGTCTGCTAGATTTGAGTGAGAATCCTGATGTAACTTCTGTTTGAATTCCTGGATTATAAAAATCATTGTTATATTAAAAATACCAAACTGGTGTACTATAGATGGGCCCTTCAAAAACATTTCCTTTTAGTCTGTTTGTTTTTTGTTTGTTTGCTACTTTACCACTCTGTGGGGTTATGGATAGCTCCAGAGCATTTTTAAAAAGAAAAGGAGTGGGAGAGAGAGGGGGGAGAAATAGCTGGAAATATTGCAGTATTTGAACCTGTCAACAGAAAGGCATAGAAACACAGAACCATATTTATTCCTGTGATATCCGTAGATCCTCTGTTCTAGATTTTGAGCCACTCATTCTCCATTTCATTAATTAGATCATTGGCCAGTATCCTTTTGCATAATTACCCTGGCATAAAAGAAAATGGCATAAATTGCAGAAGCAGATTGTTTCTAGTTTAAAAGTCCCCACTTTGATTCCTCATTGCTTGCACTTACTCTCATGGGCTGAAATCTGGTAGAAAGTTACAACTAGAGTAGGCCAATTGAATCAGTGGCTATTTGGTGAGACAGATGCTCTTAAAATCCTTTAATTCTGTTGGCTTACTTGAGTTTTGACCTACTACTGGATCTCAGTCATTGTGTGTAAACTGGGCAGTTGCTAATGAGGGGGGAAGTAGTCATAAAATAGTTTGATAAGTCACTTAGATTGCTTGAGTATAGTTGAGGAGTTTTTTGATGAATAGTTTTAAGTCCTCTAATGCTAAACTACAGGTCCCAGGATTCCTTAGGACGGAACCTCAGCAGTTAGTGTGGCATCAAACTGCTGTAATTGTGCAGTGCAGATACTTTCCTGACACACGTTCACTTAAATTAGCTGAATGATCTGGTCTGATTACACCAGTCTGTATAATTTGAAAGTAGTTTTGTTGGTTTCTTTGTTTACTGCTGTGCTATAAAGAAATGTTGACCTGTTTTTGCTCCTGCCAGCATTCGGGTTGTAGTGACAATAGAGCAAACGGAACAGGAACTACACAAAGCTGCCTCATTTATCAGGGAAGCTGCTGAGTGTGCGCTGAACTGAGACCTGCATACTTGGATATTTGTGTCTCACACAATAGTGGGTACCTCTTTTCTACAGTCGGATGAATTGGCTTGCACTCCAAAGGTTCAAGTTGTCAGCTATAATTTGATGGCACTGAAAGCTTGGCTTCTACTGAGTCATTCCAGGAGAAAAGGATGTCACAAATACGAGAACGCTAAACATACACTGTATATACTGAACTCAGCTGTATTTTTATGTACTGTTAAAATTGGAAATCATTGTTACACTGGTATTTTGCATTGTTTTCACTTCAGTTCTTACAAGGGCCTTACTCCTTTCTGTAGTTCTCTAAATGTGTAAAACAAACACATTATTTTTGAGCGTTCATGTGTAATGCTAGTGGAAATAAAAAGACTATGAAAACTTACAGAATAGACTTAATTTAACAATTGTTAATAAAAAATACTGTTCTAAGTAACAATTTTCCTCAGAAAAGTTCCTATTCTCAAACTGGAGAGCTAAGTTGTATTATGGGATCCTTGTTTTCAATGATGCATCTAACTAGCTTTTTATTACACTGGGTATGTGGGAATTTGTACACTAATCTTTTTAGATCTCTTCATTTTTGTAATTTTCAGGGCCAGTTTGTCAGCTTTACATCTTGACATCTCCTCTCATGCCAGTGCATTGTGCCAACGTGAGTTGGGAATTGTCTTGCTTTTGGTAACGTATTGAGCTTTTAAGCTGGTGCCCTTCTCAGCAATGCTCAGTGTGCCCACAGGGACGTATGGACATGGAGTTCCTTATTCCTTTCAGTTGGGCAAGTAGTGCCATCATGTGCACAAATGATCTTTCCACAGTGATGTCCCCTCCAGTGTATGTGTCCTGCCTGTGTATTACAGCAGACCCAGAGATTAGGTGCTGGGGGAACATCTTCAGAAACATAAGTACAAATTTGGCAGATGCATAAATTGAAGGAAAATCATTTAGTTGTGATTTTTAATTATACTTCATTTACCAGTATATCTGAAAATACCAGATAAATGCCTATATTTCATAGCAAAGGCACACATCCTGAGGAATCAAGAATTTCCAAGCAATCTATCTTGAAAGTGCTTACTCAAGCATTCCATTAAGATCCATGGTAAAGATTTCCTATTGGGTACAAGTACTTTACCAGAAGTTACAAGAAACCAATGTTCTCTTCTGCCATCCCTCACAGAAGTTGGCATGGTCTAACTTACATAATACGAATAATCAAAAATAGTGTTTCAAATTTTTCATGAAGACTGCTTTTAAGACTATTATAGCTGAATTGTTTCCACACGTTTGTGCCTTTTTTGTTTGCTGCTACATGGATTCCAGTGCTATATTTGAAACGTATTTTTTTAAATAAAAGCATATATTTGAGCCATTATTGTGTCTTCTGTATTGCTATATATTTTGTTTATTTGCACATAGTAATCATTCTCTTCATTATTGCATTATCTGTTATCTCCCTAGTATAAACATAATACAGTGGTTCCCCCACCATTTCACGGTTCATATAATGCGGTCCCGGTACATCGCAGTACTACAGGATATGAAAGGCAAGGCCACCAGGGTTAAGCTGCTTGTGGCAGTTTGAGGCCTCCTGCACTTACCCCAGACCTGGCGCTGCCCCGAACAGGCCTCCAACGGGCTTCCCGGGCCTGTTGGAGGCCCCATAAGTGCTTTCTGGTGATCTGGAAGCCACTTTTGGACCTCCAACAGGCACGGGAAGCCCGTTAGAGGCCCATTCAGGGCAGTGCCAGGCCTCAGGTAAGTGTAGGAGGCCCCAGAGAGACACCCCCAGTCCCAACCCGACTCAGCATCCACATACTGTATGTATTTTCAGTTATTGTGCGTCAGGTCGGGTCCCTAACCCCTGCAATAGGGGGATTACTGTAGGATTTAAGGCACAATGTTATGATCCCTAGAGAAGATCATTATATTTTATTTGCATGTTTCTGCCTGTTATTCCTTCTCTGGGCCTAACTCAGGATACATGGTCTTCCTCTCTATTTTGTATCCTCGCACATAAACCGAGTGAGGTAGGTTACACTGAGAAACAATTGACCCAAAGCAACAAAATGAACATTGCAGCTTAATAAGGATTTGAATCTTGTTTTCCCCAGTACTGATCCAAATGGTCCTAATGGGGTGAGCAAAATAAGGGTTGCATGCAGCGCTTGGGATCCTTTTAGTGCCATTTGAGGACATGCATACCTCTCTCTCAAATAAAATTACAAATGAGTAGCTGCACATGAAGAGAGGGAAGTTCCTTTCAGAGTTACACATCTATCCTGTCAAAATAGGATGAGAGGATCTCAACACATGTCATTCAGGTCTGAGGAGACAATATTCTCCAGGAAATACAGCTTCTCTTGCTGACCCGGTAATATCAATCCTGGAAAGATAAGGATCCTGAGTTCCTTAAATAATGTCAAATGATTGTTTTAAAAGAATTCAGTCTTTTTTAAAAGTGACGTTTTCCTTCCTCTTTTTTTTTTAATCCCAGGTGGAACAGCTTGACAGCTAAAATTGTATCCTGCCATCAATACTGTACATGCAAGGCCAAAAGAGGGTGAGGGTGGTGCCTAAGTTAACCTACAAGAAATGAAAGCCAAAAAAACACAGCAAAGGGATCTGCCGACCAGTATATTGAATTAAAATATAACTTCCCTGGCATTAATCCACTGGAAGATCTGCAGGCTTGTATCTGCAAACAAAACCAAACAAAACCTGCTGTAGACTACTGCAGCACAGAATCGTACTGTACCATGTATTTTACTGATGTTGGGAGCAGAGCTTAGTGAGAGAGGAAATAGTGAAAGGAAAGAATAGGATGGTGATCAAGGCCTCCTTTCAGAGTTGCATTGTTTTTAGGTGACAGTCCACCCTCTATTTAGTTACCCAAGAGGAAGAGCCACTGAACTGGAGGGACCTCTGATTTAAAAACAGAAGAAAAGTAACTTCTTGTTGATGTTGGAAAACCTCTCCATGTTTCTTGAAATAAGTGCTTCTGAGTGAGACACAGCAGGGGGTTGTGTATACAAGTAATAGTGAAGCCTTTTGTGGCCCACCATGTGATCTGCATAATAATCAACTTGTTTGGAAATATTAACACCTGGGAAACTAGAGTACAGTAATCTCAAGAGTTAGGACAACTCACAGTGCTTTGTAAAATTGTTGAGAATAGGTAGGCAAGGAAAAGGCTGAACAAAGAGAAAAGAAGACCAAGATCAGTGGGGACAGATAGAGCACAGGACTGATGTTGGAGGAGAGGGTTTGAACCTGGACAAAGCTGTGTGCTTTAGCTTGTTGGGTTGGGACAGAGGCCTAGAGCAGATTAATACATAAGACTCCCAAGGATGCTGGTGAAATTTCAGGTGCCCAAACTCTTAACACCTGGTGACCCTGGGGTTTTGACACCAACAAAGCCCATCTTTTCGTTGCTGCCATTTTGCCAGTGACAGCTCTTGCCTGCTCGTGGCACAGTGGTTAAATGTCTGTACTGCAGCTAAAACTTTGCTCAGGATCTGGGGTTCAATCCCAGGTAGCCGGCTCATGGTTGACTCAGCCTTCTATCCTTACGAGGTCAGTAAAATGAGTACCCAATTTGCTGGGGGGGGGCAATGTGTAGCCTGCATAATTAAATTGTAAACCACCCAGAGTGCTTGAAGTGCTATGGGGCAGTATATAAGCAGAACACTTTGCTTTGCTTTGTTTCTCTGGACTCTCCATAATTGCAGCCCTAACTTGGCATGCTATGAGAGGTATCCTCCACCAGGCCTCATTGTGATAACCCATGTTAACATATGCTAAGCCAAGCTCTGAAACTGAAATGCATACCTTTAGATTTTAGTTCCAAATCACCCAACGAGAGAGGAAATGTGCTTTATGGGTTGGGGATGATTAGGTATAATGTTCTCAGCTCTTGAATTCACATTTAGGATTAATGTATACAACTCATTCCCAGTTATTGAGATGAACAATATGTCAAGTGTCAAACACTGAATTTCTTTTGGGGGGGGGGGAATCTACTGAGGTTTTGTTCGGGCTAGGGTGCCTCTCAGGTATTTCAGCAAATGTTTGATTATAGTGTCTTTTAGAGATGGGCACAAAATGAACCAAAAATAATTTCATTTTTATCGTTTTGTTACAGAACGAAACAAAAAATGAGTGTCCCTTTAATAATAACAAAACAAAATGAAACAGAATTTTTGTTTCATTTTGTTCTGTTTTGGTTTTGTTTATTTATTTTGACAAGCACCAATCTCAGTGTTTGTTAAAATAAATAATCAAAATAAGCGCCCATGAGCTGGCCCCGCAGCCAGCTGGGTGGTGCTTGCTTAAAAAAAAAGTGCTGACTGGCCTGCGGGCCAGCTGGTCGGTGCTAGATTTTTAAAAAAGTGCCAACTGCCTGTGGGCCAGCTGGTCAGCGCTAGGTTAAAAAAAAAACAGTGCCGACCAGCCACGCTGGTTGGCTGTAAAAAAAATTTACAAAATAAAAAAACAACAAATGAAACAACAAAAAACAAAACTTTTTTAAAAAAAAATTGGTTTCATTCTAAAAGAAACGAAAAAAAACAAAATGGAAAATGAAACGAAACATAGTGTTGGCGTTTCTTTGAAGCTACATGAGTTCTGATTTTCATGATTCTGTCAAGAATGCAGCCCTTCCCCCATCCTGTTCCACCTCTACTTCCATCGTCATTTTACACTGGCTATACAGTACTAGTTGCAGAGCCAGAGACTGGGAGTTCGATTTCTCACTGTTCCTCCAGGGAGAAATCAGCTCGTTGTTGCTGCGCAGTCCCAGGGTGCCCCCAGATGGAAGGAACAGGAAACCATTGAGTGCTCTTTGCCTAGAAAATTCTTAAGGGTTGCCCTTAAGTCCAGATTGACTTGACAGCACATGGTTATTATTATCATTATGCTGACTGCAGTGGATGGAAAGTGCAACCCAACAGCATCTGGTGGGCTGGGTGTTTTCCGCCCATGGCTTAGATCTCTGCAGTCTGTTTTCTAATCCTACTTGTCCAAAGAAAATTATAGATTTGTACATGAGTGGTGTGGATTTCTGTGTAGGCAAAGATTGGATCAAGACACTTGTAACATGTTTAATGTTTTAATAATACACTTTTAAGCAGCCCTGTTCCCAAAACACCAACCAACCTAAGCACTTTACATTAACGCTCAGGGTCTGAAAGCAAGTTAGTTTATAAAATGAGAAGAGCAACTTTGCTTAGTTTGGGAGCCATTTTCGCTCTGTTCCAGATCTCAGAAAGGGTTGTTTCAATTGGTGTGTGTGTGTGTGTGTGTGTGTGTGTTTTAAACGTTCCAATTATTATTTTTAAAAATTGTGAACAAAACATCACTCCCATGTGTATTTAAAAAGCCAGTCCCAGGCCTTAAAAAGAGGGGGAATAGTATTTATTCATTATTTTATTTTAGAGTATTTATAACCCCACCTTTCTCCTTGGAAAAGGATATTTCAATTGTTAATGCTGTTAACAGTGTTTCTAAGGATGCCATTTTCACACTGAAGTAATAGTTGTGGGGTGGGGTGGGGGCAAGGGAGAGTCAGGGCATTGAGAAGAATCTGAGGGTAACCCACAGGCCTTCGGCTGCCCTTACGTGTACTCCTCATTTAGAACCACCAGGCAAGCCTTTGATGTATTTGTGCAGTGCCATCTCCTACATTAAATGGGAAACCCAGTTTTGTAACTTTCTAGTACAGTCCTTTTTTAAGCAGGACAACCAGACTGAAGCACACAGGTTCAAGAAAAGCAGTTGTGGATGTTTTGTAGTCTTCTCCAAAGTTTCCTTCTAGCAGTTACCATCCTTCCACTGAAATTTCTGAGCAGAATTTTTTAAAAAAAAACAAAGTATCTGCGAGATATTTCTATGAATCCATAAAACTTGCTTTAATTGGTTTCTAGCATAAGCTAGGCTAGAAAACAAATTTTGAGACTGCAAAGCTTGACTGAAACTGGCTAGTGCCAAAACAATGCTCATGTAAGAAAATTAGATTATCTGCCTATATACAGTCACTTCTGTTTCCGTACTGCTCAAAATTAAATCAACAGTAACACTTGGAAAATGATATTTGCTTTTAAAAAAGCTGAAATCTGTAATACTGATGCTTATTTGAAGCTGAAACACAGAATGAAATTGTTAAAGTTAGGAGTACAAGCCTGCCTGAAAAGCTTTGATTCTGCTCCCCTCCCTTCTGCACGTTTGAAATCTGATCCTGGTCACTGCAAAGAACGGTGGATTGTCTTTTTTCTTTTTTGTCACTCCATCTGGTCTTTATTACTTTGAAAAAAAGTAATGTGGGGTGCTGGCATTTGCAGCAATCTGGAGCTGCTACTGCAAACCCAGGTTTGTATTCTGTGATGATTCACAAAATGCACAGGAGCTGTAAATGCTGCTCCAGAAAGGAAATGTTTAGGGTTAACCCCAACTATTTGTGTGTTTACAGTTTCGGTGCTCTAATAAAAAGGAATATCTGGAAAGGAAGAGATAGTTTGCCTATACTGGGTAGTGAGTAAACCAAGCCTGTGCTGTAAAAGAAACAGCTTGCTCTTTGATCTCGTTCTAATGTTCATCATTATTATAACGCCTTTCTTAAAAGGTCAGGATTTCTTAAAAATTAAATGTAGGCAATGCAAGAGAAACGCAATGTGTACCATGAAACAAAATCTCACTCCCAGAACAAATGATAGGGATTATCAAATGGCATGTGGTCAATGTTTAAAAATCAACCAATTTCATCCTGTCTGTTTCTTCATGAACAGATAAACTTCTTAATCTGGCCATCAAAACAATGTCAATGCCAGTTCTGGTCAGGCCTCGCCATGTTCTTCCAGGCCTACTTTAAACATGCTCAATATAATGTAACCAAAGTATACCATTGTAATTGAAAATGTTGCTTTGAACTGAATTACAAACAGAGCATATGTAGACAACTGCCCAGATGTTTTTGACTGCAACTCCTGCCACTCACAGTCAATCCATATGATTGTCAGAGGTAATGGAAACTTGTCAAAAACTATGGAGGATACCACCTTGCCTACCTGTGGAGGGAAATCTTAGTCACTTTTCATCACATCTTGTATTATTTGCCAGGTTCTTTGCAAATTTGCCTTTGTCTCATCACAAGGAATGAAGAAGCTGTCCAAACCACCTTAGTTGGTGGATAATTCTGATTTCATTTTCCTTGATGTATCCTCATTTACATGGTGTTGTAAATTACTAAAGAAAGCAGTTTGTTAAATTGGCTGAGATATCACGTAAGAAAGAAGGCATTGGCACAAAATGGGGGAAAGAGAGAGAGCCAGCAGCTAAGTCCTACTTGAGGCCCTATCACACGGGTGAAAGAGGTGGTTAATAATAAAAGCCATGTTTCTTTCTGAAGTCATCACGTGACTAAAAATGCTGTTCCCGTGTTCCCATGGACGTGGTTTAAGTAACTATTTTATATGTTCCCCATGTCTTTAACCCACATCTAGAAGCTCTGAGGGAGACATCCAGCAGTGTGGAGCTTAGACGCTCCGGTGCTATGGGAGCTCAAGCTGCAATGGGGCAGTAACAAAATAAAGATTGGGGCCATAATGTCAACAAAAGGCGGGGGAGCAAGGCTGCCGCCATTGAGAAACAAGGCGGGTGGGCGAGAATTTGTGGTGTGTGTGAGAGAGAGACAGAGAGACAGAGAGAGAGAGAGACAGGGAGAGGGAGAATAAAGATATGCCAGCGCTGGCAAGAGCCCGTGCCAGTTGCCCTATCCTTCGCTTCCACGGTGGCTCTCAATCTGGTGGTGCTGCCGCCGAGCCCTCCCTAGCCTCACCGGAGGCAGCCACTAATGAGGGGCTTCCTTGTTGACTGCCCTTGAGGGAAAGCCCACCAATGTCTAGGTTTCGCTGCTCCAGGCTGCCTGTCAGTCACTCGCTAGCTTACTCACCAGCCTCTGGTTCCCCTTTTGCTCCTTCGCCGAGAAGGGAGTTCTCTCTTCTTTCATCACAGCTGGATTTTCTCTCTCCCCCCTCCTGCACATGCACCCCTCCCCTGGCACAGAGACAGGGGATTTCACCAGGGCGCCTTCAGAAAGGGAGGCCTGCTGTAGGGGTTGACTCACGCCGTTGCTGGGAGCTCCTTGCTGCCTGTGGCTGGCCTCAGAAGAGGTGGCTTGTCCTTCTCATCCTTGTCCCACAAGTGAGCCTCCTCCTCCTCCTCCTCCTCTGCCCTGACTTGGCTGGCAGTCTCCCAAGCAAATTATCAGAGATTTAGAGAGAGAGCAGTCCAGGGAAACAGCAAGGTAGAATGTTGCCAACTGCATAGCCGGTAAAACAACAACAAAAAGGGGGAGAAATGGGTTTTCGGCGCCCACACTAACCTTTGCCTTGTGTAAAAATGTGCATTTCGAACCGGAGCAAAAATACCTACCCTCCACCTTGGTTCTTGAAAAACTCACTAAAACCCAGTTAAGTGGGCATTGCCCTTTTTTAAAAAACCAACTGACCTTCATGGGGGCACAATTTTTCGAGCTGGTTTATCGGAAAATTAGATCCGGATTTTAAAGACTGTGGGATAGAGCCCTTAGTTTGGATGGGTTTATGCCCAACTATGTGGGTGCTGGCTTAAATAGCTGTTTCAAATGGTCTATAGAAAAAAGCTTGGCTTTGCACAGTTAAAATGCCTCAGTGATAATTTGAGGAAAAGCTAGAGAGTATCTTCAGAGCATAGGAGGATATGCTAAAAAGTCTCTGTGAAGTCTAGCTGGAGTGACTGTGGGTGGCTTAGAAAAAAAAGATAAGGAAGGAAAGTGATAGACATGCATGGTATTATGTATCATAATATGAGACTTACAGTACAGGAAGAAAGAGGAAAACGAAGAGTTAAGCAGGAAGCAATGGGATCCAAAGATACATCAGTTGTAGTGGGAACAAATGAAATCACTGATATGAGAAAAGAATCAGGCACTGAGCACAAGTGTCAGTAGGATATAAGTGCTGATGTCTAATAGAAAATAGATTATAGGAATTTTTTTCACAGGAAAATCATTTTTGTGCTATTTTAACAGATTTTCATGATCTTTTAGCAGCTAATCTATATATGTATTGTTTAAGGTGTGGTGCAGTACTCTCTGTGAAACAAAAAGAAATTTTAAAATATCACCCTAAAATAGCTGTTGTGAGTTTTTTGAGCTGTTTGGCTGTGTTCTGGAAGTTTTTCTTCCTGACGTTTCGCCACACTCTGTGGCCGGTATCTTCAGAGACCATAAGGCGCAGCATCCAGACCAGAATCAAAGAACATGAAAGACACTGCAGGCTGAAACAACCAGAAAAATCAGCAGTAGCTGAACACACCCTGAAACAAACTATACATGAAATCCTCTTCCGAGACACTGAGGTACTGGACAACACTAACAATCACTATGTTAGACTACACAGGGAAGCCACTGAAATGGACAAACATAAGCACAGTTTCAACAAACAAGAAGAAAGTCTAAAAATCAACAAAGCCTGGATTCCAGTACTGAACACTACAGTCTGCGAAGTGTCAAAGTTGAATGATTCCCACCCAGGCACAAGCACCAGTTCACACAATAGAACAGCTAATGACACCCATCAACCACCAAGAAGGATTCCTGCCACTCCTGATTGCAGTGAAACTTCTTAATCCCCCCCCCATCACAATGCAATATCTAACACCTATTCTCCTGCATAACACAAGTTTCCCCTTTCCCACAACTCTAAAACCCCACAGTCTCACTCACTCTATACCCCAGAGCACAGAGAGAACTCCTAGTTCCCTGACTCCTTGCCCTCTGAATATGCTGGCCGCAGAGTCTGACAAAACATCAGGAAGAAAAACTTCCAGAACAAGGCCAAACAGCCCAAAAAAAAAACTGACAACTATCAGATCCTGGCCATGAAAGCATTTGAGAATACATCACCCTAAAATATCCTCCTGGAGTTTGTTTCATGCTTGTTTTCCCTCTCTTTAAATCAAAGGCCTGACAAGTTAAATTACAATTTCAGCCCAGTGAAATAAAACACTAATACTCCTACATAAATAGCATTGCATGTGTGCATGTAGGTCAGTTCTGTCCACTAATACCAAATGCTGCCTTCTTTTCTTGGTTCAAGGGCTGGAGATCACAGACAGGGGGTCTAGGCTGAGCTTGTGTTCATCAAGCCCCACAAAATTAACATGTAGGGAATGGCAACAGCTTTAATTTACCATGCTCAGATGGGCTTCCCAGCCTATTGTCCTGCATACAGGTTACTCCACACCCAGTTTTTGAATTTCTTTCTCACTTATTCTTAACAGGTCCAGCTAGCAAAGAAGACCCTGGGACAAACTATATGCTTCATTAGAAGCTGAAATATGTTTAGTTGTTCAGAGCCGTTATTCAGACTGACCGTCATGAAAAAGCAATCAAATCTCCAAAGGAGGCCTATGCTTTTGAAAGCTATGACATTGAGATGCTCTCAGCATTTAAGGAATTCCATCATGTGCTGATATGCCATTTCTAAGATGTAATTACTTAGTATAGTTGAAACACACATGAAAAGTATGCTACTTGAGATTTAAACCTGGAACTTCTGCTTGTAATACAACATGGGGCTGGCACTGAACTGAAATCACTTTTCAAAGTGGCCAATTATAACACACAAGGGAAAGAGAAAGACCATGAAAGGAGATGCAGTCACTAGTCTTTACGAACTCAAACGCAACCCAACAAGCCTTTCAGTGTGATTAGCCAATGAGTGAAGCCATCTACAGTTTGACAGGATTTCAGAGATGT
Organism: Phrynocephalus versicolor; assembly: GCA_023846285.1. Lineage (NCBI taxonomy): Eukaryota > Metazoa > Chordata > Lepidosauria > Squamata > Agamidae > Phrynocephalus > Phrynocephalus versicolor. The sequence goes on along the minus strand of JAHTLZ010000237.1, from coordinate 44,971,519 downwards.
ATAAACAGCAAACTCACTCTATTACAAGTACTGTATAAGAAAGTCTGGTCCTGAAATCTCTTTGCAGAGTTGGCTGCAAAACCATGCATAGAAAGACATCAAATCATAGGAATGAATGATGTCAAGAAAATATGAACACTACAATCCATACAAGAACATTTTTGAAACTCTAATGTGGTGCATCTTAGTAATCTTCTGAAAAGATCAAGCTTAAGTCCCAAAAGGGCCATGCCAGTCAGAGCTACACATTGCCCCCACCCCCAGCAAGCTGGGTACTCATTTTACTGACCTCGGAAGGATGAAAGGTTGAGTCGACCATGAGCCTGCTACCTGGGATTGAACCCCAGGTTGTGAGCTGCAGAACAGGCACCTTGCCACGGCAAACTCTCCTGTGGTGCAGAACTGGGCACCCTGTGGTTGTGTCGTTGGAGTCGCATGTGATAAAACACACCTACGACAAAAGTTCATTCACAAGACTTTCTAGAACTTGTGCAGAACTTCCATGCCCTTTCCCAGTAGCAATTGTTACCTCCTGTCCAATATCAAATTTAACTTTCTGTCTCTCCCCCCCCCCGCCCCCATACTGGCTGAACAATACACGCTGAATCAAACTCAAACCTTTCTACCACTGTTTCACCCCCATTCATCTTCTTTCATGCACCATTTCTTCTAACCTCTTCTCTATCACACTCCACAGGTTCCCAGTAAACCACTACTCCATTTGGAGAGGCAAATACAGATGTCTGTAGAGGTGCAAGGTTAACACATGACATCCTTGAAAGGTTTATGCAATCTGAAAGAGTGACTACCCTAGATCACCCTTTAATCAGTTGTCCCAAGCTAGCATGCACAAGATGAGTAAATTTCTTGTGATTCCTTTTATTTATTTATTTATTTATTTATTTATTTATTTATTTATTTATTTATTT
>JAHTLZ010000237.1:44930067-44970580 GCA_023846285.1 Phrynocephalus versicolor | reverse complement strand
TTTATTTATTTATTTATTTATTTATTTATTTATTTATTTATTTATTTTTAAACTTGTATACCACCCGTCTTCCTGGAGGAACTTTTAATTCTCCCACAATCTCCAGAGAGATTCTACATCATGGGCATTGTGATAAGAGTTCCAACAAAGCACTACAGTCTGCCACTTCTGCTGGGTACGATCACACAGCTCCAGAGGGTCTATGATGTGGGAGGAGGGAAGCTAGGGTCACTTGGGTTAGAACCTCTTCAAAGCTAGAATCAGGCTTGTAAATAGATTTCATGCACATTCCCTGTTTTCAAGTACAGAATAAAGTCATAGCGAAGAGCAGAATTTACATAGGACATGGCTTCAGAGACTAGGAATTGGGGCAATAGTTTCAAACTACAGGAAAAGAGATTCCATTTGAACATTCAGAAGAACTTCATGACGGTTAGAGCTGTTTGGCACTGGAATATGCTGCCATGGAGTCTCCTTCTTTGGAGATTTTTATTAAACAGAGGCTGGATGGCCACCTGTCCGAAATACTGTGATGGGGGTTCCCTGCATGGCAGGGGGTTGGACTGGATGGCCCTTGAGGTCTCTTCCAACTCTATGATTCTATAATTCTATGACTTGCCAAACCAGATGAGTTTGCAGTGAATAAAGCATAGTTTTAAAATCCAGACATATCTAAGATGCCAACTCAAAACAAGTTTGCTTCTAGATTCCATGGAGATATTCAATTTACAATACTTACAAAGAAAAATGGAACATGTACTCCAAAACACTTTGCCCTTATTTAGTCCAGTGGCCCCTCGTATAACAGACGGTTTGTATAACATAAAATCTATACAACAAAAAATTCCAGAGATAAGGGAAATGTGCTTAACAGAATCGTCTATGGGGCAAATCCATACATTAAAATGACTATGTCTCTGAGATTAAATTTCTCTGAGATGAATTGGAGCCTTTCTGTCTTTAATGACTCAGATAAAACAATGCATCACAGTACTTGAAACAGTTTGAGAACTGTAAAAATCTGAATAAAGTGGGACTTACCTCTGAGTTTATTTATTTGTTTATTTATTTGGTGCATTTATATACTGCTACTTTTTTCCATTCAGGAACTCAGGGCGGTATCCAATAAAACAGCTAAAAAGACAACAAGCACAATAAAACAATGTGCATAAGGCTGCAGTACTGTAGGGCTTATTAATTTGTTCCCATCACCCAAGGTTGGACACTGTCATGGCCATCTTAACTAATGTGTTGCATCCAAGGCAATCTTTCAACTTCATTAGCCAAGATGTTCTTCTCCTTCCTCCTCCTGAATGTTTTGCCTTAAAAAATCAGCTATAACCAACTAAAGTTTTTATTTCTCATTTCTTCACCAAAGTTGCCTTCCTTTTCCATTTTAGGTGCTTTATGATTTCTTGGATTTATGCATTCACTTTACTTTTTCTTTGCTGGTCTCCCTCCTGATCTGAGAAATACAGTACAGTGGGACCTTGACTGTCATTAATCCATTCCGGAGGTCTAGACATAAGTAAAACATGCCTTAAGTCAAATGAACTTTTCCCATAGAAAGTAATGGGAAAGTGGATTAATCCGTGCCAGATGATGAAAAAGACCCCCCAAAACAGCAATTTAACACAATTTTGACTGGGATAGGAGATTCCTTCCGGGGATGTAAATGAAATGTCTCTTCAAAGAGAGGAGGAGGCAGTGGAATTATAGTCCACAAGTTATACGCCTCCACTTTTTAATGTTCATAGCAACAATGTCTAACATTTAAGTTTTACTGATTTTTAACATGACGTTCCAAGTTCTGAACAACTCTATGCTTACCATTAGAGTCCCACAACTGTACAGCTCCCCAACTAAAATGCTTCCATTGTGGACCAGACTTCTGCAGCCAGATTTTTTACAAGAGTGAGCCAACTGTCTAACCAGCGAGGCCAGCCCCGAGCTCCTGGCCCTTCTCCTCCTCCAGCGGTGGCTTCGGCAAGGCAGAGGACCAGCTCCAGCTGCTCGGAGCTGGCCTTGCCGAAGCCGCCGCTGCCGGAGGAGAGGAAGAAGCCAGGAGCAGTTTGGTGGTGGCAGCTGCGATGCTGGGTTGTGGCTGCCGCCCTATTCCGGGGCCTTGCGCCAGGGCTCTGAGCTGTAAGTCAAAGCCTGCGGCGCAAGTCAAACAGGTCCCTTCTTGCTGCAAGTCAAATATGCTGCAAGTCAAGCAGCATGTAAGTCAAGGTTCCACTGTAGTTAATGTACCATCTAGTACCATTTAATACTGGGGGCAAGGAGGCGGGGGCAGAGAGAAGCAAAACACACTTACATCATTTGTTTAGATAGTACTTCTTGATAAAGTGCTGAGAACCAATGACTTTAGATCTGTCTCTTACATTATAAATCTAGTGATCACAGAGATTTTGTACTTGTGGTATAGCCACATTTTATATGATGTGGATCGGTCTGTTTGCTGCATGTATAGCAAATAAATGCAGCCAGTTCGAGTTTTGAAAAAGTAGGTGCAGGGACTGAAAGAATATCTTTTCTTTTGAGGACGAGACAGAGAATTGCACAGTGCTGTATTAGCAAGTTATGTGCAAATAATATACACCACCATAAAGGTATTTCTCTGTTACGTTAAAATATACACCCTGGGTATACCCATGATCCAGACAAGAGAAGGTGGGGAGATCCTATTGCATTTTTTTTTAGGTTGGTTGCAATTAGTTTTAAAATCCAGTGTCTCCTTTCAACTAAATTGTAATGTACAATGCAAACTTGCACTGATTTACTTGTAAGGAAATCTCATTAATTCCGACCAGTTTTAAACCCAAAGCATGCAGAAATGAGTACAGGTTCGTCTGGCTAAGCAGGGGGGCTTGAACGCTTTCCACTTAAAAACTTGGTTTTGAATCACTGTATTTGCAGCCATGTTTCGAACCTCGAATTGAGGCTACCACATCTTTTAAAAATAATTTCTCATCTGTAACACTTGTAGAGTAGAGAGGTACAACATGCTGCCCCCCCCCCCGGGCGGGGTAAAATGGTTGTTCCTATTGAATCTGAGCGATGTAGATGGCTGAGAATTTGGGTCAGTTCGTTTTTTATAAGACGTTTTAGCAAATGTCTTCATAAACCAGATGGAAAGAAGTTCAGAATGCAGGAGAAATTGCGTCTGTGAAAGAACACACATTCATTCTGTCACAGGGCTTGAATCTATGTCCTCTGGAAACAGTGAGTCTTACATTTATTGGAAGGAGATTTCTCAATTGAAATCAGCCATGCCTACCTTTAGTACTTAGCTGCCTAGATGCCCTAAGCACATCCAATCTCACCTGATTTCGGAAGCTAAGCAGGGTCAGCCCTGGTTAGTACTTGGCTGGGAGCCACCAGGGAATACCAAGTGCTGTAGGCGCCTGGTGTAGGAACTGGCAAACCACTCCAGTATTCCTGCCAAGAAAACTCCATGGACTCCATGGAGTCACAAAGGGTCGGTCACGACTGTAAGGACACAACACACACACACCTTTAGTACTCTACTGGAACCTGAATGTAAAAATGGGATTAAGTATTTTAAGATTCTTTTCTAGCTACAACAGGAAATAATCCATACATGGTTTAGACAGGAAACCTTCCTTTCTTCCTTGCTCTAATCAGTGCAATAATTCAGACTGTCTATCCCAGAGAATATATGTAACATAACCTAAAGTTTAATTAATTGTCAGATGCAGGGGGGTGGGGGGAGTAACACTTTCCTGCCTCTAGGCAGGTGGCTCTGCTTTTGACCTTGTATACACATAGCTCCTTTAATCATTTAGATATACAGTAGAGCTGAGAAGTCTCCAGATGGAAGCTGAACCTACGACCCCCTTAACATAAAAACATCTCTGACACCGATTGCACCATCTGTTGGTCATAAGAACACATTTGCTATCTTTCTTTGGCTCTCCTCTTATACAAAGCTGAAGGTTGAGATTATTGGGACTGTTCGCGTTTATCCGGGGAACTTTAATATGGAACACATTTCCACCAGGAGAGAACAAAGCACAAAAGCTCTAAACCATAATTTACATTCTTAAGTCAGTGAAAACAAAACAAAATAAAAAAAGGAAAATAAGAAACACTTGTCTAAAAGTAATGCTTATTTATATGCACAACTACGACTTCAAAAATGTGCATCTTCTTATGATGGTGCCCACTGTTTAAATTTATGTATCTATATATAGATATGGAGAAAGTAACATTTTTGAAAAGTTTTAAATAGTTTGAAAAGTTTTGGTTATGCTTTAGAAAACATAACTCAATGGCTACAAAAGTCAATTTAAATAGTAATAATTTTATGTTATTACTCTGCCTGTTTCCCCCCCCCCCCCCCAAAAAAAAAGACTTGCCTTTCTGGCTCATAAAACATCTGCTGAGCACATTGTTTGGACTTTTTGGATGCTTTGCATGAAAATGTTTGGGAGTGCAAGATTATTTTAACAGCAGGAGAAAGGAAGGCCTACACTAAAATGTTGAGAAGTTGAGTGTATGATTCCGGGCACTCTTTTCCATTTCTCCTCATCTGTGGCTTCCCATTTCCCACCAACAGCTAAAAATTCTTGGCCACTGAGCATGTTCAGTCCTCCTTAGAATACTTACTTACTGTATATACTCAAATATAAGCCTAGTTTTTCAGCCCTAATTTTGGGCTGAAAAAAGGCGCCCTTGACTTATATGCGGGTCAATAGTTTTAGCCACTGAGGCAAGTGCTTGGGTCGGTGGCTAAAAGTCATTTTAAACATTGCATGCTGCTTCTCATGACCCCCGCCCCCGCATCACAGGTGAGCGGCATGCAATGTTTAAATGACTTTTAGCCACTTACCCAAGCACTCGCATCAGTGGCTAAAAGTCATTTTAAACATCACACACCAATTCACAAAGGAGGAGCTCCCAGGCCCTGCTGCATTTCCCACCTTAGACTTATACTTGAGTCAATAAGTTTCCCTAGTTTTAGGGGGTTAAATTAGGGGACTCAACTTATACTCAGGTCGACGTATACTTGAGTATATATGGTAATTCCATGCTTAGGATTTTGCTCCACAAAGTGTATTGTACTTGTGCAAGTCTTAAGTTAGATGTTACAGCTTTAGTGCTGTGGTAAAGAGAGAGGTATCCCTAGTCCCAGATACCTGGCTTCTGAAATTTTGAAGGTTTTCTGGTTGTTTTTTATGACAGAGGCCATTTTTCGTATAACTATCCCCCAGATCCATGGAGAAAACTGGGAGGGGGAGAGGAGACTAACTCCTCCCCCTCTAAATACCCATTTCATCTCCAAAATCTTCATCTATTCTTCTGACAATATTGCAGGTTTTACAAAACCATCTGAACCTGTTCTTCTGAAATTAGCAGGTTTGACGCCGTCAGAAGAGGAAAGTAGCCTAGCAAACTCCATCTAATTCAAGGAAATTTGAAACTGGCAGGCCCTTCAACATACACATATGTTGAGGTCAACAACACAAGAACACCTGGATGTACAGTATTTCCCTGAAATCTGAATGGCAGAATTCCCTATTAAGGTTCCATTATGCTTGTAAATTAAATCCAACTGCAGCAGAAAAACAAAATGAAATGTTGCAGCCGTTTCTTGAATTCGGCATCTCTCCCTGTCACTGCTAGGTACTCTCAACTCAGCTAGAGCCCTGGCCCAGGGGTTGTCCTTGATCACATAGACCTGCTTGTCCTCTGGGTCTAAAGTTTCTTCTGTGTTGTAAGCTTCTTCCAAGTTCTCGTGAGCATTGCCTCAAACCCCTTCCTTTTCCCAGTCTGAGGGCTGCTTTCTCCCCTCTTTTCTCTCCAGGTACCTACAGTACATCTAGGAGACCCTCTTTTATCTTCCACTGGCTACTGTCTCCCTGGTCTCTTTCCCTCTGGTCACACCATCTCCATTTGCCTGTGCATTTGCCTGTAATCATCAGCATCTCTGTCGTCTCTTGGGCTGCTGGGGTTGGGCAGGGGCCAGACTACTTCCTTGGGAGACCTGCCTTGCCAACCTCCTCATAAGCTGATTTAAAGTCCTTGGTTTTCTTCACTAGTAAGTAGCATCATCGTTATAGCAGTGTTTCCAGTAAATATAGAAATGATTGCCACTTAGTAATGTACTCCCACTCTACTTGAGTTAAAAGCCTTCTGTCTCCCCACCCCCATATGCCAAATTATTTATTTCAAACTGGTCTTTATCTCTTTCCACCCACTCGTTCAGCTTCTGCCTGGATTAAATACTGCCTTGCCCCATGACCCCAATATGATCCCCCCCCAGACTTTCTTTGTCCCATTGTTCCATTGATTTCTCCCCTCCTAATTTTCTCCCAACTTCTACCAAGCATGAACCTGTTCTCACTGACCTTCCCTGTCTCTGGGCCGTGTTGTGTGTGTTGTGTCATTACAGTTGTGACTGACTCTTTGTGACCCCATGTCCATGGAGTTTTCTTGGCAGGAATACTGGAGTGGCTTGTCAGTTCGTACTCCAGGCGCCTACAGCATCTGGTATTCCCTGGTGGTCTCCCATCCAAGTACTAACCAGGCCCGACCCTGCTTAGCTTCTGAAATCAGGTGAGATCAGATGTCACCATATTGCAATTATCTGAATCTAAGCAGCTACGTTTTCAAAGCAAGAAAAATGTTTTTTCCTGATTGTTACAGAAGTCACCTTGCCACAGAAATCATGCCAGACCAGCACGTGTACGTGTGCTCAAACATATTGTTTCCTTTTAGAAGCACATGTTTCAGAGTTGTTTTATAAATGGCAACCAGAAAGCTGGTGTTTCTTGAATGCTTTGCAAGTAATACAGGAATCTCTTGTTGCAACCTAAAGTCATCATGACCACTTTTCTCTACCACCTTTTCACCCCCCTCCCCTCCCCATACACACACACTTTTAATTACTACAGGAGATGCTTATAGAACTGCTGAATAGCTCAGTGGTTCAGGTATTGGATCCAGAGAATGAGACAAGGCCTGGATTTGATGATCTATTGCAGTGGTGGCAAACCTTTGGCCTTCCAGATGTTTTGGACCACAACTCCCTTTGTCATTGTCAATCTAGGCTTGGAATTCTGGGAGTTGTGGTCCAAAACATCTGGAGGGCCAAAGGTTCTCCACCACTGATCTATTGGGTGCCTTCCAGCTCTGAAGCTCATGATGATGATGATATTTAACCCTGTGTTTTTCCCAGGAATGAAGAGCTCACAAAATTTTAATCTTTAACTTATTATGCTTTTAATTCTATTCCTTTTCATGAGATGCCTCGAGTTCTCTTATCAGGAGAAGGGCAGTATAAAAAAGAAATAAACAAAGTTTGGGATCCTGTTGATGATTCTCAAATTACCTAACTACGCCTATGGTCATACTCGTGCACATAACCCATCTGGAAAATGGGGAGGGGGGAGGGGGGTGAATAAGAGTGCCCTGATTCGGGTTTAGCATTGTTGTAAGGACTACTGAACTAATTCAGGAAAACTGTCCATCTTGACTAGAGCAAATTGGTAACCATAGTAAGGAAAAGCACAGAGTTCACTGGGGCTTATTCCTGGATAAAAGGATATATAATAGTCACAGGGAAGAGCTGTCACTTTTATCCTTTAATAGCAATGGTATATAGTGCTGCTGCTGCCCAGTGTGTGTGTACACATATCCGTGTGTACATGCATGCACGCATGCAATACAGAGATCAGTGGGTCATTCACAATTGTAGCTTCACTGATTGGACTATAATACATCGAAAAGCAGAAGCAATAATAAGGTGAAACAGTGACTTCAAGTTTTGCCTCTTTCCACAGAAGTGAAAGGCATCAAGTGAATGTTTCATACCACTTTTATGATCATCAGGTCCCATCCTGAAGAATCATGGGATGTCTAGTTGGATGAGATGCTCAGCCCTTTGTACTTGAGAGTTTTAGTCTTTTCTGGACTACCATTAACTTAAGGCAGGCCTGCCCAACAGGTAGACCGGGGGCTACCAGTAGCCCATCAATAAAAAATGTGAGGGGACAAGTTCTCCACCTCATCCTCCCCCAACCCAAGGACTACCACTGCCCCAGCAAAGCTCTGGTTCTGCCAGCCCACTGTCTCAGCCGAGCGGGGCAGTTCAAGGGCCATGGCATAGTCCCCTGCTCTCCATACCGGCCAGATGATCAGTGTGCCACTGCCTTGTGACCAATTGAGTTGTTGGTGCAGAGCAGATGAAGGGGAGTGGAGGGGACAGCAAGGGGCGGGGTCATGAGTGTGCCCACCTCCTTTGCATTGTGACGTCCCCCTCTTCTCCCTTCCCGGGAGAATTCCTTCCTCCCACCCTTCCATCCTCCTCCTCCTCCTCCTCCCACCCCCACAGCTGCCTGACAGAGACTGTGACCTGCTGCTCCTCCTGCTCCCCTTCTGAGACATTCCCTCCTCCTTGCACTGCCATGGCTATGTGATTGCCCCACTGCTGACTTGGCCCATCCCAGCTGCACAGTGAACATGGCAGAGGTGAGTGAGAGCTATGGGTGGCAGCAGCAGTAGCAGCGAGAGGGCTGGAAGGGAGAAGGGGGGGAAACAGGAGGAGAAGTAGAGTCAAGTCAGGCCCCAGGCAGGTTGGGAGAGAAAGTGCACCTTTTTAAAAAAGTCTTCCAGCAGCCTGGGCAAGTGGAAGGGGCAATCTGTGCAAGCATGCACGTACCTCCCTTGCACCTTTCCAGGTGTAAGGGAAGCATGTGCATGGTCAGCCTTACCATAGGAATGCATTGAAATATGTTCCCTCCAGAAAGCATTAATTGATTTTCAATGTGTTCCTATGGGAAACTGCTGCTCTACTTACAGACTTATTTATTTATGAGCATATGCTTGGAACAGATAAAATTCAGAAGTAGAGGTTTTAGTGTAGTAGCCCTCAGGCCCTTTTGTCCAGAAAAAGTAGACCTCGGCCTGTTCAAAGTTGGACAGACACTGACTTAAGGGCATGCCTACACAGGAAACTGGTTTAATCATCACTCCATCTCATTTCAGGCCACCTCCCAGCAACTTCATCAAATTACATGTCCCAGCATTCCTTAGGAGGGAATGGTGAAAATTAGAAGTGTTCGAATATTGATTTTGTTGTGCAATTGTGCAGAGACAATATCTCTCTCTTTTTAAAAGAAAGCTGGCAATCTAGGCTAGCTAAATCAGCACTGGGGATCCTAGCTAGATTTCAGATAAAACTTGGTTAACTGGCAATATTTTCTTTCTCATTTATCCCACTCCACCCCTGCTTTATTATTCAGTCTTTTCCTGCCCCACTCCACCTTACTGACAGGTATCAGGAGAAAGGAATTCTCATGAATTCTTCATTTTAAAAAAATAAAACTACTCTCCTGATGTACATCTTCAGGATCCTTTATAGTATGTTTATAAGATTTCAGGTGCTTAGGTGTCATGCTGGTTGGATAGCTCAGTGGATTAGGTGGTATCTGGTTGTGGAGCCAGAGGTTGGGAGTTTGATTCCCAGCCAGGTCTCTTTTGAGTTGAGCCAGCCTGTGTGGCCTTGGGCAAGCTGCATAGTCTCTTGTGAGTTGAGCCAGCCTGTGTGGCCTTGGGCAAGCCGCATAATCTCTTGTGAGTTGAGCCAGCCTGTGTGGCCTTGGGCAAGCTGCATAGTCTCTTGTGAGTTGAACCAGCCTGTGTGGCCTTGGGCAAGCTGCATAGTCTCTTGTGAGTTGAGCCAGCCCTTGGGCAAGCTGTGTAGTCCCAAGGATCTGAGAAGAAGGGAATGGAAGACCTCTTCTGAGTACTCGTTTCCAGGAAAACTCTGAAAAAGGTTACCCTCAGATTTGACACATGATTATCATTAAGTGTTGCAGTCTCAGAGTGATGGTGGGCACCCACACATACCCCACACATTCCTTGATTATAGATATAAATGGAATGCTGCTTTAAAGCCCCAATGGTGTTCCTCTAACTGTAACAATGATTTACTGTACCACCTTGTTACCTAGCCTGTAGGTTGTGAACCCTGGGGGGCTGCAGTGTCTTCACAGGGTATCCTTAAACACTTGAAGAAATGTTGTTATCTTTTGCAGTTACAAATTGCATGGAATCGTCCCAATAAAAATATTTTAATAGGAGGGTATGCATTAACAGATTAACTTATTTCCCCCTTCTCTCCAAATTTGAGGGCCCTTCATGAGAAACTTTAAATAAATATTTGATGAACTTTTGAGTTTTAAATCTTGGTGGTCTGAGGCAACAAAAGATATTCAAAAGGGAGGTCCATGGTAAAGAAAAAATTAAGAACCACTGACCTACCCAACTTGGATGTATAGATAGTTGGGGAAATATACCCTATGGTGATAATGTCATTTTGTTTCAGTTCCATGACTCATTCTTGAATGCCAGATTTAAAAACCAGATGACATTTGCTCAGAGTACAAATTGCTACATTAATTCTGAGGTTTACACACACACCTCTGTTGTTTTAGAAGGGGGGGGAAGGGAGAAAGAAGGATTTTTTTCCTTTCCCTTTCTACTTGCTTAATCCATCAAATCCCGGCAGGATTCTGGAAAAGCAAGGTAGAAGGCCTGGATTTTGGCTGTTACATGTCAAACTTTCTTTTTCTAGCCCAGAAAATGAGTCATTTGGATGGGAAAAAAAGAACTGAAAGGGCAGGGAACCTATGTTTTTTATCATCGCAAAAAGAGAGCAAAAATCTGCTGAACCAGGAATGAAGTTGGCTTACTATTATCACTGCATCTGACTTGAATTAAACAAAACAGATACTACATTCAGTCAGGAAAGGTTTTGTATTCTGACAGTGGTGCACCTTTATTTCTAGATTCCTGAATCTAGAAATCATGAATCGCTATGATTTTGGCATGTGCTTGATGAGTGTCTAGCTACTAACATTTGTGGCTATTAAGATCCCTCAGCCTGTCATGAGAGAAACCTGGATTATTAACTGTTGTGTTAAATGTACTGCACAGTCAAATCTCAGGAAAACTGGAAGACGTCACCATTGCTGCGTTGTCGAAAGCCATCATGGGGAGTCAGAAATTGGAATGCTGTTAGGAAAAGCTTGACAAACTTTTTTTTTTTCAATTTAAGATTGGATGGTGAAAAATTCTAACATGTTAATTTGCAGGGCACTAAGATTTAGAGGTGACTGAGTTCCAGAGGTCAATCTACTTGTGAGGGAAATGGCAGTACCTCCGAGGACTGGTCACTTGGCTGTTCCTTTTTTGGGGAGACCCACGATGCTCTCTTACTCCTCCTTCCTTTGTCATGGGGATGTGCACCCTTGTCTCCCAGCAGACTGTGGAGGAGATAGGGCTGCTTACCCTAGATGTCAAAATATCTAGTAACAACTCAGGTTTGTCATTATATCAGTTGCTAATACTGGCTTGAGAAACCCCAGAAAAAGCAACACAGAACACTTTCTTGGCACTGTTGCCTTCAAGTGGCATTTTTTTTCTTGTTGTCTTTCAACGTGATCTTTGGGCAGCTTAAATTGTCTTCATCAACCTGACATTTTCAAGCACGTACCATTCCCACTATTGCGTTGCTAGGAGGGATGGGCAGATTTGATGCCCAATAATCACAAAGATGGCAGATTCATTCACCCCATATAAGCACTATGGATACTTTAAGAGAGAATGGCATGTCATTTGGGAAATTGCTATCAAATGCCACTAAATTTGCCTTAAAACGCTGTCTTCCTTGTTAAAGCAAAGGAACAGGAGAAAAGGGGGTGGAGAGAGTTATATCACCCACATGTGTTCCTCTTTTTTTAAAAAAAACTGTAACTCAAGGCCACACAAAAAAGACAGAACATCTCCCTTTATAAAAATTCCATAAACTGGGAAATTGTACATTTGTGCATTAGTACCTTACCTATGTTGACATTAACTGTTGGGGAGATTCAGCCATTGCTTGACAGTGAATGAATCATTTGTGTATAGAAAAACCCTCACTCAACAGGAGTGGGGGACTGTCTCTCATTTATCATGCTGCCCTTTCTTTGATCCCCAGACAAATCATAAGCACTTCACACCTCCACCAAGAAGGCCAGTGCTAACAACCCATACTCAATGGGTGTTGAGAAGGGTTGTATACGTGTGACTTTCACACACACCAGTCCATTGTCCACCTAACAAGCCTATTTAGGCCAGGCTGGGGTGAAACCAAGGTGAACTATAAATTGGAAGCCTTCCACCAATTTTTCTCAGTCTGAAGAAGCTACTTGGAGGAGTAGTGAAACGTCTTGATCCCACAGTGAAGTCCAGTTGCCATAACTCAACCCATGGATAACCCCACCTCAATGACTGAGGATCTCCACAGACATGGAACCTAGCAGATCCCCCTTTGGTGGATACAGCCATTCTTTTGCAAACAGCTTAATGTACCCCAAGTTAGATGAGTGGTAAAGATGTGGTCTAGCAATGTAGCATGTGAAAAAAAAGGGGGGGGGGAAACAGAAAGTGTTGAGATGGTCTTGAACTGCAGCTTGCATGAATAAATGCTTTGTTTTTTAAAAGGTGGTTTTCCAAAGAGGAGATAATTAGGTGAATGGCCTTGAACACTATACCTATATCTCATAGAGTCTGGCAACTTGCCAAAATGAGGTCAGAACTACTTTTTTATAAAGAGATATTTACAGTTCACAGATATAAATCAAAAATATTCCTCAAAAGACTCAATAAGCCCCAAAAGGTAAAAAGAGACTGTTAATTGCTTCTGTTAAATATCAAAGCAACACTACAAGATAGAAGGAGGGGAAAGCATGCAACAGAGAAAATGGAATTCAAACAAGCAAAGAAGCCAATTATATTTGACAACTGAAGACAGTTGATAAAGTTTGTATTAGCTTACCAATTTAAGCAGATAAAAAGGATACTAAATGTTAATTAAATTTGATAAATGACAACAGGTGGTCTATCCATCAACAAATGATAGAAATGAACTTGACTGGCACACAGATAGACACTGCTAATTAACATTTGCTTGTCTTGCAAAATACCCATACACCAAGGTACAGTACTCATAAACAGGGGTATTACTGTATTCACTGTATTCTGTACCCTTGTAACCATACAATCTTTCACAATTTCATCCTTAGTCTTAAACTCCAGCATACATTTTTACATTTTCTTGATCAGTTTTCCTTCAGTCCCTAATAATAACCTGTAAAATTAAGTTTTTTTGCTCATAAAAACTTCTTTTTTGTCTTTAATAAACCTCAAGTTTAGTTGAGGACATGTAATATTTTTGAAGATTAAATGCACATTATGACAATCTTCAAAGCCCAACCCCAAAGAAATCCCAACATGTAGACAGTTTAATCAATCTCTATCAACAAATCTGTTGTTTTAATCCCACCCAGGAGCAGATCTTTCCTAAGCATAAAAAGGTCTTAAACCCCAATACTAAATTATTCTAGAAATCTTCATAACAAGAATAATGTACAGCAAAGAACTGCTTCTGGGGGACAAACATTTTCCTCACTGATTCCGTGGGGATTGCAATTCAACTCAGAAGGACAAAAATGTGGCAGCAAATGCTGTCATTTGTACTGGTTTAATCAATGCACCCTGATGTTCAGGGTCTAGGCCTCTACTACAATGCTGTTGGATCATTGTATTTGTTTGGTGTAAATAATTGTTCAAAGTTGGCATTTAAGGTACAAAAATTGCAAATGGCATCACGAGTGTGTTGTGCTTTTCTAAAAGAGCATTACATTCTCACTTGGGAATGTTACCAGAAATGAAAAAGAGTCTTGCAGTACTTTAACCACCAGCAGGTTTTCTTGTGCATAAGTTTTTATTAGGGATGGGCAACTTATGAAAAATGACACACTGTTTCATTGTGCCGTAAGGTTACAAAATGTTTCAAAATGAAACGAAATGCCAGCCAGCGTTTCATTGCAAAATGTAATGAAATGCCATTTTCCCCATCTAGAGGAAATGGCAGAGGAGCTTCCTCGAGCTCTCCCCTGTAACCCCTTGAAATTTGGAAAGTTTTGAGTTTCAGGGAACCGTTTTATTAAGTTCCAAAGGGGAGGGGGTACTTAACTGAAGGAGTGGGAATCGGCGTGTTGAGGGGAAGCTATAAATTAACCCTAGATTTGGTAAAGCATGCCAGACATACTTCTTCCATAATACCCCAAACTGTGATGTTCATGCCTCTTCATTTTGCATCATGCCGCTAAGGGGGCTCAGCTGTAGGCAACAAACCAATTATAAGGTTAATTTACAGCTTCCCCTCTCGACGATAAAGCATGCCAAAGACACTCATTCAATTAAGTACCCCCCACCTCATTTGAAGCTTAATATCTCAGTTCCCAGAAACCCTAACTTTTTCCAAATTTCAAAGGGTTCCCTAAAATCGCTTGGGGAAGCTAAGCCTGCCCCCTTGGTGCTGAAACATGGGTGGGATCAGTATTTTCATGTGCATGTTTTTAATGCACACGAAAATACTGATCCCAGCCATGTTGAGGAAGCTCAGCACTAAAGAAGCTGGGGTACCTTCCTCAAGCAATTTTAAGTAACCTCCTGAAAGGTAGAAAGTTTGGGGGATCAGGGAACTGAGTAAGGTCCAGATGGGGTGCCCTTAGGAAAAATTACAATGGTACCTTGTATAAAGGAATTAATGTGTTCCAAATAAAATTATATTAAGCAAATTTTCCTTTATACAAATTTCCCATAGGAACGCATTGAAAACAGAGTGATCCAATTTTTATGTTGTACGGATTTGGCCCATAGGCGATTCTGTTAAGCAAATTTCCCCTATCTCCAGAATATTTTATGTTGTACAAATTTAATGTTATACAAGCTGTTTGTTATACAAGGGTCCACTGTATCTCTAATCGGAATCAATGGGAAGCCATCGCATCGCTTTCACGCACCCAATCAGCTTCCAATTCCAATTAGAAATAATTTTTCCTTTGGACCTTACTCAGTCTCCTGACCCCCAAACCTTTCCAAATTTGGGGGGCAGACCAAAAAAGCGCTTGCTGCCCTGGGTCCTTTAATACCCAAGGGAGCATAGCATTTCATTTCATTTTGTTTCCTTTCTTAACAAAACTACTTTAAAATTTATTTTGTAACAAAATGAAATGAAATGCGGGGGACAAAATGAAACAAAATGAAATGAAACGAAATGCTATTTTTCCGTTTTGGGCCCATCCCTATTAGACAGCAGCTCCTTTTTAATTGCATCCACAGTCCACAAAGGTTCATTTTAAATAAAACTCCTTTTGTTTCCAAGTGTTGTAAGGCTCTTATGTTTGCTGGAACAGATTTCATACTAACACCACTACTCCAGAGGAAATAGCATAGGAGTAGGGTGGTAGATTTTGCCTAGACATCACTAGCTTTTTGTTGGTTTGCATAAAAATGTGACATTCTGCATGCATAACATACACACATATACTCAAAACAGCACCTCTGTAATGCTGGAGGCTCTGCGGTCAGATATGTAAATAGCTTATCCTACCAGCTAAATAGCTAGTAACATGTCAGCATACTTTGTGGGTAATGTGGCAGGGATGTTTTACAAAAGGTGGCAGAGGTTGTTATTTTTCAGGCCAGATGAACCATACAATAAATATAATGATCACATTTGTGAATTAGTGTCATTTGTAGCCCCATTTGCAAACCTGGGTTGTAGAACTCCTTGACCAAGGAAGGTAAGTTACCCTCATTTGCCTTGTCTTTTAAATGACTAGTAATGACAACAATCTGACCTCTGATGTTAGGTAATCCCTGCTTTTGCTATAATTGTGTAATTTATAGTTCATTGTAGGGTTTTTATTGTACACTTATTTTGTAGCTCATGTATTTCATTGTTCTTGTTTGCACATTGCCTTGTGCCTTCCTTGAGCCAAATTACATGTTTAATGCCCTCAATTAAAAACAATGAGAAATATTATGCAACTCTTGCACCAAAGAAAATTTTCATATGCATTTTATTTGGCAGTTTGAACTGAACTGAATTATTAGTTCCAACAAGTGAAGGCACACTGAGGGGACATAAGTCTCTTACAGAAGTCCTTCTCTTTGAAGATACTGCTTTAATTGAGACTACCACCAACTAGATTTAGCCCTTTGTATATCGCGTTTGCTTATTTTCAATGTCTTGACATTCCTTTTTGAACTTCTGGAGTCTCCCATTTTCTCTGCTTTCTAGCAAATCTATCAAGGTGTCCTGTATGACAGAGATATGTCGTAAACTTTTATTTGTGTTGCATTTGTGTAGTAGCATGCTGTAATATACAATATGAGCTTTGTCTCTGTAAAGATGTTACAAAACAAAGGCTTCCATTGACTTTCTTACATGAAGAAACAATCATAGAATCACCTTACACATGTTAATGTGACCAAGTGTATTCTTATTCAGCATGAAAAATAAAGCTAGGTAATGAAGTCTTGATAAAAGATGCATCACATAAATTGCTTTCTCATTTATAAGAGTTTTGTTTGGCGCCGAAGGCCATAGAACTGTGAGTCGTATATCTATATGGGGTAATTCTGAACAATATGGTAATGTTAAAATGTAATCCCTTTGTTGGAAGGTATGTGTGCGTTTTGTTTATACAAAAGCTGGTTACATTACTTTTCTTACATGCATCTGATTAGGATTTGCCAAGAAGGTTGTAAACCTGCTCTCATGGGAACACTCCATTTCTTTCTTTCTTTCTCTCCTCCCCCCCCATCCCCCAGCACTGGAGATTTTATTATTTCCATAAGCTTTCCATATTATTCAGCTTTTTGTTTCAGGTCTCCCACCCCCACCTTTCACACCAACAAATTCTAGTTGTTATTCATCAAATCTTCATATATTACATCAGATTTTAAAATAAATGCTGACAGCAGCCATTCCTGGACCTAAATACCAGGCAGATAACACATGGTTTGAATAACTCAAAGCACCCCATGGAGTGTGGATCAAATCAAAATCCTTGGACAGTTATTGCTTAATGTTGATTCAAATCTCTGTCTTTTAATGTTCCCTTAGAATTTCTTTTTTTTTCCCAGTTCGTCTTTGCGGGAGGTATACTCTCCTCTGGGTGCATTTATGTAATTCCTGTTAAAGCTGATGCGTGTTTCCAAGATTTCTTGCAAGAGTGGTTCAATTATTTGTTCAGCTTCAGTTTTCATTTGAACTTGCAATCTAGAGATGAACGCATGTGTTGGCATGTCTACCTGCCATGCTACGGTAACAGCTCTCCATGCTAATCGTGACTTGCAGAACTGCACAGGCATCAATCATTCTAATTCTGCGCATCTTTTACCCTTACCAACATTTCTAATGGGATAATCTTATTAATCCGCTGCAGCAAAAACATGGGGAAAGTGGCACTGGAAAGACTGTTTGCATAAACTTTCCTGGACCATGGTTCATTTCAGGGGAGGAATGGGCTTGTACCCAACCTCCACTCATACTCACGCCAAGCTCTTGATGACAAGACAACATTATAGTAATGACAGAGCAGATGTTGGGGAAAATTTCAACCACGTTCCAGGGGGAAAAGTGGAGAAAAATAACCACCTACCCATCATTTTGATGTTGGAAAAGAAGGTTCAACATAAATTTACACCCAATGAGAGCAGTGTATTGTCTATACAAAAAACTACAACTTTAAATTATAGGATCTTGTGGCATTGGGATACAACTTTTGCTGACAGCAACAGCATACTTTCCAACATGCAAAGCTGGCCATAAAATCAGACCTGACAATTGTTATATTACGTATGGTCTATTAATCTCCATAGCGATCCTCTGCACAGTAACCCCCCATCCTTTCGCAGTTCATATACTGCGGTCCTGGTATATCGTGGGACCGCAGTATATGAAAAAAGCCCCCCTGGGATAAGCTGGAAATCCTGTATTTACCCCAGGCCTGGCACTTTCCATTTCACCGAAAAGCATTTCTAGGGCCTCTGACAGGCACAGGAAGGCCCTCAGAGGCCCAAAAAGTGCTCTCCAGTGATCTGGAGGTCACTTCCGGTTCACTGGGAAGCACTTTTGGGGCCTCTGAGGGGTCCAGAAAGACCGTCGGAGGCCCATTCGGAGCAGCACCAGGCCTGGGATAAGTACAAGAGGCCCCAGATAGGTCCCCCAGTCCTGATCCGACCCTGCATCCGTATATCACTGATTTTCAATTATAGCGGGTTGAGTCAGGTCCCTAACCACCACGATAGATGTGTGTGTGGGGTTACTGTATGATTGTTTTGTTTCAGTGAGTTAAGGTTGCTATACAGGACAGTGTTTATGCCTTATCAGTTTAGGCAATTTATTGTTATCACAGTATATTTACAGCAGCTTCTTACAATATGAGAAAATTCTGCTTGTACTCCAAGCAAGTATCAGTGTGGACCTCAAAAAAAAAAAAAAAAAACCCTCTGGAAAGCCTTGAAGCTCATGGTGTCCTTTGTAGTGAAAAAAAATATGGAAGCCTGGCAGCTACCTTATTAGTGAATAATTTACATTGATTTAGAGATCTTTAGGCAATTAATGGGGCTTTCAATCTGGCTAAGACCTTTGAGATCCTGTTATTGATATTCAACAGCTAAAATTGTTCCAAAATATCTGTGGACATAATCATTTCAGATTCTTTTCTGGATTACAAATCTGATCCACTTTAGTCAAAATCTGGAGATTCATGCTTTCCCCATTCCTGATCTATGCTTTCCGTTTTCCCCCTCTCTTCTTCAGTGCAGACAGATGGTGGTGGTGCCAATTATCAATCTTAATGTTCAGGAACATGATCTCCTATAGAATTTGGGTGTCTGAATGCTTCAAAAGTAGCAAGTTTTCCTATAATTTTTTTTTGTTAACCTGCATATTCCATGCCTTCATTCTCTTTTTTTTCCCAGTCTAACCTTCCATTTTTCAATGTTTCGATTCTCCGAAGCCTTGCCTTCAATGCGTTACAGAGCAAACTTTGAGGCATTTGTCTTTTAAAATCTCAGCACTGCATTGCTAACTCCAAGGGAATTTACTGGTGAGTGTCACTTTGCACTCCTTCCACTACATGGCAATGAGCTACAATCGGCACTTGTTCCACAACGAGGCTTACTTCATGGGCTCTCATCTCGGAACGAGAAGCGAGACAAGCAGATTCCTGAGTCCAGGGAGGGGAATCGCTCATCCCGCTTAAATCACAGTTCAGGGGGCGTGGTCAGGACAAACTTCCGTAGTCACACCTGAAATCACTACTCCATACCAGGGGTTAGGGCTCGACATAGCTGGAGCCTTACCTAGAGACACAGGACAGAACACTCCAAATGCCTTAACCATTATGAATTTCACCGGAAAGTATTGGAAGGGACTGCAGGTTACCGTTACACATCTCTAGTAAGGCAAATACCTGGGGTTTTAATATGAAGATAAAGAAAACCAGTACACACTTCTGAAAGCAATTAATCAGAGAACCTTGACAATTCCTCTTTGCAACCAGATAGTGTGCCACAAGGAATACAAAGATAGTTCACAACCAGAGGTGATGGTGGAAACATCTCTGATATCAGTGAGGCAGAAGCACTACAGTTGGAAATGAACATTGTTCTTAATCAGCCAGGATGGGCAGTCTCGAACAGAGAAGCCGCTGGCCAGCAATGAACCAGTGCCCTGGAGGCCTCAGCAGGTGTCACGGGCCCAAACTCAATGAAACAAGGAGACCAAGGGGGTGCAGTGCCAGCAGTACTCAGCGGTAAACTAATGGAACCAGAGTCTAGACTGGCATGGATGGCCTCTATATTGGACTTTAAATGGGCTGCGAACAACTTGCTAGTGAAATCACTAGGAGGAGGCCCCAGCTGATCAGGATTGGTGAGGTCTCGAACCACCCAGAACAATTTCACCTCGCAATTCAAGGCCCCACCAACATGTAGGGATGCACAAGTTCTTTTAGCCTTCCTGATCACTCATACATCATGGCTGGTCAGCATATGAAGCACGGCCAGATTTGATGCTGTCCGGTCATTTCTCCATCCATTCTCAAGCCTCCTCCATTCTTGCTTCATCGCCCACAATTCTGCCATAGATTAAAGAGCTGTAGGGTGGGAGGTGGCTAGCCCCCTGATCCTTCCCTGCAGTTGGGAGCAGCTGGGAAGAAAGAATAACCAGTTCCCATAGAAACTTCCAAAACAAACAATAAAAAAGATAAGCAAAACAAGCAAAACAAACAAAGACCCGCAGCAGAGGCAAGAAGCTCCCACTGGCCACCATCTTGCTGGGTGCATCCCAGCTTTGAAACTGGTCTGACCCCATCTTTATTGTCCTTTCTCTTCAGTCAAGCTTGAGTTTCCTTTGCATAGCTTTGTGGTCTTATGTGACTTCATGTTTTCTCTTGGTTGTGTCACTTATTCCTATTTGGATGAGAAAAAAGGGGTATGTATCTGTGGGACAACAATCCTTCTGTCACATCCCTAATCCATCCTTCAGGAAGACAGCATACTTGGCAAGCCCAAAGATCTTTGAGGTATCCTTCAAGTTCAAACCCACCCAAGTCTCCCACCAGAGCTATTTGTCTTTTTGTAGGGTGTAGGCTCAGTGCCTTTGACTGGCTTAGCTCCAGTATCTCTTTTATTATCTAATGGGGTCTCCTGCAGGTCTTCTGCTGCAAAATGTCCACTAGACTCCTCAAGAATCTGAAAGCCATTTTGCATTTCTATTCGAAATGTATCTTCCTCTTCTTTATCATCATAGGCATGACCTGTCCAAGAAGATATTGTATAAAAGGCATTCATCAATATTGAATGAGTTAGCTCTTACAAATGCTGCATTTAATTCAACCAAAGAAAGCATTTTTCTCCATTAATGCTAAATTTCTAAGTCTCTTAATCCAGTATTTTACTTTAGGGATTTTATGGTCTTTCCAGCATGTCATTGTTAGCCAATACTAAATAATATTCCATTTCATTACCTCACAGATACATCCCATCAGAATTGTTTGTGGTTTTTCTGGCAAATTATACTGTGTGGTATCAAGCATCACTTTTATCACCTCTTTCCAGAACTGTTTCATTTTCATCCAGTCCTAAAGAATATTAATAATATTCCTTTAGACAGCTGTTTTTCTAGCCCTGGAAGCATACATTTTTTAAACAAGACTCCAATTTGTTTAATTCTGTCTACAAACATTTGTGAAGATTCTCAGTCATCCAAGTGAGTTTATTTGGAAGTTGAGTCATGCCAACCGGACTTTTTTTCTTGAGAGACTGAAACATTTCGCTGCTCATCCAAACAGCTTCATCAGTCTGAGGAAAGCTAGTTGCGAGTCCTCCATTTTATAGTTCACTTTGACCTCATGTCACCCTGGTCTGAAATAGGCTCATAAGATGAACAATGACCTGAATAGGCTCGTTAGGTAGACAATAGTCTCAATAGGCCTTTAGGTAAACAGTGGCCTAAGGTGCTGAAACCCATAAAGTATGGGTTGTTAGCTATGGCCTTGGTGGTGGAGGTGTGAAGAACTTTTGATTTGTCTGGGTATTGTTGAAATCACTGCCTGATAAGTAGCAGATAGACTGTGCCTTACCTACAAACCATTTGAAAACAAAGCTCTTTTAACTCATCTTACACATAGGGCTGCCATCTTGCCTGGCTGGTAGGATTTTATTGTTATTCCAGCCATGCTACAGTATTTAGCGTCTAAATACATCATTAGCAGGACCAAATTCTCAGCTTTCATTACACACTCTAGTGTTCCCTCCTTTTGTTGCAAAAATGGTAGCTTGCTACTGTGTTTCAGTGTATTTAACTAAAGAGTTAAGTCACTGACAGTTTTGTTGACAGTTTTAGGACATTTAATTCCCCATGCAGGTAAAGTTGTTTAAGATTTTTCAAGCAGAAAATCTTGAAACGATTTTTAGTATGTACTATATAGACATTTACTACAAGCAGCACTTTATATGTAGACTGAGAAATGCCAAATGAAAAATTTGTTAAGTATAAAGATATGTATCTAGAGACTAAGGACAAGATTGTACTATAGTAATCCTAATTATAGATGTGAAAGCTGGAAGCAAAGAAAACTAACCGTTTATTTCAAATTGTATTGCAGGAGAGCTTCTCTGATACCAAAACTACCAGAAAGACAAAATGTACTGTAGGTGGATTCTACATCAAATCAAACTAGAACTCCCACTGATAAATAAACTGAGGATGTTGTACTTCAGACCTACCATGAGAACAGAAGATTCACTAGGGGAAAAACAAATAAGTGGAGCCAGTAAGAAAAGATGAAGACTTAACATGAACTAGATTGACTAAGCCAAAACACTGAGTGTTTAAGAGCTTCACAGAGATACTGCTACTGCCATTTGGGGTCACTAATTCACAAAGCTCCCATAAGTCAGAGGTGAACTGATGATGAAAAACAATACAGAGTCATTGTGAGCAGGTGAAGAGGCTACCTCTATGTCCCACTGACCCTCTGTAGATGGCAGGCACAGGGTGGTCCACTGTGCAGGGTACTACCTTGATACGACCTCTCTTCTGAATCAAACTTCTGCAAGCAGGGAGGAGTTGTAGCGTTCACCCTTTTATTGTTTATGTGACTGTACAGAAAGAAAGATAAAGGGTTAACACTTATGCCAGGGATGTCCAAGCTTTTTGCAAGGAGGGTCAGATTTGGTGAGGTGAAAATGTGTGGGGGCCGACCATTCAGGCTGAGGGGGGAAGAAAGGGCGTGGCATCTGCAACAGATGCAAACGCTCCAATTTCCAGGTGCCCATGGGCCCAGCAGCTGTTGCATGGCCCAGGAATCGGCCCACACGCACCCAAGACACACCACTGTTCACATATGCTGCCCTCCCTTGCAATGAGGTGGGGAATATGCTGCAGCAATGGAGCCAGGAGCAGGTAGGCAGGATGGGTGGCTGAGGGGGTGGAAGGAGGCTGGGAGGGCAGGCAAACCATAAAACTGCAAGCTGACATCCATAGCCAGCACAGGGAAGGGCTGGCCAGCGGGGATGAGTGAAAGGCTGAGCTGGTGGGGAGAAGAGGCTGAGGGTCACTCAATATTTTAAATTGAGCCACATTTGGCCCCTGGGCCAGACTTTGGACATGCCGGACTTATGGCCAAATAAGTGTGGAGGAGACGTGTCCAAGTGGAAAGGTTGCTGTGCTAACCAATCTGACATTCCTAGGACTCCTGTGGCCTTCTTTCTCACTACAGACAGCGCAAAGGGCTGGGTTTTTCACTCGCACCTTGCTCTGCAATGTGGTCATGTGTGGGTCCAGCCAGGCTGGACCAGGCAGTGGAGGTGGTGGAGGTTGCTGCTTGGGGAGCTGATTGCCCGGCTGGTAACTTTCCCCTCCAAACTGGCTCTGCTCCCATGGCTGAGCTTGGAAAGTTAACTTGGCAATTGTTTGCCAGAGGAAAGCAGCGTCTGATAGGAAGGACTGCTCAGCCACTGCAGCTGGGAGAGACTTTCCTTGTCTCCTGTCTGGCATAGGGGGAGGTGCACTGTGTGCAAGGAAAAATAAATCAGTTCATGGTGCAGCTGGCCATAATGGAGGAAATGAATTGGTAACATTAAAAGTAATTCCAGCCTATATACCCCGTGACCGCAATTCAGTACAACAGAGGTATGGAAAATATTGGTAGAACTAGGGAACATTTCCCTTGCATGCTCAAGGCGTCGCATAGAGTCATCCTAATGAGCATTGCAATCGTACACGTTGATGGCACATTACATAGATAGGCAAAGACTTTTCTCAACATACTGGTTATTACATTTTAGTTGGGTTACTTCTGAATGGGATTTAACAAACTGGATGCAACTACAGTACTTCTTTGTTATTGAGGCATATCCATTATTGAATTGTATTTGTTTTTAATTAGATGTAATTCTCTTAGCTGCTTTGGGCAAATTTTTTGGGGAGAAAGGCAAAATGTAAATTTGATAAATTAACGAAGTAAATAGACTTCCACTATCACATCCTTAGAAGGTAGAGTGACATGATTTTGATTGCGGCTATATTTCTTTCCTTTAAAAAAAGAAACATATTGTGTAATAAGGTATGTTTTCACTGAGCATACAAGGAGTGTTCAGTTGCTGAACATATGTTGTATTACTGATGACGTTGTTGCATTTTTCTCACTTCATGCTTCTTATATATAAAAGACATCACGTCTTGGAAACGTTATAGCATGACCAAGAGAGGGGCGACTAAGCTAAGTAAATAAAGAGGAAAGATTATGAACAATGGGAATATGCAGGCAGACCTGATGGCAAGATCCTTGTGACAAAGGTGGAGAGATAAAACTGAGCAACTGGTTTGCATTTATTCCCAGAAGTGTATTCAACAATGGGATCAAATGTTCCTAACCATGTCATTATATGAAAAAAAATATAGAATCCCAACTCATACAAAGATCGACCTCAACCAGAATGTTCATTTTTATCTCTCTAATCAAGAATACTTTATTCCATGGGATTACAAATGCCACAAGAAAATTGGCCTATGTGATGTTAGAAGGGGGAAATTGTAGAGGTTTGGCTTCAGAAAAAGTTATGAAATAAGAGAAGAAAAACAGAAAGCAAACGTTTCTGAGCAACAGTTTTATCTAATAGCCCCGGCTGGGGAAGACATTTCCACTGTCATATGGATGCCTCCTTTGATGTTTTACTGCAGTAGCTGCATTACGTATGCATGCCAGAAGAATTTGGGAAGAAGATGGAAAACACTGCCATATGTAGCTATTCATGCCTGCTTTCACCTAACTGGCTGAATTTGCTTCATGCAGATGCTGCCTCCTTTTTGATCATATGTGGGAGAAGCTTTGATGTCTTCCCCTAATTTCAGATGTCAGCCAAATACATATTTCTCAAAATCCTCTTGGATGGTCATGCAAATGGTATAACATTTTATACCCAACTGATCCAAATGAACAGATTATCATACACATTATCAGTTGCACACTGAGTCATACAACTCAATCTACAACTGATAAAATTTACAGAGATTTCTTAACTGTACACTGTACAAAATGTACACTTCTTTTTCTATGTCATTGTCGTTAGGTAAGAGGCTGTGAACCATTACGTCCTTTATTTTCCACTGTATGTGAGCCATTGTATATCCTCCACTCCCTCCAGTTTGGTACTGTTTGGTAGTAGTCAATTAATACTTTTGCACAGGAGAGAGTGTATCTGCTCATGGAAGGCAGGCATTTGGTTTTCACTAATTCATTCTCATTATGTACTACACCCTCTGTACTTCTTATCATGCTGTTCTAGGGGATCCCTGAACTCTCAGAACCACCTTTGGGAGCACATATAGGGTTGCAATGGAAAGTGGGGATATTGTGAAAATAGGGTGCACAAAGAGGCTTTTTTTGTACAGTACAGAACCAATGTTGGATACAACCCTGTGTCATGTACCTTTCCAGTCTAATTGGACATCAGGCAGGCTGTTTCCCCAATGATGAAATGTATCTGGGGTTTGTTCAACACAGAATTAAACAGGCTAAAGGAGCATATATTCAGAACTGGGGGGATAGGGGAGAGATATCTCCTGCATTCTTTCTTCTTCCCCAGGTCATCCTCTTGATTTTTTTTAATTTGAATTGAAAAATGAAATAAAAATGCTTACTGGCGCAGTGGCTAAATGCCTGTACTGTAGGTAAAACTGTGCTCAGGACCTGGGGTTCAATCCTAGGTAGCAGGCTCATGGTTGACTCAGCCTTCCATCCTTCTGAGGTCGGTAAAATGAGTACCCAGGTTTCTGGGGAGGGGCAATGTGTAGCCTGCATACTGTAATTAAACTGTAATTAATTTGAAGTGATATGGGGCAGTATATAAGCAAAACACTTTGCTTTTGCTTTATATATATGATTGCCTCTACAGCATTCTATTGCCTTACTGCTGGCTCCTCGTTATTATTACTGCCTGTATTTACACTTGATTCAAGGATCGGCAGATGCAGGGCTAGAGGAAGCAAGGAAAGATGAGGAAATCTGTGGGCTGGAAGGAGAAACTCATCACATCCAGTATGGACAGTGGACTCCCAAATCAATCTGCAGCCCTGGTGTGAGCACCGGCTGTGCTTGTGATTCCAAACTTAATCCAAGCTGCAAATCAAATTGCTGTGCATTTTCGTTTCCAGTGTAGTTGCAACCCGAATATCCTAAACACCTTGAGCTAGCTACTCTCTTCATATTTATTTCTTGATGCTCAGCCAGGGAAATATGGGTGAAGCATAACATACACTGTTGTGATTTCTTGTTTATTTGGGAATTTCTTGGCTCACCATATCTACTAAGCAGCTGGAATATTATAATATTAGATGAGCTCCTTCAGGTGGGCCCACAGATCTAGGGTTGTAAATGGTTTTATTTTTGCTCCTGACCAAAACAAAAGCAAACAAAACCCTGCTGCCACCCACTCACCCCCAAATCTGTTCTTAAAACCCCTGTCAAATTCAAAAGAGTTTTTGAAATGCAGAGTTAAGACTTAAGGCCCACAGTTTGAGAAATTATGACAAAACCCCTTTGGGTACATGGAACTACATGAGAAATTCTATGGACCCAGGATGGAGTGTTTGGAAACACCTTTTAAAATATTACAGTACTGTATATATGTTTGCTTTTGCGAAGTATTTCCCTAGATCATTAAAAATATATTTTGAGGCCATTCTCATCTTTATTTCCTTCTCTTTCAAGTATTCACACAAAACATCTGCCTTTGGGTTTCTCTTGCCTCTGTAAACATACCACATGTTACTGGAACAGATGTCTGACCATCCTACATAGCAGACATGCTGACAACCTTTCATGTCATCAGATGTGATATGGGGAGAAAGGGTACACTGTATAATATCCCTGGCATTTCCCCTTCCTAAAAACAAAAGGAAAACTCAACACTTACTTTTTATTGTTGTTGTTTTTTTGCAGGGGGTGCATACTGGTGAGTGGGAGAAGGAACAGTTTACATATGTTCAAAGGAACAGATTTCCCTCCCATTATTCCTCAGTGATTCACATTAATGAAATCCCAAGTAGTATTTTGCAGTCCAAACTCTCTGGCCCTCATAAAATCAGAAACACTTTTTAAAAATGGAGTTGTGAGATAATTCTAGCTTCTCTACGTCTGCTATTTCTGAGACTTTAATATTGCAAATGCACTGGAAACATGTTTTGATGATGCTTAGAAATGGAAAAACTGTGTCATAGATTATCCAGTAAGAATACATTAAATAGATTGAGTCAGCCAACTTTTGTCTTTTATAGCTATTTGTTAGGTAGTCTGAAATATTCTAGTTGCTGTCATCATAAGAGCTGAAAGCTAATAGCTATTTTTTGCTCTTATTGGTTTTCATGCTGTAAAGTAATTTTGAAAGTTTCAGGCCAAGGCAGCAATGGAATTTATAGCAGTTGGCCTGATCTTACAGGGTGCTGCCATATTATGGAAATTAAGCATGGTCTGGAGATGGTCAGCATCTGAATGGATGGCTGTGTAATGCCTCCATGATGAACAATATGGAAATAAATTTGGGAATAATCAAAACAAAGCTGAGTGGCGATCCACTCCAGATATAGCTCAATACTGCATTTACAGTATAACAACAGAGGAGAATCATAGAACTGATATATAATTCAATGGTTTAGGCATCTGGCTGCTAACCAGAGGCAGTGGTTAGGAGTTTGATTTCCCCACTGTGCCTGCTTAAGAGGGACTGATTCAATAGGTCTACCTACACCCTAGTTAGGAATAACAATTCAATTCAGGAATTATCCGAATGTAAATAGAAACACAACATCATTGTCAGCAATGAGTAGTCTATGGCCAAGTGACCAGGCTCCACTCTGTGCATTGTTTTAAGTTGTGTCAGCGGATGATAAATTTCAAAGGCCATCCTTGTTCTGTCATACAATTATTTACTTTCTCACAAGTTACTAGACACAGCCCTTCAGAGAGATGCCTTCAAAGAGAGGATTGTCCTCTAATAGCCATTTGAATGACCTGCTCATAGTGAAAAGAGATTGTAACTGTCAGTCCTACCCCATGCCTTCAACATCAGTATATCCCAGGATTAATCTTTGGGGCCCTCATCCATGGAATATACCACTAGCACTGTTAGCAGTGGGGACATGGACCCCAAAGTCAGCAATAGAGGACAATTACCTAAACCCGATGAGAACACCAGCCTCAGGGCTGCAGAAATTTCAGGAAGCCTCCAGACAAATGAGACTCAAGTTAGGGTTGGACCAGAGGAAATGCAGGAACTTGCAGAGGTTAGAGAGGTGAAGGGAGTGGTGAGGTTATAAAAGCAGGAGAGGTGCACACTTGAAAGTAGCTGCATCAGAGTTTGGCAGTGGGTAATAGACATACGTTGATGGTGACCTTTGGTGAAGAGTAGAGGAGAAAGGCAAAGATGGAGAGGTTTGGTTGCTGGTACTGGAGTAACTTCAGCCAGAGTTGCCCAAGGAGATCCTTCACACTTCCTGTTTCAATAAGTTGGCCCCATGGCACCATTACTCATAGGATGCATTGCCACTTATATCTCACTTATCTGACCTAAAAGGTCATTTTCCTCTTCTCACTACATCCTTGATGGGATGCTCCACTTGTTCTTGTTTCACTAACAACTCTTCAAGTACAATGTGCTTCAGGCTAAAACAATCCATGTTGTTTCCTCATATGTAGCTTCTCTAAGTGAGTTGTAGACAGCAGATTCTATTTATTTTAAAGTACTGTACGGTACCCCATTCATTTTAAATTTTGTATGCTATTCATTTTTTTCAAATTTTCTCCCTTTAAAACCTCCAACTTACATCTACCTCTTGAGTAAAGATTTTATTATCAAGGATAAAGTGGACTGCTATACAGAAACCAATGTCCTATTTTGAGACTTTAACAGGAATATCCATCATATTCTAGTGGTTGATTCACCACAAGATGCTCAGTTGAAGTCAGCAGTAAAAACATGTTTCCATTTTTAGTTCAAGGAGAAGCTGAAGGGTAATAGCAACTTTTGCTATTAGGGATGCCATTCTGTAAAGCACTTTCAAAAGTTTCAAGTTGAGGCAGAGATAAATTTTATAGAAGTCAGCCTGTCTCACTGAGTTGTCTACCAGTTGTTATGAATCCTGCACAACATTGAAGCTTTCCCCCACTGTTCCAGTTCTAATACATAAACAGGCATTCTCTGGATCAGCTTTTGAAAATGCACAGAAGGCTAGAGAGGGGTGAGGGGGTGAACCCCATTCTTAGCTTTAAGAATCTCCTTTGGGGGCTTGCCTCTGGGTCTCTTTAGTATGTTTCTTAGTATGCAGCTCATGCAAGTCTTAACCTGATGTGACCCGTAGTTTCCCCTGTCGGTCCATACTTTTTATTCTTCCTGAGAGGGATGTTGTTGTTGTTGCATGGTTTATGGTGGGTGTGTTGCAGCTTAGGGCTACAGATAATTTATTTCTGCCTCCAAGTCCCTGCATCAGAAGTCTGTAATTAGCATACCATTTTAACACATTCACCAAGAGAACTAATGAACTGTCAGAGTCCAGCAAAGTAGGCACCAGGACCCAGTCCATGGGAGGGCCTCAGAATGGAAAGGAGAAAAAACCAACCTGCTGGAAGTCCAAGTAAACACCAAGGGAGTATCAGTTAGAACCCCTGGTGGTGACTAGGACATTTTTAAAGGGGCCCAGCTGATGACAGGTCAGGAGGAGCTCTGTGAAAATGCTAGGGAGGGCAGCTGGATCCCTGGAACAGCCCTCCCTAGCATTTTCACAGGACTCCTGCTGGGCTGTCAGTCACTGGACCCCTTTAAACCCAGCCCAGTTGGTACCAGGGGGAGTCTCTAGTACCGACTGGGCCAGGTTTAAAGGGGTCCGGCCATTGACAGCTAGGCAGGAGACCTCAGAAAATGGCGGAGGGAAGGGCAGGTTTTTAAAATCCTTTTCCCGCCAAAGCCAGCACTACAGCTGATCAGCAGCACTGGCTTCTGGCAGGAAAAAGCCCGTGGTTTCCCCACAACAATTGCAAGGGAAACCTTTCCCATAGGAAAGGTTTGTTTTCCCATAGGAATGCATTCCTATGGGAAAACAAAAAACGAAACAAACAAAGCAGAAATTTCCATTTCGTTTCATTTCATTTTTCTTTGATGGGTCAATTCGTTATTCGTTTTGTTAGGTAATGAAATGAATAACGAATAACAAAACAAATTAAAAATTCATTTCGTGCCCATCTCTAGATTATACCATTACTGATGATATCATTAGCCTTACATGGTGTCAGCTGTGCATGGCAATTTCAGGCATTCTGTTTTTAGTTCAAAAGCAGAGTGGTTTTCAGAATGACTACTCACATGGCTGCAGTAAGAAGATCAAGCACCTAATTAACTGCTAGATTTCATGTTAGCTTTAATATTTGGACTGAACC
Source organism: Phrynocephalus versicolor (assembly GCA_023846285.1). Classification (NCBI taxonomy): domain Eukaryota; kingdom Metazoa; phylum Chordata; class Lepidosauria; order Squamata; family Agamidae; genus Phrynocephalus; species Phrynocephalus versicolor. The sequence goes on along the minus strand of JAHTLZ010000237.1, from coordinate 44,940,209 downwards.
AAAGTAAATTACCCAGCATTCTGGAAGCAATTATGAATCCATTTTTCCTTCATGGACTCAAGCCTTTAGCAACACCAAATATCATCAGCATTGTGCGAGAAAAGAATATACGCAAATATAAAACAGCCGAAGATTCTTTAAAAATCAGACGTCTATCAGTGCTTTTGAAGTATGTGACCACAATCCTGAGCATATACATTAGGAAGTGCACATCACAATACTCAATAGCATTTGCTTCTGACAGCCCGGTGCCTAGGGCCAACTATCAGCAGTATCTATGGCTTCCAGCTATTCACATCAGGCACACTTTAAAACCAGATGGTCAGGCAAACAGATCTTTTGTCATCAAACAGAAAGCAAACAGTTTGGAACCAGATGTTAAAGAGCACAAATATACATTCAAAAGACGTCAGAGAAGAGGCCTGAGTAGAAGTTGCCAGTCTTTTTGTACCTGGGAGTCCTTGTTATTTATCATAACTTTGGGACTGGGCTCCATGAGCTATGGTTAGCACAAGCACTCAGCTTATGCTGAGACAGATCATTGAGCCAACCTAATCCAGGAAGGGGTCCCATTATTCTCACCTGCAGCAAAGGGTTACAGACATCCCCTTCTTCTTTTACCAGTATGTACTGCATGACTGGCTGCCTAGATGCCCTAAGCACATCTGATCTCACCTGATTTCGGAAGCTAAGCAAGGTCGGCCCTGGTTAGTACTTGGAAGGGAGACCACCAGGGAATACCAGGTGCTGTAGGCGCCTGGAATAGGAACTGGCAAATAACTCCAGTATTCCTGCCAAGAAAACTCCATGGACATGGGGTCACGAAGAGTCGGTCACGACTGTAAAGACGCAACACACACACACACTGCATGACTGAGACAGGCAAGTCAGAGAGGCAAATCTAATGGCTCTTTAGTGAAACAGGATGGCAGAACATCGTTTATTTTTAGATTATTTTTTATTTTAGAGTATTTTTACCCCACCTTTCTCCTTGGAAAAGGACCTAAGGCATTCCACACCACAGAGTTCTGTGAGACTAAAAGGAGAACATCTTACCCCCTTCCATGGCTAAATAGAAACAATGGGGAAACTGCCATGATTTTGGAGGTGTGGGTCATGGGAAATCATCTGGAGTTGATTCTGTGGTGGTAGGGAGGAAAGGAAAAAAAGAAGTGCAGCAGACATATATCACTCATGGGCCATTGCTCTCTCCAGATGACAATGCTTCCTCAGTTAACAGTAGTGGTCAAAGGTCTCAAGCTAAACCACATTTTACACATAAATGTTTACAATGGTATCTGCACTGTCCCTATGTTAGTAAGAACCAGCAGCAGGTTTGGTTTAAAGAAGGGAAATATTGGAGAAGGTAAAGGTGAAGCTGCCCTTTATTGCACTTCATACCATCTGATATGAGTTTTTTTCCTCCCACATGCATTTTTAGCACCAAGTACTTTGTTGCCCTCACACCCAAGATTATTTCACCTGCAGATGCCGGATGATGTTCTACACACAAAGTACAGTATGTCCTATATTTCTATCACCTACCTTCCCACAGAAAATTATGAAGCATAGGGAGACTGAACAGCACTTAATGGCTGCTCCCTGGGTTCCAGGATTCCCTCCCAAGGGAGGCTGGGCTGACCTCTTCTTCTTACCCTTCTACTGGCGGAGAACAATCGTTTCTTTCAAGCAGACTTTGGGCTCCCAAGGAAGGGTTTCAAATTGAAGTGCTGTGCTTTCTCCCTCTCTCCCCCTCTCCCACTAGGTTTTTATGAATACCAGTAATTTTATTCATACAATTGCAAGTTATGTTTTAAAATGTTCTCAGTTTCATCTTCTTACTATCTTGGACCCTAGCATTGGGAGAAAGGCAGAATATATATAAAAAAAGATTTCAACCAAAGAGAGGGAAATCATGTGGATTCCGGGGTGGGGGTGGGTGGGGAGAGAAAGAAATAAAAATAAAGAGGGAAATATGCAATTCCTACCTCACTTCCTCCTTGCTAGTGTAAGCCTTGGAAGCTTTTGAATATGGTGGTTCCTCAGCCTTTGGATCACCCAGATATTCATCCATTAACTGGTAGGATTGCTCTGCCTGCTTTCTCTCTCGCTCTCGCTCTCTCGCTCTCACACACACACACACACACAACACTATCACTGTGCCACAGTTGGACTGCAATGAGTGGAGTTCTCAGTGCCTGTCTTTCAAGTTTGGAAGAACTTCCCCTGGTTATTTGCCAAGTACTGTAGTAAGTCTAAGCATGTTCTGGAAGCAATACAGGATTAATTTCAGCTGACTTTGATGGTGAGAGGCTAGGAAGAAGGTTGTGTTTTAGATGTTTCTTTCAGCTTTTTTAAACAGAGCACATTTTTACAGTCAAAACCCTTGAGGTGAAGAAGGCTAACAATCCAACATTAAAAACAAGGTCCCAGTCCTTGGACCCATAACATCTTGATGCATTAGGAGAAAAATAATTCACATAAAAGGAGCTGAGCAAGATCATTGGGCCTAAATAAATCAAGACACAATTTAATTCAAAACTATTAAACACAGCAATTGTTGCTTTTTAAAAACACTTATTTATGCTCAGTAGGTAAAAGTCTGAAAGATGCTCCAAACACAGTAACACATATGGAAATTAACATATGAGAAAAGAGACAGAAGAACAGCTATGCTGGTTCATATTAAGGGCTGATCTAATCCAGTAAACTGTGCTTATAGTGGCTAACCATACACCTATATAAAGGATAATAGCACACTGTGTCCATGGCTCCCAATGACTGATATCAAGGGACACTCCATCTCTGATTACTGGAAGTAATATAGAGCCATCATGTCAAAAATCAAGCTGGCCAATCATTTTTTTCTGCCGAAACTGTAATCAATAAGTGACAGCATATGTTCAAAGATATTATCATTAAACTTTTATATGTCATCTTTTATTTACGGTCTAGAAGAGAAGTTGTGCTGGTTGATCATATAAAATATAACAAAGAGTCCTCCTGTAGAAACTTAATGACCAATCTGTTTACTGTAGTACAAGACTTCATAGGGAACACTTTGTTTCATCAGAGCAGCAAAAGGCCTATTGAACACGTGGCTTGTGGGATTTACTGCAATAGGGTAAATATTCCATCCTATTTACAGTTTAATGAGTAGGTAACAGACATTTTCTTGAAAAGAGTTCCTCTGTTTCAACACATATATAATTCTTTCAATTCAAAGAAAGGAGTAGGATGCCCATCTCCCTCCATACAAATCTGTTAAGACATCAGCCTTTGATTTTGTTTTCAGGTCATTCAGTTCAGAAACTCTGGCCATCAAGTTGGCTCTCTTTCACTGCAGACAATTGGATAAAGGTTACAATAAAAACACTAAGCCAGTGATTCCTTTTCTTTTATGTGAATCATGACTTCATTACAGGAACAGGGGAAGCTGCCTTACACAGAGGCAGTCCAGAAAATGATGACTGAATCCACAGCAACTCTTGTTATAGCACAGGACAACAAAAAGCAAAAAAAGCAAAGTGTTCTGCTTATATACCGCCCCATACCACTACAAGTGGTCTCTGGGCGGTTTACAATTTTTATTACAGTGTGCAGGCTACACATTGCCCCCCCAGCAAGCTGGGTACTCATTTTACCGACCTCGGAAGGATGGAAGGCTGAGTGAACCTTGAGCCTGCTACCGGGGATTGAACCCAGGTCGTGAGCACAGTTTTATCTGCAGTACAGGCATTTAACCACTGCGCCATAAGACATACAGTGGTTCAAAAGGGCACCAATCCTGTTCTTTTCCACTCTTGTTGACTTATTTTATGCCCGTTTCAGGTAGTATGTAAGCACCCCTTCCTCCTCACCAGTTGTATGCCCACTCCGTCTACTCCCAGTTTGTCACATTCCTTGCTCCTCTGTGGGCTACCTTGTATGTCCATCTTGGTCATTGTATGTTCAGTTTTTTCTCTCTCCTTTGTGTCTCTTTCACAGGGGTTGGAAAAGGAGTGTTACTCTTCCTCTTAAATTCATTTTCATATTATAATGTACACAGACCTAGGGGCAGAGTGAAGGACATGGCAACTGAACATCCACATATGTGCAAAATAATCAACTTTAATTTTATTTAAAGGGAATTGGGAGTGGGGCACAGCATTCCCATTATATGACATAATGTGCATCCCCTGACATGGCAACAGTGTCTCTTACCGCTGTATCTTCTTGTCAGATGAAAACAAAGGGGAAAAAAACCCTGCTACTCGGGTGTTATAAATGGGTGATGCCATTTAGCAGCTAAGTCACAGCCACTACATTTACCCCAGTTTATTGCAACGGTGTAGTTTCAGCTTTCAAAAGCGGATACAATCAGAGTGTTCAGGGTGTCACGCTTATTGAAAGCTTTTGTGGGACACCATTTAAGCGAGCCATATTAAACATTTTAAACAAAACAGCCAAAGCTTTATGAGTCTCAGCCTTTATATTTAGGGGTATTAGAATGCACCTATTTCTAATGATTTATTATGTTCCTTCACCAGCATATTGCACTTGCCACTGTATGATTTAGACAACCAAGGAAACAGCTTTGAACTTGTGACCTCTTTTTCTTGTGACCTCTTTCTCTGGAACTGCTGGTTAGGGCCTCAGTGACCAAGAAACTCAGTCCTCTGTGGACCATGTGCAATACCAATGTCCAATGACCGTTTGTTGAAAAGAACCACTGTACCAAGCCACTGCTCGGTTCTCCTGTGACTTCCTCAAAGGCGGAAAAGGTGAATCTATTTTCAAGAAAAGGAGTAGCAAATCTCTGTCTCTCCTTGTCCTTCTTCACATAACAAATTCAAGAAAAATACTGCAAGTTATTGAAGCTTGTAACTCTCCTCTTTAGTCTACACCAGAAAATTTAATGACTCAAACACACATACACACGTGTGTGTGTGTGTGTGTGTGTGTGTGTGTTTGTTTATACAACTTATATGCTCCCCACTACCCAAAGGTCTCTGGGCCTTTTAAAACTTTTTGTGATCAAATGTGAGATAACAAAAAGGTCCAGAGTTGAAATGGAGTGCATTGGCTTTTGACTTACAATGGGATTTTTCCAGCCAAACCTCATATAGTTGCATAAATACTTTATCTTAACTATAGGGTGACGCCCACATGAATGGAAGGAAGCATATGAAATTGAGCTTTCTTGTCCCCCCTCAACCTCCTAACCACTCTCTGTACTTCTCTCAAAAACCTCTCCACAGGGTTGAGAAAGGATTTGTTGACCATTCTGAAACTAGGTGCTTGTATCAGGTCCCCAGTTAGGGATCCTCTCACCTCCAACTGCAGCCATGTAAGACCCAGCGCACAATGTTTCGTAGGTGTCTTCCAACCTCTCCAGAAGCTTTGAAGGAGGGGAATGGAGGAGTTCATGAAGTCTTCCTCTGAGGCCACACTGGACGTTAACCTCAACTTTCAAAATGGAGGTGGACACTTGGTCTAAGAACCATGACTACAGCAACATGGGCAAATCTTGAATCTTTGTATACTGTAGCTCTTGGGCAATGGACTTCAGCTTTAAACCTCTATTTAAAGGTTGTTCAAAACTTTAGGAAAACCATTGACCTTCTTGTCAAAGAATGTGCCTTCGTAGCCATGTCCGCATGTGAAATGTACTCAGAATGTCTCTGTGGTTGCCTTACAGAATGATGTCTTCTGACTCAAGATTTTTCACATCACAGAAGACAAAATAACTAAAATTAAGCAAGAGCAAGATGACATACTGTTTGAGTTCTTTCCCAAATGACTTTGACAAGTGCAATAAATCATTTCTGAAATGTTTTGCAAATTTCAAAGAACAAACAGAAAGAATGTTCAGTCTCTTGCCGGGTATCATTACACAATTTACTTTTAACAGTGAAATGAGTGAAATGCAATCCCCAGTGTTTTCAAGGGAGGCTCATGTTCTTTAAAACAGTCCCATTTTAAACTGTGCACTAGTTTCCCAATGAATCTGGACAGTTTGTTAGAGAGAGCAATTGATTTTTGATCACTTCACTTAGAAGTGACATAGGCGCTCAAGCTGTACAGTAGTTTCCAACAGATCAAGACTCATAAAAACAGACCTATGGGTGCATTTTCCCCTTTATGAGGCTTAAAGGATTATGAGGTTCTGTAAACATGCCTCCATAGCTGGCATTGCTGCCCCATTTGCCACATCATGTGCATGACTTGTTTATTAACACACGGTATTTCTGTTCTAGATTTCTGGGTGATAGATCTACAAGGCTATCAAATGATCAAGGATTTCTATTTGACTCCTCAGTTTTGTTTGAAATGCATGTTTTGTACAAGTTTGAATCAATACATTATAATACAAAAATCGCAGGGCCAGAAAGAACATTTGCCATTTGCTTGGAAAATGCCAAACAGTTCATACATTTTGCCATCATTCATTCTATGTACTCATTGTCTTTCTATCATAATAAAAATGATCTATTAAACATAAGCACATTTTACAAACATGCACCTAATTTCTTATGTATTTGTGGCTGAAGTGCTAATCTGTATTTCAGATATTTAGTGATTAGTAGTAGTTACTACAGTTCCCAGAATACACCAGCTAACAAGGGGCAGTATCACTTATCTGGCTTTGTCTGGGAGAGGAAATCATTCTGGCGGACTAGTAATTGGGTAAGGACAGGATTGCCTGCTTAGCTCTTACTTTTAGACATTAGTAAGAGAAATGATAAAAAGACTTTTCTTTACTTATAGTTGAACAGATCAAGCAGAATGATGAGAACAAATTACAACAGGCCTCAACAGACACTAGAGTGGGAGGGGAAACCTCGGAGCCAGAGATGTTTGAATCCAGAAGTGAGGAGGAACAATTAGCACTAGCTAGATTGACTGTTACCTCAGCACAGAACAATCCCTCCCAAACCTACTAAAGGCAGCATACAAGTTTGCAATTGTGCAATAAGGTCTCTGTATAACATTCTGGATAATAAACTAACCACTCAATGTGACCGTAACTGTGCTTTCTGTGTTGTTCTCAAGAATGTTCTGCATACTACTTATTGTAGTGTGCAGAGCACACTACAATAAATGATCATCTCTATTTATGTACTGTAGTTATTCATGTGTCACTTTTCAGAACATCAGTCATTCTGAGATGGCTTTTCAGTATCAAAATGATTAAAAGAAAAATCAACAATTAAGCTCTCATTAGGGTCCTTCTGACAGACAGAGCAGCTGGTGGTAGCTGGTCCGGCATGGTGCGGTGGTGGTCATGTAAAAGTTAGAATTAAGAAGGTCCCACATTTTAAATTGCCAATTTCCCTGCTCCCCTTCTTTCCCCCCCCTGGAATCCTTCCTACAGAGCAGATAATGCAAGACAGCTCTGTAAGGAGGAAACTGCACTGAATCAGGCCTTGAGATTTTCTTTGGCAACTTTCCCCCTCCCCATTTCATTATATTTGGGATTTTTAAAAAATCATTTGTTTGTTTAGCAAATTGGTTCCCAGGGCAAACTGGTACACAGTAAGATAAATAGCAAACAAACAAACAAACAAACCCGAAATAGAATTGGAATAAAATCAGAATACAAATTAAAGGCAGTATATTTAAAATTAAAAACAGGGATATTAGATATACATTATTTCCCACGGCAATGCAACTTAGAAATAAAATATAAGTCAAAAGGGTTTTTTTTAAACTGATGGTGGCTGGCCCATCAAGGTTGCAAATTGGATTGAAAAGGTACACTGAGAAGTGCCGTTTATTTCACTTGCACGTACTGTATATCGTTCTCAATGAAAGTTCTAGTTGTTGCAAATATGTCACCTTCCTACCTAAACCAGTATGTTGCAGTTAGAATGCTGGACTAGATAGGTGAGCTAAGCTGGCATCTCCACTTGTCCATGAAATATTATTTCTTTTAAATGTCCCTTACAACATATGCTTATCCATCCATCCATCCACCCACGAACCCAAGATACAGATAGATCATAACCAGCTTTGTAGGCTATAATTTATATAGTCTGCTGATCCTTATGACTAATCCTTATGCGAGCACATCTTTGTGTGATGAAGATGGTTCTGAATCCAGTTTGTAATGGCTCCTCTGGTGATTGAATTGTGGTTTAATGAAGTGTTGAGTGTCTCAAATGAGAGATGGTACGGATGACTAAAATCGATTACAGAAGAGCGCCAAGTGCGGATGGCAAATCGATTCAGGAACCACGTGACCGGAGGGAGATCGAAATTGATTGAAAACTCAAATCGACCGGAAACCCAAGTGCGACCGCGCCCTAAGAGTGTATCTATAGTGTAAGGGCCAGTGTGGTATCGGAGGTTGAATGTTGGCCAAGGACTCGGAAGATCTGAGTTCAAACCCCAACTTGCCCACTGAAGCTCACTGGGAGGTGGCAAGGATAAAACCACTCCTTGAGCTTCTCATGTACCATGAAAACCCTGTCAGGGTCATCATAAAACCCTGTTATGTTTATCATAAGCCTGATGTGACTTGATAATGCATAAGAACTACATCTGCATTTTATACATATAGCAATTTGATTCATCTTTCACTGATATGTTGCCCCATGCTATGAAATCCTGGAGTCTATAATTTGGTGAGATAGTTAAAAATATTTGCCATAGTTCAGGGCTAGGCACTAAAGCTCTCTAGCAAATAATGTAAATTACATTAACGAACAACAGATTTCTAAATCAGTGAAAATCAAACTGATCTAATAGGTAGTGCATAGAGATGGGCACGACTCAGGAAAAAAACTTCGTTTTCGTTTTCTTTTTCGGCTAGGGTCCGAGTCGTTTCGTTTCCGTTTTCGCGAAAAATCGGAAAAAATTAGTCGTTTCGTTTTTCGTTTTTTCGTTATCGTTATACTGGTTTTTTGGGGGGGTAGCGGGCTCCTGGAGGCACCTCTGTGGGGTGGGTGCCTCCGCTGGCCCGCTATAAAGGAAGGGACAGCAGCAGCAGGCTCCAAGAGACCCCTCAACATGGGGGTCTCCCATCCTCACCTGCTGCTGCTGCAAAATGGCATGCACAACCATATGGTTATGCATGCCATTTGCAGGCAGAGCGAGACCTGCGTGTCGCCAGGCCAGGCAGTGCCACTGCACCTGCTCAAGCACCTGGTCCCATGAGTGGGTCGCACCTGCCATCACGTCCCACAGAAGGGAATCGTACTTGCGTGTGTAGTGCAATGCAAGTCGATCTGGCTATGGGCTAAGGTGGATTAGGGTTAGGGCTAGGGTTAGGCTAATGACGGGTAAGGTTATGGTGGGCTAGTGGGTTGCACCTCTGGGTGCCTCTCTGCCCCACTAAGAAGACAGTCTGTGACGTATGGGTAAGGAGTCAAGGATTAGGGTTAGCGGGTTAGGGGGCTAGGGCAAGTTTTAGGGGGCTTTTTGGCACATCCCAGAAGTCTCAGTGGCCAAGTGGCCATGCGATTGGTGAGATGGCTCCAAAAATTTGCATGGTCGTCCCCTCCCACATGGCTGGCCAGGCCACTGGGCCAGCCCATCATTGCACACTGCGCAGGTGTAAAATAAAATAAAATAAAATAAAATCAATGGAGGACACAGGAGGAGAGGAGAGACATTTTGTTGCAAGAAAAAACCCACTGCTACTGTGAAAAATCTGGCAGTTCATACATTTCCGCGTGTTTCTGTTGTGCTTGTGTGTTTTTGGACCACGATTTCAAAAACAATATTGCATTCGCCGCCCCATTTTCGATCCCCCGCCCGCACCGCATGGCATGGCGACGAGGCGACTCGAGTCCGGCTGCCCAGGACGGGGGAAGCCGGGACACCCCCCTCCAGACCAGAAACCCCCCCTCCGGTAGGTGCCCTACTGAGTGAGTGCCCTTAGTCAAGCGGGCATTTTCCGCCTGCTTTTTGGCCCGGGAATGGGTGGGGGGGAGACCCGGGGGAGAGTTTAAAAAAGTTTTTTCCTGCGCCGTCCGTGCCGCTTGTGTTTGCGGCGGCCGTCGGCGTCTCGGCGAGAGTGGGCTTTTTGCGAGCCTGCGGCGAGTCCCACCAGACCAGAGCAGCCCAGGACGGAGGGGGGGGAAGCCGGGACACCCCCCCTCCAGACCAGAAACCCCCCTCCGGTAGGTGCCCTACTGAGTGAGTGCCCTTAGTCA